>JAVIWB010002104.1:0-28493 GCA_031893035.1 Dermolepida albohirtum | reverse complement strand
CAGAAAAATTAGAAACCATTACATAACTTATAAGGAACTGAAGAAAGCAATATTGAAGGAATGGCAAATTATATCTGCCAATTTAAGTAAATCCATTCCCGAAAGGCTAGCAGGTGCAAAAAAAGTTATTTTTTCATGTTTACGAGAGCTGTTGTGAGGATCCTTCATAGAATACTAATCAAGTTTTCTTGTAATTTTAGATAACAGCTTTCACTTACTCTTTTTTTAACGTTACTAAATGCAAATAAATATATATCATAATCGGATGTACATATTCAAATTATTTTTTACATTAGAGAAAAGTTTATAAATATGCGGTCACCAAAAAACCAGGACAGCCAATGTTAACCCACGGTATTATTCAATAAACTCACAAATTCAACTAAAGCAATTATTTTATAATATTGTTGCAAAATTAATTACAACACGCATATTTTCTCGTTAATCAATTAATTCTTCATATAAATGAATACGAATTTAGGCATGTACGATGTAATGGAAGTAATTTAGCATAAAAACGTCTACATGAATCAGTTTCAAGGTGAAATATGTCCGCCCAAAAAGCAATTTCAATGATATAAATCCGACGACGCACTGACATATGGTATGTAAGCAATTATTCATTCATATTGTACGAAGCTATTGTATAATATTACATAAAAAATTATATATCCAACTCTATGTAACTACGTAAACATACGTACATGTATGTATGTATATACAAGGCATAAGATATATAATGGCATAACGGGTGAACTAATGCAGTTTGTATTGATTTGTTCAGGGTTATTGAACTGTATCAAATACTGCCTTGATAATACGTACATGTCTTATGTATAATTTATATATGTATTACAAATCACATAAATTTTACATTGGAAGGGTTAAGAATATTTAGATTCAATACGGATTGAAAAGGAGATTAAATCAATAGAATAAATTCTTTTGAACTCGGATTATTATTATTTATTATGATTCCAATATTGAATTTAAAATTTCTTAAACATTGGATGGAATACGGATGAAAGAATGTTTCATAAGCAATGAGCATGTATCATACATATGTACCACATCTGTCGGAAATTTCTGTCATGTTTTTGTGAAACAAACATTACCGGTCGTTGTTTCTAAGAAATTTAACAGTGTTAAAATGACCTCTATATTTATAATATAGGCAATGCCTACTGTGTTTGTAAATCAGTAAAATTTCTGTCAATAGAATTTATTTGGGATATTGCTTATTAGATCAATTTAAAAGGAAAATAATGCGTCAATTGTCGCGGAAATTTTGTAAGCTTTCTTAAAATGGATATTACAAAAGTGCGTAGGCTTTAAAGCTGGTCAGCGTTAATTTGGATACTGTACACAAATTTGCTATAAAATCCCCTAACAACTGTAAAATAAAGTTAGCATGTTTTTCATATTATTTGCTAGTATAAACTGACTTTAGATTTGACACATTTAATAGGTGAGAAAACATTGTCTCCCTCTCTTGTACAATACATGAATGTATTTGAACGACAGAACGAGAACACGTCTATCTCGTATTTCTCGGTGATTTGCCAAATAGAAGAATGTTAAAAGCGAATCACTCATATATTAATAATACCCTGTTTACTACATATGTTTCAAAGATTCACTCTTCATCCGATAAACTTGTGCTATTAACGAACGATTCCTTTGTAGAATATATCATACCATTTCGATACAGAAAAATAATGAAAAAACATTGCCTCTCGTACAACACAGGAATATATTTGAAGGACAGAACGAGAACATTCGTGTGTTTACCTGATGAAGAGTGAATCTGTGAAATATATGTAGTAAACAGTGTGTTATTAATATTTTAGTGTTTCCTTTTAATATTAACATTTAATAAGTTATGAATAAATTATAAATAAAAATAGTCATTTTCATATTAAAATCAAATTTAAAATTTGGTTAATACGAAGAGTGTTGAAATTTTCTTCTGTTCTGCATGTTCGCATATTCCAAAAGAATATAGCCATAATTCTTTGTGCTGAAAAAGTAGTTTTTGTCTTCTATGGTTTGGGACATGAAGATTATATATATATATATAACATCTCGAAATTTTTTGATGTCAGTTAAATATTCTTGAGGTATTTTTTGTATCCACGGTGGCTCCATTATAACACGTCGTTTGTTTATTGCTCAAATCGAAAACCATTTTGTTTTAATGTTACCCATATTGTTGTTCTATTTTCGTATTTTGTTTAATTTTTTTAAAGCTATTTAATGTGGCAACTTCACTCTGCTTGTATATACTATATACTGTTCGTCGAATTATGTCAACGTCCCAACTTGGTACTTTGCTTATAGATCCTAATATAATACCATATAAACTCTGCTGTACAAGTTAATTTCGATGTTCTTTCTATAATCGTTTTTCCTGTAACTTCTGCATTTTCTTCTTGTAAATTTTAAACACGTTTGACAGTATTTGCCTAGATGAACTATCAGATACATCTTTTTGGTGTGCCATTTTGCTAATAACGAAAATGTATGTGGACTGTATTACTTATACGTGGAAAATGTTAAGTTGTAATGCTGTTTTAATTAAACGATGACCATTGAATTTAATTCCCAGAACTAATATAAATAAGCAAATCAAATCCTCTTTTTTATATACAATTTATTTAATACCACTCTAGCTATTAAAGTAAGCAATTGCCCAGATGTGTTTATGTTTCATTAAGGCCCACCGCAGGGGGTGTAAAAACACTTACTTGCTATTTGGTCATATTAAAATAAATTGAAACGCACTATACCTTGCTCAGCCTAATCTTTGAAGATTATTAATGTTTAATTTGTAGCAAAATATTATGGCTTGTTAGAGAAGTTGAATTTGATGGAGCCTGTGGTTGATTGACTTGATCAATAAGGTTGATATATAACCCCTTTCCACAATTAACTATTTGTAAATTCTGTATACGCATTTCGACAACCAAGTTGTCATCATCAGCAGATAATTTCAAAGTGTCGCACCTTGTAAAACACGGCGAAGAAATTGTACGAAAAATACACTCCGTACGCGATCCGCACCGTTGCAAACCAAGATGTACACTGTGTCTGTTTCACAAGATTTTTAAAAATACTTTTACTTAAACTAACATGCACTACTTCGGAAAAGGTTATTATGGTCAAAAAGTGTGAGTGATTTATGTGTGTTTTATGATATTGCTCCTCTTGTCTTTCAGCAGAGAGAAGAGAGGCGTTTGTAGAGGGCCGGCCTCATAAACGTTAACCAGATGGCCTGAATTCTTTACGATGTACATGCTTTCATACGCGTCCAGTTCGCGATAATTGTACACGTTCTTTATCAAATGTAAACAATCCATATTAACACTGTGGTTATTTTCTAATACATGTCTCGCTATACCCGATTTTTCCGGTCGGTTGAATTTTATGTGCGAAAGGTGTTCTTTATACCTGGTTTCGATCGATCTTTTGGTTTGGCCGATGTATTGTTTATTGCACTCTAAACATTCAATTCGGTAGATTCCCGATTTTTTAATCTCTTCAATTTTGTCTTTTGCATTTCCTAACAGCATTTTCAGGGTATTATTAGGGCGTGAACATACTTTAAACCCGTGATCTTTAAAAATACTATTCAGATTTTTTGTCACACGATGGAAAGGTAAACAAACAAAATGCTTTTCCCGATTGCTCTGTGGTGAAAGACATGTGGTGTCACGGATTGTTTTTCTTATGTTGGCCTTTCTAATTAATCCATTGATTATTTCCGAATCGAAACCGTTGTATACCGCGATATTCTTAATGAGGTTCAATTCTCTTTCATATCTTACTTTTGTTAATGGGAAATTGATCAAACGATTAATCAGAAAATTGAATGAAGCCATCTTCTGTTGCATGCTGTGATTTGAGTCAGCCGTAATGAATCTATTGACATTGGTTTCTTTTCGGAAAATATCAATTTCTATTTTGAGATCTTTCTTAATAACTAAGGTGTCCAAAAAAGGCAACTTGTCATTGTTTTCTTTTTCTACTGTGAATTTAATTGTCGGGAATTTTGAATTTAACTGTTTAACGAAATCATTTAAGTTGCATTTTTGTGTATTGAAAACCGCGAAAATATCATCGACATACCTGACCCAAATTCTAGGAAAATATTTAGCTTTATTTTTTAGTTCTATTTCAAAGTTACTCATAAACAGGTCCGCTATGAATGGAGAAAGACAATTGCCCATTGCAGTACCCTGTTTTTGTTCATAGAACTTCCCTTCGAACTGAAAACAATTTTGGGACATGCAAAGGTTTGTTAATTTCACGTATTCCTTTATTTTCTCTGGTTCGATCTTATTTTTGTGAAGCAATTCTTCTAAATATTTTAAAGTTTCTGGGATCGGTACCGAAGGAAACAATGACGTAACGTCGAATGAAACTAAAATTTCTCCTTTTTCTAATTTACAATCTTTGATCCTTTGGATAAATTCTAATGATTCATAAATTCATTAGAATTTATCCAAAGGATCAAAGATTGTAAATTAGAAAAAGGAGAAATTTTAGTTTCATTCGACGTTACGTCATTGTTTCCTTCGGTACCGATCCCAGAAACTTTAAAATATTTAGAAGAATTGCTTCACAAAAATAAGATCGAACCAGAGAAAATAAAGGAATACGTGAAATTAACAAACCTTTGCATGTCCCAAAATTGTTTTCAGTTCGAAGGGAAGTTCTATGAACAAAAACAGGGTACTGCAATGGGCAATTGTCTTTCTCCATTCATAGCGGACCTGTTTATGAGTAACTTTGAAATAGAACTAAAAAATAAAGCTAAATATTTTCCTAGAATTTGGGTCAGGTATGTCGATGATATTTTCGCGGTTTTCAATACACAAAAATGCAACTTAAATGATTTCGTTAAACAGTTAAATTCAAAATTCCCGACAATTATATTCACAGTAGAAAAAGAAAACAATGACAAGTTGCCTTTTTTGGACACCTTAGTTATTAAGAAAGATCTCAAAATAGAAATTGATATTTTCCGAAAAGAAACCAATGTCAATAGATTCATTACGGCTGACTCAAATCACAGCATGCAACAGAAGATGGCTTCATTCAATTTTCTGATTAATCGTTTGATCAATTTCCCATTAACAAAAGTAAGATATGAAAGAGAATTGAACCTCATTAAGAATATCGCGGTATACAACGGTTTCGATTCGGAAATAATCAATGGATTAATTAGAAAGGCCAACATAAGAAAAACAATCCGTGACACCACATGTCTTTCACCACAGAGCAATCGGGAAAAGCATTTTGTTTGTTTACCTTTCCATCGTGTGACAAAAAATCTGAATAGTATTTTTAAAGATCACGGGTTTAAAGTATGTTCACGCCCTAATAATACCCTGAAAATGCTGTTAGGAAATGCAAAAGACAAAATTGAAGAGATTAAAAAATCGGGAATCTACCGAATTGAATGTTTAGAGTGCAATAAACAATACATCGGCCAAACCAAAAGATCGATCGAAACCAGGTATAAAGAACACCTTTCGCACATAAAATTCAACCGACCGGAAAAATCGGGTATAGCGAGACATGTATTAGAAAATAACCACAGTGTTAATATGGATTGTTTACATTTGATAAAGAACGTGTACAATTATCGCGAACTGGACGCGTATGAAAGCATGTACATCGTAAAGAATTCAGGCCATCTGGTTAACGTTTATGAGGCCGGCCCTCTACAAACGCCTCTCTTCTCTCTGCTGAAAGACAAGAGGAGCAATATCATAAAACACACATAAATCACTCACACTTTTTGACCATAATAACCTTTTCCGAAGTAGTGCATGTTAGTTTAAGTAAAAGTATTTTTAAAAATCTTGTGAAACAGACACAGTGTACATCTTGGTTTGCAACGGTGCGGATCGCGTACGGAGTGTATTTTTCGTACAATTTCTTCGCCGTGTTTTACAAGGTGCGACACTTTGAAATTATCTGCTGATGATGACAACTTGGTTGTCGAAATGCGTATACAGAATTTACAAATAGTTAATTGTGGAAAGGGGTTATATATCAACCTTATTGATCTTGTTAGAGAAGCTCAGCGAATAGGGAACAGACCCCGTATATTTGTATGTAAACTTAATATTTATTCCTTCGTGTTACAAAAATGAAATTATCTTATACAAAATTAGTAAATGTAAAAATATTTGTTTTTTAAAATAATTTGCTTAGGAAAAAACCGTAAACATGAAGAAAAAACCAACTTGAAATGATTACAAAAAGAGCACCTCAAAGTATCGGCTTCCATATTTAGTTCGAGAGTACCAGGTAGTGAGAAATTCTTTTTCTCAAGCGGTTATTATTTCAAGGTTTCGAAATTAACGTTCCACCACAGTGACAATAAAGAAAAAAAGGAAGCGAAAAAAACGAATATAACTGGGCCGCCTTTTTTACATTCCCAATAACTGCACCATTCCACCGTTGTTTGCATTGTTGTGCGGCTTGTTCTAATGCTTTCTGTATAAACTAGTAACATAAAACATCATTCCTTCAAGTTATCTGAGCGTATCCGCCGTTGCTTGTTGTCACTCTAATACTGCGAATGCATACAAGGAACACACGGAAAAACAATATCGGAAAAAGGAATTCGAAAGTGATGCGGAATTTACAATCTATTCATTGTCAGTTTGTTACTTCGTTCATTGGTTCTGTTCCGCGTCCATTGTAATAGCAATAGTTAATCGTTATATATATATTGATCGATTTTTTTACCTATACAGGGTGAACCACATAAAATTATGCGATTAGTGCTACGTTTATTATAAAGGTTATGTATAGTTTTTCAGTTCAAGATATTTGCGGTATACTGTTATTATTCAATGTTAAATACTTGGAAATAAATAGATTTTTGTCTTACAATTTATGATCTCAAATCCATAATTACACAAAAGAAAGTTATGCAAATAAGAGTTTGACCATTTTTATCGGAGAGAATATTATTGAATCGTCATAGGTGTGCGCTTGATAGTAAGTATTATACATAAAATAAAATAAATAGTAATTTATAAAACATGGTGAAACACTTACCGTTTTAAGCGTCTTCAGTTAAGTTACAAATTAGATAGAATTTATTGAATTTGTTAAATATTTTAAACATAAGATTTGTTTTCACAGTTATTTAAATAAACCGCCTGTGTCGTGCAAGTTCTTATATGCAGAAAACGACCGTTCTACATTTAATGATGTAATATTTACATAATTGAAATAATCTTTAAAACTAATTAAAGAATGACGAGAGGCCCCTTCACAAAGTTGTGATAATATGGTAAAGTTTGAATCTAAAATATTTTCTAAACGCACAGCTGTGCGCGAAAAGTTCACTATTTGCACTGATTTCACTAACGACAACGAAGGCTTTTCTAATTTCTTTTGTTAATTTAAAATGTATAATATGTTTTTGTAAATTTATAATAGGACAAAAAGTGTACCCACTAATAAATATTAATATATTTTTTAAAAAATATACATCACACTGATGTATGAGGATAGTTTGACAAGTAGTGAGAATGACACATACGTAGCGCTCTAATTGGTAAAACAAATGCACTGTAATTTAGGTTGCCTATTTATATGTTTACATTCCGGTATTTAGATAAATCGGTTGTTTAGTTTATTTTTGACAGCTGATTGAAAAAGAAGCAACACGTCGTTTTCTTAAAATGGAAAAAGCAGAGTATCGTGCGGTGATTAAATAGTTCGTAATTAAGGGTATGAAAGCTACCGAAATAAAAGATGAGTTACGGGAAACATTAGGTGAATCTGCTCCATCATCCGCCACAATAAGTAGATGGGTAAATGAATTTAAACGTGGTAGAACAAGCTGTGTTGATGAAGCGCGCTCTGGAGCACCCAAAATCGTGACTTCCAAGGAAATGATTATAAAAATTCATAATATTATTACACAAGATCGATGCCTCAAAGTGAGAGAGATAGCAGACATGGTAAACATTTCAACAGAACGCGTACACCACATTTTAACGAAAGAATTGGGCCTTTCCAAGCTTTCGGCAAGATGGGTGCCGCCATTGCTTACGACTGATCAAAAGTTCACTCGTTTGCGCATTTCCAATGAGCGTTTGGACCTTTCTAAGCGGAATCCGGTTAATTTTTGTAGGCGATTTGTTACTTGCGATGAAACTTGGATACACTACAGTACACCCGAAACTAAACAACAGTCGAAACAATGGTTAGAACGTGGTTCTGCACCGCCAAAGAAAACGAAAACCACTTGATCGGTAAACAAGGTGATGCCATCAATTTTTTGGGATTCAAAGGGCAATTTGCTCATTGATTACCTTCAGAAAGGTGCCACAATAAACGGACAATATTATGCAGAACTTTTACAAAAATTAAATGTTGAGATTCGTGCTAAACGGCCAGGAATGGCAAAGAAAAAGATTCTGTTTCACCAAGACAACGCTCCCTCGCATACCAGCACAGTTGCGATGTCCAAAATCCACGAGTTGCATTTCCAATTAGTACCGCATGTGCCTTATTCGCCGGATCTAGCCCTTTCCGACTTCCACCTTTTTCCAAAATTGAAAACGGCACTAGGTGGAAAGAAAGTTTCGTCTAACGACGAGCTTATCATCTTCGTAAATGAGTATTTTGCAAGCCTTCCGGAATCGCATTTTAGAGATGGCATAAGGGCATTGTAGCACCGTTGGCATAAATGTGTTGCTCTTTTAGGAAAATATATTGAAAAATAAAAATTATTTTGCATTCTCACTACTTGTCAAACTACCCTCGTATAATTTGAAAAAGGGGAAAAATTTACCGAAACGTCGTTAATATGAACTAAGTGCTTTATTGTTATTTCGATTTTGGTTGTTTTATTTTTTCAGAGAGTATGCTCGATCCACTGAAGAAAGGTTCAAACTTGATCACTTCTATAAAGTTAGCAGGACACTTTTAATGAACCAAAAATGTAACATGGATAATTTGTCGTAAATTATGCATGAGCGCAATGGAGGAGAATATATCCTTCTCCATTATTTACCAATTAATTTTGAGTTCAACAAAAACGCTATTATAAATACAATTTTTTTTTTAATAACAAAATGAAAGTATGTAGACATCGAATATGTTTTATTTATTCTTCCTACCAATAACGTGATTTTTGGTATTTTTAGAACTAGACTGTCATGTTTTCACAATAAAAATATGTAATGATATTTTAAAGCAATTGTTGATTTCTTTCTTATGGGCGAGATAATAAATAAATAGAAAAAAATAAGCAAATAAATTTCGCTAAAATGACAACCATTGTATTCTATACTCTATGTTTTGTCAAAAACATTGTGTATTACCCTATTACGCTCAACAAAAAGGGAACAGTATTCATATTAGGTATACCAAAATGATGAATGTAGCTACGTTTTGGGTAATTTTGATTTTCTCAGTTTACTAGACTAAATTTTTACATAGACGTATCTACTATTTTGCAGACACTTTATGTTATTATAAATTTTCAAACAATTTTTTGACTCATTTATTATTTATTACTGTGATGAATCTTGGCTAGATGCTAGGGATGGTATTTCAACTTGAATCAGATATCTTTATTTTGATACTCATTTTCGCAGTTGAATATAGAATGCGAATGCATCATAGTAAACATTCATTGCAATCGCAGTTTGATCGATTTCTCTGGTGTAAGTACTGATTACGATGTGTATGGTTAACACAAATGGCGAATTGTGCATTATTTTAAGAACATAGATTGCATTTCTAAAATAAAATCAACAGATTGACTTTGTTAAGGGAGGATATTATTTATATACAACTTTGTGTTGAATGAAGTGTAAAAGTAAAAACCAATTAAGAACATTCGATTATGAACAGGTGTTCGTTGTTCGAATATACTTAAAAAGAAATATCACATGCAGATAAAGATTTTGGTTGTATCGAAACTGCATGTTCATTATGCCGAACCTAGAATACCTTACAATAATTGGTTTAATAATCTTTTAAATGATATTTTGAATTTAGCCTACAGAGGTCCGCCCTCGTCAACGTCAGCTCAGATCCATTTAATCCTGAACATAGAGGTCCCTCCAATGATTTGGTAGTTTTGTACAATACTTCACCACGCTGGTAATTGTGATTAGTAACAATGGAAAGGAATTAAATGTGTCGTGGGTAGGATTTAAGGTTTAGAATTTAGTTTCTCTTGTGTTTTAGGAAGTGAGAGAGAACCAAGGCACGTGTAGGCAGAGTCATTTCCCTCTTTTCCCTTTCTTCATCGAAATCATAAGGAGTGCATACCTAATCACCTTTTGCATAACCCGCTATCTTTATAGATTACATGACTGAAAATGCTCATAACTTTATTGGAACTGAGTCGCAGTCAATTAAAATTAGTATGTCAATAGCAATATAACAATAATAATTGAATTTGATGGAGCCTGTGGTTGATTTACTTGATCAATAAGGTTGATATATAACCCCTTTCCACAATTAACTATTTGTAAATTCTGTATACGCATTTCGACAACCAAGTTGTCATCATCAGCAGATAATTTCAAAGTGTCGCACCTGGTAAAACACGGCGAAAAAATTGTACGAAAAATAAGCTCCGTACGCGATCCGCACCGTTGAAAACCAAGATGTGCACATCTTGGTTTTTTCGCCGTGTTTTACCAGGTGCGACACTTTGAAATTATCTGCTGATGATGACAACTTGGTTGTCGAAATGCGTATACAGAATTTACAAATAGTTAATTGTGGAAAGGGGTTATATATCAACCTTATTGATCAACAATAATAATAATTATCGGTCCTATATTTTCCCATAAAATATTTACTGTAAAAAAATATCGTACAGCTGTTTTATTAGAATGCATTGCAATCACCTGATAGATGACTCCCTGGATATTTCCACTAAGGTAGTGCACTACTTCATGGTACTTCTTAGAGCTTTTATGATGACTGTTTGTATTAAAAGTCAAAGTTTAGTATTTCCTGGATCATAGGTTCAGAATCTTTGGACCTATATATTTGCTCGAATTAAGAAACGATATTTATGAAAACGATTTCATAAGTTTGATAATTTAAAACAAATCATTTAGCACAAGATTTAAACAGGTACAGAACAAAAACTTTACAATGCTGCTGAGAATATAAAATGAAGAAGTAACTTCCGTTTGTTACAGAATGGCGAATATCTCTGACATTTAATATAAATTATGATGATCTATGTTCTTTAAATAAAATATAATTTATTCAATATTATAAAACTTTTGTGTTTGACAAGTAAATATTCAATATATTTTGGTATTAAATAATATCACTACAGGAATTGATTGAAGTACTACCAAAGTATAGTGCGATATTCTGGTTGGCTTTAAAGTTATGCCGATCTATCCTCGTTTATTATCTTTTACTATTCCATATATTTATACTCAATGACATTAGAAGTGTTACACCTAGAAGAAATAGTTTCCTGGACGTGATTTTTTGGTAATGTGATAAGCTTAAGTCAAGAATGAAACGATCAGATTTCCAAGAAATTTTATTAACATTAATTTGAAAAAAAATCAATAATGTGTTTGGCGACCCCGTAGCTGTAGACACTCCTGTACACGTCTAGGCATCGACAAAATAAGATGGTCGATGTCTGCTTGTGGCACCTCGTTCCAAGCAACTTGAATTTGGTGGATTAACTGTGCCAGAGTTTGTGGAGGATGGTTCAAATTGGTCAGTCTTCTCCCCATTATGTCCCACACATGTTCGATGGGATTTAAATCCGGTGAACGGGGTGGCCACGGCAAAACATTGACGCCAGCTTCTCGTAGAAAGTCCATAGTACGACGAGCAATATGTGGACGCGCGTTGTCTTGCTGAAAAAGGACGTGTGGACGGCCATCTAGATAAGGCAATAAAGTGGTTTGTAGGACGTCATCAACATAACGCGCAGCTGTCATACTGCCCCGAATAAACAATTGTTTGGTGTAGAAGGTCGCATTGTCAGTATGCGAACATTATATCGCCGCATTCGAGCTTTTGGACTTGCTTCATACCGTCCACGATTAGTCCTTCCTTTGACTGCAGAACATCGTCGTCAACGTTTGGACTGGTGCAGAGAACGGCAGCATTGGGAAGCAGAATGGCATAATGTCGTATTCAGCGACGAATCGCGATTCTGCCTAGGCATGCATGATGGCCGTCAGAGGGTAAGACGCCGTCGTGGAGAGCGACGTGATATTGGATTTGCTGTTGAGAGGCATGTGCACAGGACTGTTGGAGTAATGGTTTGGGGGGCTATTGCATATGGAAGCCGATCACCTTTTCTGTTTATTCGGGGCAGTATGACAGCTGCGCGTTATGTTGATGACGTCCTACAAACCACTTTATTGCCTTATCTAGATGGCCGTCCACACGTCCTTTTTCAGCAAGACAACGCGCGTCCACATATTGCTCGTCGTACTATGGACTTTCTACGAGAAGCTGGCGTTAATGTTTTGCCGTGGCCACCCCGTTCACCGGATTTAAATCCCATCGAACATGTGTGGGACATAATGGGGAGAAGACTGACCAATTTGAACCATCCTCCACAAACTTTGGCACAGTTAATCCACCAAGTTCAAGTTGCTTGGAACGAGGTGCCACAAGCAGACATCGACCATCTTATTTTGTCGATGCGTAGACGTGTACAGGAGTGTCTACAGCTACGGGGTCGCCAAACACATTATTGATTTTTTTTCAAATTAATGTTAATAAAATTTCTTGGAAATCTGATCGTTTCATTCTTGCCTTAAGCTTATCACATTACCAAAAAATCACGTCCAGGAAACTATTCCTTCTAGGTGTAACACTTCTAATGTCATCGAGTATATATTAGAGAAATCAATATTTTACAACATATTACCTATCCCAACATTTTTATTTACTACATACACTTGACAAAAAAGAATATATATTACATGACATGTGTGTATGTATGTATGTATGTATGTATGTATGTATGTATGTATGTATATATATATATATATATATATATATATATATATATATATATATATATATATATATATATCATCAATTCAAATATTTTAATAGTAATGACCAGAACATTTTTAAAATGCGGTTATATTATGTGTATCTGTGTTAAAACATACAAAATTCATATCATAAATTAGTTACGCATATAAAAAATTAAATACAAAACCATTGTGCCAAATCTAAATTAATTTTATTGCACATTTAATAAATAATTCATATCCGTTATACACGCTTGTTCGCGGCAATAATAACAGTAAAATAGCATTAATAAATGTTTCGTATCAAAAATAAGTAGGTTAGCCGAACTCTATATTTTCTCATTTAGGTATAATAGCTACAGGTATAATATGTTAATACAATGTATATTTAGGTATTAAAAATTGTGCTTTCTAATTTAAGAACTTCGTGATATTTATTGTTCCGGTACATAGGGGTGGACACTTCTGCTTATATGATGATAAATCACTTGACAATCACTTTGTTTAAGGAACAATAAGTAGGACGCTTAAGTACTTGCGATGGTAGTAAAGAGGAAATTGAAAGGAAAATAATGTAATACTCTCTTCTTTGGATTAGAAATTAAATATTTATGGTTGTTTTGTGCATATATTAAAACCTAATAATTCAATGTTTATACTCTGTTTAAGCATTAACTAAATTACTTCATATTTCCATTTATTCAGTTTCGTGTTCAATTTAGATATATTTAATAAAAAAAAGATAAAATTTTACATTTACATATACTCTAAATACGAGAGAATTTTATACTTTTATATAAAGAAAAACGAAAAAATGCAGCTGTAGTGTTTAACATTTGCCTTTTACAACTGAAACCAATAATACATCTATATATTCGAATCGACGATTAGTTAGAATTGAATAATCGTAGTAATTAAATAATCACGTTTGCGATGTCATTCCGGACCTTTTGAATTTTGCTTATGTACATTACGGCTTTCAATTTCAAACAATTTAGCAATATCACTGCATATTGCTATATGTAGTGACGGAATTTGGTTAGTAAAAAAACAAAATTTGTAACCTATAACAGGTCTCGTAGTCAATCGGGCTATGTATAATAAAACTTGGAAAATTAGCCAAGCTATAGATTTATTTTAAATCTTTATCCGGACTTCAAAATACTAATGTAAATACCATGCCAAATTATTAAAGAAAATTGATACATTCTATTGTAATGAATTTCTCAAAGAAAAATATCCTTCAAGAAGTTGATTTTAAAAATATTGAAGTATGAGAATTATCAATTCACTATGCATAATATCAGGAATTCAAGTAGAGTGTTGTCGTGATTGCATTAAAGCCCATAACTGATCTAATAGATTGCTCGACACTCCTTATACATATGTATATGCTTTGTAGGAGTTCGATATTAAATGTTTTGCCGGTTCACGATTCTTTTAAATTCATTGTAGTGAGTAATGCCGTTAGAACACTTCGACTCACTATAACACTGCTGCTTGTATTTTAGAGTCGTAATAATCTCCGAAAAAATGCAGCTGTAGTGTTTAACATTTGCCTTTTACAACTGAAACCAATAATACATCTATATATTCGAATCGACGATTAGTTAGAATTGAATAATCGTAGTAATTAAATAATCACGTTTGCGATGTCATTCCGGACCTTTTGAATTTTGCTTATGTACATCACGGCTTTCAATTTCAAACAATTTAGCAATATCACTGCATATTGCTATATGTAGTGACGGAATTTGGTTAGTAAAAAAACAAAATTTGTAACCTATAACAGGTCTCGTAGTCAATCGGGCTATGTATAATAAAACTTGGAAAATTAGCCAAGCTATAGATTTATTTTAAATCTTTATCCGGACTTCAAAATACTAATGTAAATACCATGCCAAATTATTAAAGAAAATTGATACATTCTATTGTAATGAATTTCTCAAAGAAAAATATCCTTCAAGAAGTTGATTTTAAAAATATTGAAGTATGAGAATTATCAATTCACTATGCATAATATCAGGAATTCAAGTAGAGTGTTGTCGTGATTGCATTAAAGCCCATAACTGATCTAATAGATTGCTCGACACTCCTTATACATATGTATATGCTTTGTAGGAGTTCGATATTAAATGTTTTGCCGGTTCACGATTCTTTTAAATTCATTGTAGTGAGTAATGCCGTTAGAACACTTCGACTCACTATAACACTGCTGCTTGTATTTTAGAGTCGTAATAATCTCCTGGTTGAACCAAGGGCGATAAGTAGACTGACCAGACGAATTAAGGAACAAAACCTGTCAAATGCACAGTAGAGTGTCTTGTAGAATCTAGAGAATCCCCAATCAATATGACGTAGATGTTCATATAGTCTGGAAAAGTTATCTTTATAGAAGTTATGAGTCCTACGAGTGAAATTGGGGAGCGCGGGCTGAGTAAAACAGTAAATTTCCATGCATAATGTTGGATGAGAAGGATCTTCATGTACAAGAGGATGATCCTTATATCTTACTATCACAGTACGAAGTACTAATATTACGAAATATTAAATCCAAAGCGCGAATATTGACGTTCATTACATTATTAAATTGAGTCAAATTATATATGTAAGTACAAAAATTTTTCAAAGCGAAAATTTTAGAACAAAAAGTAGTGTATTTACTAATGAACGAAGGTATTTTATGATTTTTATACATTCAATGTGGCTTTTTTCGTTTTAGAAAGTTTTTGCTTATTGCGGCCGAATGTTAAAATCAACTACTTAATACCAAAATAAAGTGATGACTAATAATTTAAATCCTGATTATAACACAAGCTTTTGTAAAATATTTTCTTTAACAAAATCCTTAATGGTTTCTCAAGTTTCACCGTAGCCTTCACACATTCACTTTTTCTCCGGTTTAATGGGACACCAACATTCTTCACTTATTACAAAAAAAATAACAAATTTTGATTCATTGGTTTCGTAAAATTTCTTCCTATTTTCTAAATTATCAGAATTTCTTGTCAATGCAAAAGAACAGCTATATATTTCTCGCCATTATTAAGAGATCTTTATTTATCATTATATTGATTTATGACAATACCAAGTATTTTTCACATCTTATATATATCCTAAAGTCTTTTTGAACTTTCTGAAATTGAGAAACGATAGGTTTAAGTACTTGTTAAACCTATCGCATTTTGATCTAATTAACTCAGTGTGGAATGTACATTGGCTTAAAAAACGAGGTTATGATTTAATACCACACTCAAAAAATTTTACGTACAAATTCGTCATGTAATTAAAGATGATTAAAATTAGTTAATCTTGATTTCTGTATTAATTCGGATTAGATATTTAGTTGTTTTAGTTAACAATGTATTCTTTAAATTTTGACGTATTCTTTTCTTTTTTAATATGTTGGCCTTTTGTTTTAGTTATAATCTTTACTCTTTTTTATTGAGAGTTTAAACCATTGAGTTAATAAAATACCTTATTATATATATATATAAATATATATTTATTATTAAATTTATATTATCGACGTTTTGGGGGAGCAGTCCCCCTTTTTCAAGTTATTTTTTTCAATATTTGTGATTACTTACATTTATTAAAAATATACTTTTTTGTTTAATAATTTAAAATTTACAAACACACAAGTATTTTTTTAAATTAACAATTTTTTTTATAATTGTGTACTTGCTAAACGACGTTTATTCTAAATACTTTTAGTTGATGCTTTTTAAAAGCAACATCTCATGTTAGGTGTATACATATGTGTATTTGTAAATTCCCCGTTAGATGCTTGTAACTATATACAAGAAGATATGTACATACAATTTTTTTAAAATTTCTTTTTAAGATATTAAGTTGTTATAAATATCAATGAAATTGATAATGTCTTTTCTATCATTTATTGTGTTTTGGTCTTTTTGTACGGAAAGGATTTTTAAAGAAATATTAGACATAAAAAATATCAAAGCACAATAAATAATAGAAGAGACATTATTAATCTCAATATTTATAACAACTTAATGTCTGAACAAAATAAATTGTTTGTATCTCCCTATTATACAAGCATCCATCAACGGGAATTTACAAATCATATGCGGATATATCTAACATGACACAAAAAGAAAAAGAAAATACCAGATGTTGCTATTAGAAAGCAACAACTAAAAACATTCTTTGGCAAATACACAAATTAAAAAAATTGTTAGTTTAAAAATGCTTGTGTGTTTGTAAATTTTATAATATTAAAAAAAAGTATATTTTTAACAAATGTAAGTAATCACAAATATTCATATATATATAATTGGAAATATGTAAAAGGTATTTCAGGTTGAAGAAAAGGAAAAAAGGAATAACTTGAAAAGCGGACCCCTCCCCCGAACCATCGATAATATAAATTAAATGTTTTATTAACTCAGTGGTCGAAATTTCCAATAAAATAGAGTAAAGATTATAACTTAAATTTTGAATTAATTATGCCTTTTTTTCTCTTTTATTATTAATTAATTTAATATTTAAACCTCAACATTCTTCTTTTTTACCTGTTTGAGTTTTGTAGTTTAAATATTTAAAAAAGATACCAAAATTTCTCTTAATATCATTTAAATGTATCAGATTTTATCATTATATATATAAATATGTAACAATAAAGATATATTTAACATTCTATATTCTAAATTGGGATAACGTATGATCGAAATTAAATACTGAAATTGTTTTTAGAAAAAAAAGGAAATATATTTACTTTATTACTTTTCGTATTTCGAAGTAATTAATTAATAAACTTTATTATGAAACAAGGTAATTTTTTAGGACAAAACATGTGGTTTTAAAGAATTTTGTTTTAATTTTATTTGGGGAAGTTATCGACACTGCCCTAAGTAGAAGCGAAGGCGTTGCCTGCAGCCCAGCAACGGTCAAGAAAAAGGTCATGAACTTCGCAGAATTGCACTCGACCACTCGCCGGCCTACCCGACTGTGAAGACTTGCTCAATTAAAATTAATGAAGAATTACTCGTTTAGAAAGATGGGAGATATGTATTTTATATGATACCGGGTGAATTAGTTGTCGCTAAAATTACATATGAATGCGATAAGATATATGCCTTATAGCGATAAAGAAATAAATTATATTTTCTACTTTCTAACGTGAACAGTATACAGTACATACCATTTTATGTATATATATATTTAATTCAAATAACGTCGAAAATACAAATTAAGTATACAGAGAATTGTAGGGAAATAGATCTCTGCGATTTTCAAATTAATCAAAAAATGTATATAAAATCTTTTACCACATCAATGTTCCTATTCTGTATACATATTTCGACAACTAAGTTGTGATCATCATCAGAGGAAAATCACAGTCGCACCTGGATCTGCGGTAAAACTCGCACACAACAAATCCGTACTAAAATTTTAACCGACAAAAGCCAAACACATACTAGAATATACTAAACATTGATGTAGTAAGAGTTCTATTTACCTTTTTTGATTAATTCAATCAACCACAGTCTCCATTAAGGTAATTTTGATGGAGCCTGTAATTGATTAAGTCTCCATTAAATTTATCTGATATTCAAATGAATGGAGCACATGTACATACATAAAATCAAACATATGCACCTTAGTTCTCTATTTTTATAAACAAAAAAGTAACAAATTACTGTAACAAACATAATAACAACAATAATAATTACATTATAAATTTTAGGAACAAAATCAAAACTATATGGAAAACAACAAATTAAAATTTATAATAAATCAAGTAAACAGTAGTAGAGGTAACGTCTAATAGCAGCACACCAAGTGTTGCTTAATTTACTTTACATAATTTCTGAACATTCTTCTGTAATTATTAAGAAAAAATACAAAATGCAGGCTTTTATCGGCTTAGAAAATTCGTCGTTATTTATATAATAATTAAGGTTTTATAGACTTAATATACTTCGAACACAATAGATTTCAAAGACACAATAAAAACATAATTTTTTACAACATTGCGTATATTAAGACTGGTAATAAACCATATTTTTTTCAAAATGCTTATATGTTATGAATTAAAAATCAAATTTAATATATTCATTATGAAAAAGAAAAACCAAAACCAAACATATTACAAATTTTACAAAAGCTAAGTAACTGTTTTCTAGTTTTATACTACATAAAACTTGACAAATCTTTTTATCTAAACAACTCCACTGAAAACATAACGCTCGTATGATCCGCAATAACTTTCACATAATCTTGTCCCAAACGAACAGACCTTCAACGTTAGTGTAGCTAAGTCAACAGAGCTGAAAATATTTCTTATAACAGTGGACGAAACAAAACAGGCATCAATGCCTAGAACGGCAGTTTCAGCTCAGGAACCGAGAAAAAGATATGAATAAAGTGAAAGATAAAAACTAATAAAGTGTGTAAATATGTAATATTCTATTAGACTTAATCACTTGAGGTTGATATATAGCTCTATATTCTATATTCTGTACACAGAATACGAAAATTAATGTGGAAAGGGGTTATATATCAACCTTCAATGATTAAGTTAATCAACCACAGGCTCCATCAAAATTATCTGTTAATAACAAGGTTATCGTAAAAGCATATTGAATAATATATAAAATAATTTCTTAGAGCTAAAACACCTCTTCTTTTGTTTGTAGATAATGAGGATACCACTCTTGCCATTAGATATAGACCATTTTTGCCGGTACACATTAACGTACCTAGTACTATTTTGGTTGGAATAATTTTATTTATAGCTATATCGCGAAATTGTGTTTTAGTTCACGCGAGGTCCTTCTAGAATGTTCGACCAACTGTACATAAGTGTATGAAAATGTTACGTAAACAAATTAAATTACAAGAAACACTTTAAATTATTAAATATATGCAACGGTAAATGTGATGATTGCAATGTGAACTTAATGAATTATGAAGAATGAGATTGTAATTTACTAATTGAAGATACATCAATTTTTTTTTATTTTCTCGGTCTTGCCGATTCCACGTGCCGTTTTGCAACCCTTCTTCGTACACCACGTCAAGTTCACGCTGCAAACATCCACAGCATCACGTAATTATGCTTCGCGTTCTCTTAGTTTTACCATCCGTTTTTGCAGACAATTCACAAACCTCTCTACTGTAAAATTATTATTTGACATTATTTGGTACCCCTATGCATATTTACATCTGGAACTTGAGAGAGTCTGGAAGAGATTTTTTAAATATCTTGCATATAAATCTAGTGGTGAGTATCCTCCTCGTGCCGTTGACTAGGTTAATTTAAATTAGGCTTGAATTACTTAGTGCCAAATTTTTGATACAATTTGTTAATAATACCGTATATTTTGTCACACAAACTTTCGTGTTAAAGCTAGAACGTTTCATGTACAGAAAGCTCCTCTAGAAATGCTAATGCTTTATTTTGGGAATTTGTTTCAATAGCTTTAGTATTAATAATTATTTTATTTGCAAACTTCATATGTAATGATTATTTTAATTGAAATTTAATTACATTTTTTTATATACGCTACCTTTAACTTACGTTTTCGTTGTATTTTTTGCATTGTATTTTTTTAATGTCTTTTTCCTTGTAATTGGTAATTAGTTGGATAAATACAAATTATTATTATTAGAGAAACCAATTTCAAGTACGCGTGGTAGGTATGCGCTTTACAGTATATACATAAAAGAAATAACGTCTTCCGTGATGTCACAAAGTGGGTAACATCGGTTTAATATTTGCAACATTAGGTACGTTTCCACAATTGTTTCAGCGAATCAATTGTGACGTGGGGAAAATGTGTTTATATGCAGAAAAAGGGCGTTTTACATCTAGTGACATTATATTTACATAATTAAAATAATCTTTAGAAGAACTGTAGACGCACCTTCACGAATTTGTTTTACTGTGGAAACGTCTGAATCGTTGTTTAAAACATACTTCATACTTCCGTATAACATAAGAATTTTTTGCGTCTTCTACCACGCATAGCTGTGCATGCACAGATTTCACTAACAACAGCGAAGAACTTCCTAATTTCTCAATTGCCTGCGCTAGTCTGAAGTAATTTTTCTGAATAGTTTTTAAATCCTATCATGAATTTTTTATTAGCTTTGCTTGATAGCTGCAACTTTTTTTGGGATTGAATTTTATAACCATGTTCTTTATACCCTCAATATATATTTTTAATAGTAAAACGCTGCCTGTAATCATGTTCCCCAGCATGTAAAAATCGGCTCTGGTGATTCAAGGCTACCGGGACACAGTTGGGAGCTTAACAAACACTGCTTTTGTATGCGCTATATTGAAGCGTGTACACAGTCGAATAGTTTTTGTCAAAAAACTGAAACCATGAATTTTGAACGTAACATGCAACAAGTTAGCACAATTATTTTTAAGAGATCGGCCTACAGAACGCATGTTTGCTTCACCATCACTCATAGACATTAACAGTTGATTTGTTGAAAGTTAAAAAATTTCCAATGTATGTATTTAACATTAACTGTGAAATTGCATCGGTACTACGAGGGTGGCCCCAGAAGTACCCGACCCAACAAAGAAAACACAAAAATTTTGGAAAGAACTACATTTATTTTTCAACATAATCTCCTTTCAGCTCTGTACATTTTTCCCAGCGATGTTCAATAAGTTCGATACCCTTTTTATAATAAGAACTGTCTTGCTCCCCAAAATAGCCAACTGCCGACATCACTTCTTCATCGTTCGAAAATCTTTGACCATTGAGCCTTTTTTTTTCAAGTTTGGGAACAGAAAATAATCTGAGGGGGCTAAATCTGGCGAATAGGGTGCATTAGGTAGCAATTAAAACTTTAATTCATTAATTTTGGCCATTGCAATAACGGATTTGTGAGCTGGTGCATTGTCTTGATGAAACAACACTTGCTTCTTAGTCAAATACGGCCGTTTTTCCTTGATTTCTTCGCTCAAACTTTGCAATGAATTCGCATAATACTCGTCGTTGATAGTTTTTCTTCTTTCAAGATAGTCAATGCGCGTTGGGATGCCATGACCTTGCCTGCAGATGAAACGGTCTTCGTCTTCTTTGGAGCCGGCTCTCCCTTTTGAGTCCATTGTTTTGATTATTCTTTTGTCTCGGGTGTGAAGTGATGGACCCATGTTTCATCCATTCCATTCTCCGGTGAACATTTTCACATTTGTTCGAGTGTGAGCAAACGCGGCGCCCATCTTGCACACAGCTTTCTCATGTCCAAATTTTCAGTTAATATGCGATGTACCGCACTTGCTCGCGTACTTTCAGTCTACGGGCATTCAGTACCGCTTTGTGGATTTTCTTCACCATTTCTGGAGTCGTCACCTTATTTGGTCGTCCACTGCGATGGTCGTCTTGGCAGCTCCTACGACCTCGTTTAAACTCTGCTACCCAACATTTCACTGTTGAGTAGAATCCAGTTCAGCTTTTATATCGGTTGAAGTGAGGCCTTTCAAATAAAAGTATTGTATCACGTAACGATGACCAATTTTCTCCATTTTTACAAATTCACTGAAAACGTTAACTATTGATGGCTGCCAAAGAAATACTAAACAACGTGGCGTCTTCAAACTTGAAACATTTGCTTTATAAATTGTGTACTTTCTAACATAGTGATATTTTTCAAACAACTACCGCCATTTCTAGGTCAGGCCGGGCACTTATGGAACCACCCTCGTACATTGTTGTACTATTTTGGAAGCTAGTAAAATGTAAGATGGCGATTGTATTGATTTCATTGTACGCACCATAACATTAACAACAGATTTTTTTTATAATCTGTTATTTCGTCCACACATAACCAGTTTCTTATTTTTTAATTCGGATTTAATTCTCTGTTCAATACGTTCACGGAAAATTTTGTAACGCTGTCCAACTAGGTAACGGATATTTTGCGTATGTACTCCAGAATAACTAAAATGATTCATTTGATAATAAAGTAAACGGTACATTACACAAAATCGTTGTTACACATAAATAAAAATTTCTCGTTCGACTTTTTTTTTTATATTTGGTTTGTACTCTTCACGTGTCGTTCGTAGTTGCTTTTCGTCCAGCACGTTAGAATTTAACCGGTGTTGTGTGCATCACAAACTGTACATTTCATTCTTGCGCCATTGTAAATTAAATCAGATATCCACTTAACTCATTTGCTTGGTCGGACAATAGTCGTTTTCTCGATACACCAAACTCTGACATTATTATTATATATAACAGTGGCAAAACAAATACGTGTTGCTCTCTATATACATAGCAATATGTAATATCGCAGATGAAATTGTAGAAAGTGTCGATGTGGAGAGAGAAGGCTTTGCATTGACCTGGTACGCCAGTAGAGCACACCTCGAAATTATCATCTCTAATTATTATTAATATTATTATATTTTATGGAACTGCTACGATTATGTTGTCAGAGTACGTATATATTTAAAATATGACGTATACTTGGAATCTGTGTTTTTCGTTTACGTGACATTTTCGGTTATTTGCATACGATTTGTTAAACCAGCGATACACACTCTAGAAGCAACTCAAGTGAACTAATACACAATTGCGCGATATAGCTATAAATAAAATCGTCCCACCCGATACCAGCTGAGCTCGTACTGGCCACTCTAATTATTATAATGTGTGTTATATATAGAGCGGCGACGAAAGTGGCAATACCATAGGCGGTACGGTAGAACGGGCAATTGGTGCGCAGTGAATGAGATCATTCACATCAAATACAATACGGTTCACGGTTGGTGTTTATAATAACTTCACACAAACATGTCGCGAAAGTCTGTGCCGTTTGCTACGTCGGTTAGAAAATGCATAGCAGAATTTCCCGATTTAAAGTATGATGGATGTGCAGTATTGTGTTTGGTTTGTAATAAGCGACTTATAATACGGAAGAAAGACAATTGTAAAAAACATGTGAACAGTGCAATACATAAACTGAACAAAAGAAATGAAATACCTTATGCAACATTCCTTTATGATTTTTTATTTATGTTGACTGCATGTAATTTGCCGCTTCGTTTAATCAGCAAACGCCCTTTTCAAGTGTTCTGGAATAAATATCTGCCAAATTATAAATTACCTGCAAGAAGAACTTTACAGAAACATTTGCCGCGTTTAAGAGAGAGGCTTGAAAATATAGCAAGAAGAGAATTGCATAATAAAAATGTGTGGATTACTGTAGATGAGACTACTGATTTAAAAAAAAAATAGTATAATAAACGTAATCGTACGTATTTTATCAGCCAACACATTTTCACAGCCCTATTTGTTAGCCTGTAAACGTATACAAGCATGTACTGCGGCAAATATTCGGCAAATAATAATGAACACCTTAAAGAAATTTCACATTCATAGTACTCAAGTCTGCATGCTTGTAACAGATGGTGCTGCTACTATGTTACTACTCGGACGTTTACTAAAAGTAACTTTTCCTAAATTAATACACATAACTTGTGTACTCTATGCTCTTCATTTAGTTGCTGAAAATGTTAGAAGTAGTTATAAAAACGTTGATCATTTGATTGGATCCACCAAACAAGTGTTTCTTAAATCTCCTAAACGACTTAAAGAATTTCATAAAACTTGTCCAGATATTTCGGAACCACCGGAACCCATTCTTACACGATGGGGCACGTGGCTAAATGCAGCTTTTTATTATCATAAGAATTTTCACAAAGTTAAATCCGTTATATCAAAATTTAGGCCAACCGAATCCCAAGCAATCAGAGACAGTCAACATCAATTTGAAAATCCCCAAATTCTGGAAGATCTGCATACAATATATAACAATTACCATCCATTAGTAGAAGCAATTACAAAACTTCAAAACGAAAACGATTCGCTGCCCTTAGACGCATCACTATGCATAGTGCAAAATGTGACCGCTCATTTGCATAGTTTAACTGACGCTGCTGGTGTACGAGCTCATCAAAAATTATTAAGTGTTTAAAAAAAAATCCGGACTTGCATGTTTTACGAACTATTTATGACAAATGTGCAAATAGTGAGCCCTGGAATGATTTTGAACAACAGCTTCTTTCTGCCAAAATTACATCAATAGACGCCGAACGATCTTTTTCTCTATACAAAAACATTTTCTCGTCGCGAAGGACGTCATTTACAGAAGCAACCGTAGAGACGTATGCAATGATGCAGATGTACAGTTACTTCCACAACATATTACCAGGGTTATGAAATTACATATTACTAGGTAAGCACTAATTGTGTAAGAATAAGTCTAGACACGGCACTGCTACGGACACTTTCGCCGCAGTTTATAATTTACACTTAAACACCAACCGTGAACCGTATTGTATTTGATGTGAAGGATCTCATTCACTGCGCACCAATTGCCCGTTCTACCGTACCGCCTATGGTATTGCCACTTTCGTCGCCGCTCTAGTTATATGTTATCTTACGTGAATATTTTTAATAGGGTTTGTTGATTGTTTTGAAATGAATACCGATTGAAGAATATTGCAGAATATGATTTTTGCATGAAGAGGATTTAACACAACCACAAATGGTCGGGATCAAATTAATAAAAAAATGCCATTAAAGATTTAATTGAAAAATCGACAGATGCAAAATGTGTTGAAGGCAGACCTAATTACTAAATGTATCTAAAATTAAGGAAAAAATCTAAAACTGCACATCAATACTTAAAATAGTCATGCAGTCTATTAAAGATTTTGTATTGTGTATCTTTCGAAGATAATTAATTAAGTAATTTTATTTTACTAAATAATAATAAATAAAACACAAGACGAAACTAGTCGCAGTTAATACATACATATATATATATATGTAATATAGTGTGAAAATTAGATAGTGTTTATTCCTTAGTATAATGGAGTTTCACAAAGTAACGACTTCGACAATCAAGAATTTTATTTTAAATTAATTTTTCATTTGATTAGATGATTGGTTAAAAACATAATCGCAATATGTATAATAATAAAATGATTTATTTTTGTAATAAACTGCATGCAATGCTTCACAACCTTGTTAACATTTTAAAAGATATTCTGGTCGCTTCACCTTGAATCGATGTTTTATTTTTAAACAATGTGTCTATATTAATCCAATAAAATATATTACAAAATCGATGACATGTAGTGAGCAGAGACATCCCGGATATAAACATATTTATTGTTTTATCGCGTGATGAGATGAAAACTGCTTATATTTTTGACGCAAATTGGGAAAAAGAGTAAACGACCATAAGTTTATGATAAACATGGAAGGATTCATCGTCGTGCAAAGTCACGTTTCGAAAAATATATGATTTATAGCGTATAATGGGTTGACCTTGCGAGTTGATGGGTGTATTACTAATATTGAATAAAATTTGACGTTACTAGATGAATAATGAAACTTTCTTAACAGCAATAAATTATCTTCGCGATCACGTTCTCAGATTTCCTTCAACCGAGTGATGTGTAGAGTACGATGTACTTTTTCTATCAGCAAGTTCACATTTAAATATAGCTTTAAAAATAGGTTCAATTACTTATTACTTTGTACTCTTGTAATTGTATATCTCCGTAACCTAATTTTACAATATTTGATTTTATATTTCTGACAATAACTTTCTACTAACGCTTCTCCAATTACAACTAAATATCTATGACGCTGTTTAAGACATTGATAAAAAAATAATATCAGGATGATCTACTTACTTAAAAGGCATTACTATATCTTCAGTTGGACAAAAGCTGGGGATGATTTAATTGTTGAAATGGTTATATGAAATATCAATTACATTTTCTTAAAAATTTATTGATCTTGATTTGTATGAGAAAATTTTTAGCAATGATGTCCTTTATATTCATTTAATATTTTATGTAGTACCTTTGATTTTGAATACATAACTTTAGTCTATCAGTAACTTCATAGAAAAGCCTTCCCATACGTAACGCACGTTATGCGAAGAATGCAAAATACTTTTGTGTAGATATTTATGTGTATGGAGCAAATTTTCTCTTAAAATTTTAAACGAACCGAAAGAGTTGGAAAGAAAAAGACAGGTAATATATTACATCCTAACTACGACCAAATTCAATGAGAATTTTTCTTTTACAGGTTTTTAACTTTCACCATTTGTCTCAGGAATTTTTCTCTAAATCTCCAATTATTTGTAGTTTTGTATAATTGTTTCGTAAACAATATAACAAACGAGTTGACACTGCGAGAGTTCAGTCAGTGGTGCGTGCTTCGAAGAAAAAGAAGCGCTTCCAGTATCATATGTTTCAACAGACAGTTTTCAACTTTCATAAAGTACCTAATCTAATAAATTTAACAAGTATATACCATAAATTAATGCATATTATGAATTTCATCTAGTTTCTTAAGAAAAAGAAAAAGAACTGAATAAGTTACAAATTTTCAAGAAAATCAAAAATTCGGCATTTTGAAAACTTAAATTTTATTATTCCTTTTTATGTATTGTATTTCTATTTATTGTATTTCATTGTAGACGCATAGGTATGAATTTATAGATGTTAGTGATGGGTCATTCGGTCAATAACCTTCCATCATTCATGAAATAATATAAATTATAACAACCAAAATGATTTGTTACAGTTAATTATTTTCAATGCATATGGCAAATATATATGAATATAATTCTGATTGTCCTCCGCACGTAGTACATTCTATCGATAGACATATATACATGTATATAGCCAGTCATGGGCTAGTGTTCTTGCCTTAGCCATTGACCTCATTGTTTTAAACGTACATATACGATCATATAGCAAATTAGACCGAAATTCAAGCATAATAAAATTTATGCTGTTTAACAGCTGCTCTGGGTCAATAGCCCAGTTAGTATTGTTGTAACATTCATGTAGTGTTTATGTTTGTTTTTTGTTTTATATTATCTACATTAGTAGTAGTTTTAATGAATTTTAGTGGTGTATTTTGGTTTTATTCCATTCATGTACTTTTAATAATTTATATGACAAAATTAGTTAAAATCACTTTCTGGGTACAAATAATATTAAATTAAAAACTCAACTAGTTATTTAACGAACTTGAAAGATTTTTGTGAATATTTTGAAGCTATAGCAATTCTTCAATTATTTTTTAATAACAAACTTAATTAAACATTTTTAGAGACTGAAATTATTAAGTTATGCACATTGCTAGTAACAACTGTAGAGAGTAACACTAAAAACAATAGAGTAACACTTTTACAAAATACCGTATGTTAGTAAAGACTATTTGCATTGGCTATGATAGATATAGAAATATCGTTTAAAAAAATACCTGATTTTAATAGACACGTGATAAATCATTTTGATGCTGAAGAGAGAAGGATTGATGCTGAGTATAAAAATATGTTTAAAATAATTAATTAATAATTTTAATAGATTCACTAAAAGGTATCGGTCCCAGGTAATGGAAGAATATATATGTGTATTGAATACAC
>JAVIWB010002103.1:0-285692 GCA_031893035.1 Dermolepida albohirtum | reverse complement strand
TTTACTGTATTTTTATGGAATTACTGTGATTGTACTCAAACAATTTGTCGCTTGTACCTTGAAAAGCCAAACAACTTGACAAATATTTTAGTAATTACTACGATTTTTAGGAACACCTCGTTCCAATGATTTATTTCGACATTAATTCTTTGAGCGGTCGCATCTATAGTTTTACAACACTTGAACCTTTGGTTTATTTCTAGCCATGATTTTTGGGTCGGAATACGACGTTTGGAAATTTCATGCTCTTTAAAGTTTTGCCGAGGTGCTTCCAACTTGTAAAACCCGTCTTTAAAAGAGAACTAACTATACAGCTGAAAATTTTGCAACAGAAGCAGTAAACATAGTTTTGTGAAAGAGAGTACACTAGTCAGTTTTTTAAAACTTGCTTTCGATCGCTTAAAATTCGTGTATAATTTGCGCTGAAATGTTGATCGGTGTCATTGGAAGGATATTTGTAATTACACAATGGTGTGGACTTTGTTTTACTAAAAAACTTCTTTCGGCATCTCCTGAAATTCTTGGCCACGATCTGCACTCAAAGTTTGCAGAACGCTTTCTGTGGGTATCGCGGTTTCAATTTTTTCATTGCTTTCAGTATGTCGTCAGTTCCAATTGAATTAGAAACTTGTACATTTGTCTAAAGCCAAACACACTGTGCGCTTGGCTTTCGACGATGCAAGTCTAGTACGGACTTTGTCTTTGTGCAGGTTTTGCCATGGTTCCATTATCATTAATTACCTGCTGATGATGACTTAACAACTAGTGTTTATGATTTTTACAAAACGGACGCAAAACTTTGTGTATTATTTAATAATGCTTATTGAGGATAATATGTCCTCGTTGCATGTCAGGAGGACGGAAGTTTGTGATAGGGTGTTGCGTGGCTTACTCGGTAACAGTGTTGACTGTCCTTCACTACTGCAACGTTTATGTTTTTTAGTGCCTCGTTTGAACTCCAGGTGCAATGTGTCCTTTGTGACTTACTTTACTTTTATATATTACTTTGATTTAGCATTTATTTTTATTATATCTATTGCACACAAACTTAGCTTTATAATTTTGCATTTTCCTGTTATTGGGCTACTAGCCTGTTGGAAATAAAGGTCATTATTATTATTATTATTAAAGTCAATATCCATTTTAGACGCTTACCTTTATTTAATTTCAATTATTGACAATCGAAAATTACATTACGATACCTGTTACAATTTCGACACCACAGTATTAGTAAGCGCCATCAACTGTATTTACATTTTTAATACCTAACATAATTGAAACTACCTGATTTCTGTATTCGGATATCTTATGGCATTGAAGTAAAGGTCCTATTGGTTCTATGTAGTGGACCAGTTCCATCGGACCTTTGAATAACAGAAATGCTTTTAAGGTTCAATTTTATTTTGTTTTATTGCTTTTCGGACCGTTATATGTGCACACCTTCATACGTCTGAAACTATTCAACTATTAAGCCTACAAATAAATTAGTTTTATACTTGATTTCGAGGCAGTGCCAAACACTTTCATAACGCGATAAGAAAATATTAGCGTCCGGTAATAATTAAAGAAGGGACAAGTATTCTGGCGATCGATCGACTTCGGCGAGTCCGGGACGTGAGGCCTCAAAGAGAAAAAAATTAATGTAAGAGTGAATTTCTCACGTGAGCCGATCTTAAGAAAGATAAATTATCCGATAAAGGAGCTTTAATACTTTACATGTCAAACACAATATGTTTCCCTTAGACACTTGATGAAGATTATGGGGGATTCGATGTGAAATATGTACGTTCCTTCGGATTTAAGAGTTCGACGTTCGAAAAGGGAAAATCTGCGTCTAGTATTCGTTCGTTTCATTCCAGAATCTTTATCTGTACGTACGAATGTTGTTCAAGGTAGTCTCAAACTGTTAGCGAGTTATAGTGAGGAAGAGACATGAAGGATTGGTGGCAAAATGTAAACTTTAGAATGTGTAAATTATTATTTTTAAAATTCGAATGATTTTGCTATAGAAATTTGTTGGTTCAGGACTATTGCCCAACCTAAATTTGATGTCTCTTATTTTGACGAAAACCTCAATTTTGTCAAAGGAGTTTACTAGAAAAAACTGCTATTTTTAAAAAGTAATTGTATAGGGTGTTTTTTCAAGAGCTTGAGAACTGTAAATGATAATACAAGACAGAAATATTGTTGGAAAGAAATTTTTTTGATTATAATCTGGTAGATAATTTCATGGCATTTATTTTTTAAATATGATTTCCGGCATACGTCCGCCGCGGCTACGAGTCACATGGTCCATTCCAATTTTTGACTACTTTTTCCAATAAATCTGGCCGTATGGCGTCAATGGTGGCTTGACTATTGCCTTCCAATGCTTCAAGAGTTGCTGGTTTGGCGGCATAAACCAATGACTTAACATAGCACCATAAAAAGTAATCCAGAGGCGTTAAACCGCACGAACGAGGGGGCCAGTGAACAGGACCATTTCTGTAAATAAAGTTGCCACTAAATTGATTTTACAATAAATCGATTGTTAAACGCGCTGTATGGTAAGTTGCACCGTCTTGTTGGAACCAAATGTCGTCGATGTCCAGCTGATTAATTTTTGGAAATAAAAATTCAGTCAGCATGGCTCCATAGCGCTCACCATTCACCGTAACGCCAACTCCTTCCTCATTTCGAAAGAAATAAGGACCGATGATGCCGCCAGCGTGAAAACCGCACTAAACAGTCAATTTTAATGGATGTAATGGCGATTCGGTAACGACTTGAGGATTGTCTTCATTCCTATACGGCAACTTTGCTTATTGACGTAGCCATTTAACCAGAAATGAGCTTCATCACTAAATACATTGCTCATCTTCGGCCAGTTTCAAATAAGCCCAATCAGCAAAAATGCGACGCCTACAATGGTCGTTTGGCTTCATGTCTTGCACGAGCTGTATTTTATAGGCACGTAAGCCAAGATCCTTACGTAAAATTTTCCACGTAGTCGAAGGACAAAGGCCAACAAGTTGAGAACGACGACGAATCGACATTTCGGCATCTTCTTCAATACTTCGCGCTACAGCAGCAAAATTAATATTCTCTTCGGTACGCACATTTTTTTGTCTTGTTGATGGTTTTGAATCGAGAAGAGTAAAATTAGTGCGAAAACGATCAATAACTGCATGAATTGCTTGCTCACTAGGCTGATTATGTTGACCGTAAAATGGATGAAGTGCTCTATAAACTTCGCGAACAGATTTATTTTTTTAAAAGTAAATTTCCACAATTTGGAAACGTTGTTCTGGCGTTAAACGATTATTGATGACTTGCCAAACCTTACTAAACAGAAATGTCAAGTTAGACATTATTAGCTGTCAAACCGTAGTTATCGATATCGATAGTTCAAAGCTTAAAAAACACCCATTATATTAACAAATCTCCGCCGATTAGCATTTTTGAGGTCAAAATTTACTGTATTAATTTCATTCTGAGAAAATAAGAGATTCGAAAAGTTGTAGTGAAATGTGAACTTTCGAACATGCTGACGGATTTTTATTTGAATTTTGAATAATTTTGCTATGAACAGTAGAAAGCTAAAGTGGGAGAGACCTTTGCTTCTGGTGCTATCGCCTTTTAGAGATTTAAAATTGGCCGCCGGTCTAAACAAATGGAAATAATTACGAATACAGTCTCGGCCTATCCTAGAATTACACAGCTTCCGGTGTTCTGCAACTAATTATTGGCAATTACCTTCTGGGATAATGCAATCAGTTTCCGGCTATGTGCAACTGATTTTGCGAGCGCATAATTGATTTGCTATTTATAAATTGTAAGCACGTATAGGTTATTTTTATGTGGTAAGGTAAAAGTAAGATAAAATATTAAAATAACTGACTTTCAAGACGTCTACCTGGAATGGTGCCGTACGTTGGGAGTATGTTATTTGACAGCGAATCTACAATTTACAAGATTAAGAAAAATTCGTAGTGATTTCATTATTACTAATTTTTCATTTTTTCGATCCCATTTGTAACTTCAAAGATTGTTTAGCTTTGCAGATGTTACATCGCTAGATGCGAAACAGTCGTTTTTTTTGTATAAGAACATTTTCCCACCGCGGCGAACATCGCTCAGTGAAACACTGTCAAAAACATACAATTGTGCAGTTGTACAGTCGAGCTCATTTTGATAATGTTTCGGAGAAAGGCAAGTGTTTCAGAATATTTTACATATTACTACCCTGTTATGTATTGATTACTGACTTGGCAGCTCCATTTATAATTGTCTATTTAAGCAATTATAATTCCTCCGTGACCATTTTAGCTATGAAAGAAATTTATGTCATGACATATTGCATATTCAACATGTAAAGAGGTTTATAAACGTGACACGTAATTAGTTTATCATCGTAAGTGACGTATTTTGCCTTTAAAGAAATGCTCAACGTTAAAGCTTTACCTGTGCCCAGAGAACCGTTGTATCATATTAGCTTTTCAACAACAATAACTTAGTCACTATAGGAACGGAGTTAACTACTGACATTATATGTTACAAGTGACAGCTACACATCGTTTTCAAAGTATATTTGCCTGAATACAACACGAAACTACCGCTTTGCCTCATAAAATGAAATTAATATTAATTTAATGGACGCTCGATGTTTAACTTGTGACCTTTTGAGTTTGCGTTTTCAAATATCGGTGAATATTTGTTATTGGATATATCGGAAGTATCGGCTTGTTACAAAGGAATTAATTGGTCGACTTTTTTTAATTTTACTATTCTTTTGAAACATGTTTTTTTCATCAAAGAAAGAGGAAAATAAAAGTCATTTTTTTCTATAAAATTTCAGCAAAAAAAGTCTTGTATTTTTATGTATTTAATTGCACTTTTCTTCGTAAAGCTTCTTCTAAATAGCTATGTTTTTTCACACATAATTTATGTCGTTTAGGTGTAAACGAGGGACCGAACGTAATTGAGGTTATTGGTGAAAAGAACTATACTTTCATCTCACGAACGAAACGAAATTATCACAGAGAAGGAACGTATAGTAGTTTGGGTCTCTCTCGCTCATTAAACGTCTACGTCGTTACAACACATGACGAAACACTATAAACACTGCATACAAGCAATTAGTGGGAAAAGGTAATTTTTGATGGAGCCTGTGGTTGATTCACTTGATCACTGTAGGTTGATATATAACCCCTTTCCACATCAATTTTGCGTATTCCGTATACGTATTTCGACAACTAAGTTGTCATCATCAGCAGATAATTGAACAGTGTCGCACCTGGAAAACTACGGCAAAATACCTGTACGAAAACAAATTTCGCACACTATTTATACCGTTGAAAGCCAAAACGCACATTCTTTTTGTTTCGTACGTCTAACTTTTTATTGTTGCAACTTTTTATTTAATTATCTACGCAAGGATAATACAATAAAGTAAATTAAATATTTCTTTTATTCTAGCAGCCGGTATATATCTGAACATATTTCATCTTCATACCCATGTTTTTTCATTTTGTCCCAATTTTAGAGCATTTGATAACTTTTATTAAAAATTTTTTTATAGATGTAGTTCCTTTTTACTACCCCAATTTTTGTTAATATTCGCTTTTAATTGGCTCCCTTACATCAAAATATACAGACCAGTTTCAGTGCAGTAGTTCAGTCCTGAAGATGTCCCATACGAATGGGTACGAAACGTCGGTATATATACAAGTGACGCGGTTCCAGCCCGGAAGCCCAGAAGCAGATAGTATATAGTATATATTATACTATAAATACATATAAAGGGTTTTCCATTAAGGACTTGACAACTTTTTTTCAAAATAAAATGCAGACCATTTGAGATATTTCAAAAACTTCATTATCGGGTTGAAGTACAATCAAAACATTTATGAATGGAACTCGACTTCGTTCATATGGCCACCGTGGGCACGTTTGCAGCGGTCGATTCGTTGGACCCAATTTTCGATGATTCGGCCACACAATTCGGCCGAAACGGCTGCTATTTCGCGTTCAATGTTGGCTCTGAGCTCTTCCAACGTTGTCGGCTTGTTGGCATAGACCAATGACTTGACGTAGCCCCAAAGAAAAAAGTCTAGAGGCGTTAAATCGCACGAACGAGGCAGCCAATCGACTGGTCCATTTCTTGAGATAACACGCTCATCAAACTTACTCTTCAATAAATCGATTGTAACGTGTGCTGTGTGGCTTGTGGCACCGTCCTGCTGGAACCACATGTTGTCAAAGTCCATATCTTCCAAATCGGGCCAAAATAAATCGGTAATCATGGCGCGATAACGATTACCATTCACAGTAAAGTGACGATCATTATCGTCGACGAAAAAATATGGCCCTATGACGCCGCCGGCATGCAAACCGCACCAAACAGTTATTTTTTGTAGATGAGGTGGTGTTTCATGAAGCACATGTGGATTTTCACCTGACCAATAACGCATATTTTGCTTATTGACCAACTTATTGATCCAAAATTGAGCTTCGTCACTGAAAATGATTTTGCGATGAAATTGATCATCTTGGCGCATCTTTTCCAGAGCCCAATCGGAGATCGTACGTCGCTTCAAATGGTCCATCGGCTTCAATTCTTGAGTCAGCTTGATCTTGTATGGGTGTAGACCAAGATCCTTACGCAAAATTCGCCATAAAGTGGTCTGGGCGATGCCCAACTCTTGAGAACGCCGTGGAATTGACTGATTAGGATCATTTGCTACGGACGTTTCAACGGCAGCGATATTTTCGACACTTCGACCAACCCGTTGTCTCACTGGCACAGCAACATCACACAACGAATATGTAGACTCAAATTTTTGCACTGAACTTGTTACTGCCTGCCTACTAGGGCGAGAATTACGAGCGAAAATCGGAGTTAACGCTCTTAAAGTAGCGGTCACCGACTCAGAATTTCTGTAGTAAATTTTTACTACTACTAAATTGTATTACTACCTCAATTTTTGTTAATATTAATTTTCAATTGGGGCTCTCTAATATCAAAATATTCAGACTGATTTAAAATATCTTGACAAAAACGATAAAATGCATGCATATCCAAGCGGCTGTATTATTATAACGTGTTATGTCTTTTAAGTTTTGCATAGTGGAACGCAGAGGACGCCACTAATCAAATGTCAATACTAAAAATTAACCTCCATCTTTAGTTAACCTAAATCTAAAGCCTGCAGTATTGTAGCTACAAGGAACTGTCAAGTTTGACAAGTTAGTTGAAAAAGGAATTAAACCGAGAACATTTTCGTCGAATAATTTTTTATAGTTTTCGAAGACGAAGTTAGTTTCTGTTTTCGGCAATTAAGCACCAAATTAGTCAATAATTTCTCGTTGCTATGGAGAATTCAAACGTGGGCGGATTAGTCTTAGGGACGACACAAGAGCAGATTCACCAAAAAACGGCAGTCACTTAGGAAAACGTCGGTACTGTGCGTAAGGTCATTAACGAAGATCGACATGTCACTGATGATGACAACTTAGTTGTCGAAAAACGTATACAGAATACGAAAATTAATATGGAAATGGGTTATATATTAACCTTCAGTTAATAAGTAAGATTAGCGTCTTGTTTATTTACAAAAATGATATTAAAATCTCTTAAAAAGATTTAGAGGAATTTAGAAGAATAATACTGTTATTAATGAGATCATGATTGAGACGCGTTTAGAGTACTAAATTCAAGATGTGTTTAAATAAACAATGAATGTGTTATGTGAAAATAGTAAGAATAATCTTTGCTCTTTTTTGCAGATCAAAAAATTTAAAAACGAAGAAAATATCAAACAAGCACTGGTTCGATTTTTCGCCTCTAGGGATAAGGCATTTTTTAAAAATGGGGTGTACAAATTATCATGCTGGCAAGAAGTTATATAAATAATGATGGAAATTATATTATTCAATAAAGTTTGTTCAAAAATTTATTGCTTTGTTTTATTCTAAAAACGGACAGAAGTTTCCAGTAGACCTGATATATAATGAATTATTTATTTATACATTTACATTAATATGTTAACATTATTCTTATTATGATGATTATTATTATAAATAAGGTGTTCCATTGCATTGAAGGACATTATGTATTGGGTTGGCAACTAAGTACTTTCGGTTTTGTAGTATAAAATAAGACACTTTTTTTTTAAACACAGAATAGTTTTTAATCAATTATATATTTTCTATTTTGCTCAATGACCTTTTGCCATCTTTCTTTCAGCGGCATGATTCCGCGCTCATAAAATTTCTGGTCCTTATCAGCAAAAAACTGAACCAGGTGCGAGTGAAGGTCATCGTCATTTGTGAAAGTTTTACCATTCAAAGAATTCTGCAAACTTCGAAATAAATGGTAATTAGATGGTGCTAGATCAGGGCTGTATGGGGGATGTGGCATCACTTCCCAGCCAAGCTCCAATATTTCCCACGAGTTGCCAAAGATGTGTGAGGCCTTGCATTATCTTGGTGGAAAACTACACCTTTCCGATTTGACAATTCTGGCCGTTTTTCTTTGATTGCTTCATCCAGTTTTATTAATTGTTGACAGTAAACATCAGAATTGATCGTTTGGTTCATTGGAAGCAGCTCAAAAAACACAACACCTTTGTAATCCCACCAAACTGACAGCATGATATTTTTTGGAAGCAATTCAGCTTTCGATGTGGTTTGAGCTGGTTTATCGTGTTTGCTCTATGATCGTTTTCGAACTATGTTACTGTACAGGACCCCTTTTTCATCACCAGTGATGATTCTTTTTAAGAAAGGGTCGGTTTCATTTCGTCTAAGGTGCATATCGCAAAAGTTGATTCTTTGTGTTAAATGAATTTCTTTCAATTCATGAGGTACCCAAATATCAAGGTTCTTAACTAGCCCAAGACATTTTAAATGTTTTTCAATTGTTGTGTGCGATACATGTAGCCTCTCCGCAACCTCTCGAACAGTTATATGACGATCCTCTTCAATTATGACTTTGATTTGGTCATCATCAACTTCAGTAGGCCGACCAGAACGTTGCTCATCTTTGAGGGAAAAATCTCCAGAACGGAATTTTTTGTACCAATTCTAACACGTGCGCTCTGTTAAGCAATTGGCACCATAAACTTCACATATATTTTTGAGAGCCGCAGCAGCTTTCTTTCCTTTACGGAAATAAAATAGTAAAATATGTCGAAAATGTTCGTTTCTGCACTCCATTTAAAATTAACTCACAACTAATAGCTTTAATAAAAATCACGCACTACTTGCTTCTGAAGTTACGTCAATGTGACTTGTATCACGTCACAAACGGTAAACTACAGCACTAACATACGTTATACAAAAAATAAAGCAACGCTCTCTATCAGTAAAAACCGAAAGTACTTAGTTGCCAACCCAATATTATACATATCATTTACAATTAATGTACTGACAAAAATAAAAACAATTTGTCTCTTAAATGTTATCCGATAACGTTCACACTTTGTAAAACGCTCTCGTGAAAATCTCTTTTATTTCGGAGATGATCTATTTTGCGTGGGACAGGGGTCGAGCGTGCCTCCGAGAGGAAAAAAAACCACAATTCTTCCGTGTAATGAATAAAAATTACACCGAAACGGGCAGGACAGTGGGAAGGGTGGTCACGCCTAATATAAATGAGGGAATGGATGTCTACACAAGTATTAAAAATGTGCTAACAATGCAATCACACGTTTTACGGTGTAGGCCCTTTGCGTACGGATCGCGGAATTTTTGCGCACGGTCTAAATCAAATCCGGTTCGTTGGTTTTTCGAAGTCGCTCTGTTTGATAACCCTCTTTACACCAATAGTAGCGTCAGTGGGAGATAATGCGGAGAAGGACAGCAAAAAAAGAAAAATTTCTGTAGTCGCGTTTCAATATAAATGAATTTTTCTCTATAAATAGGCCAGTGTATTTTAAGAACGAAATTAATATACGAGGAATGTTTTCAATATAAAAATTACTTAATTTATTTATCAAAAAAATTTCCTTTTGATTGAATACATATTCCAGCGTGAAACTAATTTACTATTAACTATATTGGAGACTGTGGCTAAACGAATAATCAAAAACTAGTAAAAACCCCTTATCGCAATAATGTTTGAATTTTAAATAAGTATTTCGATGCTACACTGTCATCTTTAGTGAATTTGTCTGGGTATGTGGGCATTTAAAAAGTGCGATGTATGACATTTATAAAAATGGCTTCATACACGGTACAACAACGCGTTCAAATTGTTGAATTATTTTATGAAAATCAGCGTTCTGTGGAGAATTTTTAGAAAATTACGTGAATTTTATGGTTGACATAATCGTCCATCTGAAAGCACTATTGGTCGAATTATTAAAAAATTTCAAGAGACCGGTTCTGTGGAAGATCAAAAAACTGAAAAATACAGTCGTAGTGGTCATTCTCAAGAAAATATTGGTTTGGTTCGTGAAAGTGTTGCTGAAGATCCTGAAATGCCCATTAGACGACGTTCGCAACAAGTTGGACAACATGTGGATCAACAACATGGCGTACTTTACACAAGGATTTGACTCTGAAAGCACATAAGGTCCAAATAACACAGGAACTGAAGCCATTAGATCATTTAAAACGTCGTGCATTTGTCAATTTTATCAATGAACAACCAGCTGATTTTTCTCAAAAAATTATGTTTTCCGATGAGGAAAATTCACGAATTATTCATGAGAAACCTATGCATCCTGAACGAGTTGCTGTTTGGGGTGCATTATGGTCAAGTGGTGTAATTTCACCTTACTTCTTTAAAAATGATATTTGACATGTGGATGAAAATAGCAGTGGTCTTAAATTTGTTAAAATATCAATTTATATCTATATAAGTACAATGTCATTTTTACATTTAATTACCTCCATACCGTTCCGTCGCTAAATCACACCCACTCCGACAATCTAGCAATTGATAAATATTAAGGGAGAGGGTCCTCGGTCCACCTTGATTGACCCATGGATCCAATGATGTTACTAATTCCTATGCAAATACCAATTAACATACATTAACCAAAATACTTCTTGGAATTGTCTCTATAGCTTATCTAAATCAAGATCATCTATCTATTGGATATTGAATGCATATGGGATGGATCATTGGCGACTATGCTCCATCTAAATCGATGTCGAATTTTGCGAAAAGATCTCGGTATGACGCCTTACAAAGTTCAATTGGTTCAAGAGTTGAAGCCGCATGACCATCCGCTTTGTTTTCGCTTCGCTAGATGGGCCAACGAGAAACTGCACGATGCTATTGATTTTGCCAAAAAATTATCTTTTCGGATGAAGCTCATTTTCATCTTGGTGGGTACGTTAACAAGCAAAATTGCCATATTTGTGGCTCACATGTGGTATTACAGAAGCCAATGCACCCATTACGAGTAACTGTTTGGTGCGGCTTGTGGAGTGGAGGTATCATTGGCCCATATTTCTTTGAAATTGAGGACGGTGCAACCATTACGATCAATAGACACACCTATCGCACCATAATATATATAACCGATAACGATAACCGATTTTTTTGTGCTCGCTCTTCATGGTATTGAAGTGAACGATGTTTGGTTTCAACAGGATGGTGCAACTTGCGACACATCTCATGCCACAATGGATTTATTGCGTCAAACGTTAGATGGCCGTTTAATTAGCCGAAATGGTGATGTCAATTGGCCGCCAAGAAGCTGTGATTTGTCAGCGTTGGACTATTTTCTGTGGGGCACCGTTAAAGACAAGTGTTATGCCGACAAACCAGAGACAGTTGAGCATTTGAAAGCCAACATTCTTGATGCCATTGCCTAGATACGACCCCATACACTCGAAAAAGTGCTCGAAAATTAGTCCGATCGAATGGGGTACTGTGAGGCCAGCCGCGGCTGCCATATGAATGAAATAATATTCCATCTCTAACCGGAACAACTGTACTTCTAAACAAAAAAATAAATTTGGCAAAATTTCAAACTGTTTTTGTTTTATTGCATTTTCAAATTTAATCTTTTAAATGGCCCACCCGCTACATATTTCTCTTGTGTTCATTATGCAATCTTGCAATATCTACAGTTACATTAATATCTTGGCTTTTACCGTTTCTTGTATCATATGAAACGAGTAGTTATAATCAGTTTTATTATTTCGGTCACACCTTGACATTCTCGTGTTCGAAACAACCGTCTCAAGACGAAATACGATATTTACGAAGCAAGTATCCTTCAAAACTAAAAAAAAGGGGTGATTAGGTGTTCGGTGGGTTATAGTATACCATTCCTCGACAAAATTATATACCAAAATACGCTCCGTAGGTCATTACAGTTAGCACTAAAGCTGGAAGTATATATTTTATGTTCCCAGTATCATATTCATCTGTGATGGAGTTGATGGTGAACAAGGACACATAAACAGTTCTCTTGTCGTATTTAATCGCAGCCATAGCTGTGAAAAGTGTTCCCTGCGGGTGACAAAACCGCGCGGCCAGCCCGGTAATTAAGCAGAGATATTTGAAACCCCCTCGACGTATTCATCTGAAGGTTACTTACAAGTTTATGACACAATGGACCGAATGGATATCCTTAATCTGGGACCATTATGAAAGCACGTTCAATTTAGTCAAACATTAAGTCTTATTTTATTCCTCACTCTACTTGGAGTGTATTCGAGTGAGATGCGATATTAAATTTTGAGTTCGTTTGTAAATATTGCGGGTTTAAAAATAAGACGTTGTTAGTATTAAGTATCAGAATGGAATGGGAATTGAAAATTAGGAAAAACATTTTTAATAGATTTTGTGTGAAAAATATTAAATTTTCTGTTTCTTTTGGTTCTTTGTTTTGTTTCGAATATTTGGAATAGTTAAATTTATTATTTCTTTTTGTTGGGAAAGTTTGGACTCACGTCTAATCGTTTGAAGCCTAGTAGAACTGGGAAATCTAGAACATCATGTAGTTGTTTGTAGCTGTAATTGTTTAAGTTTATTTGTGGGTTAGGAAGCATACTAACCCTTCCACCCATTCTAGATATCAAAAAATGCAAAAAACCCTTACCATACTCATGTTCGTACCCGTACTTGGGATTTCTTTTAAGTTTTGCATAGTGGGACATAGAGGGCGCCACTAATAAAATGTCAGTACTAAAAATTAATCTCCATCTTTAGTTAACCAAAAACCAAAGTTTCAGTGCGATACGTGTAGTGTTGTAGCTACAACGGACTGTCAACGTTGAAGAAAAACGGAATTAAACCGAGAACATTTTCGCGGAATGTTTTTTTATAATTTTCGAAGACAATTATCTCAACAAGAATGCCTTGCCGAGTTGGTTTCTGTTTTCTGCGGTGCAGCACCACATTAGTCAACAATTTCTCGTAGGTATGGATAATTCAAACGTGGACGGATTAGGTGTAGCGGCGATCCAGGAGCAGATTCACCAAAAACGACAGTCACTCAGGAAAACGTCGATGCCGTGCGCAAAATCTCCAGCGAAGATCGACGTGTGACATATCGCCAGATTGAAACTTTATTGCGGATTTCAAAGATTGCATTTCAAATAATTTTGTATAAAAAATTGCGTGTAAGAAAATTTGTTTCCAGTTGGATACCGCATCTGTCGACCGAAGAACAGAAAGCAACTAGGGTGAATTAGTATCAAAAAGTTCTCGATCGCTTCAACGCCGGAAACTCTAAAAACGTGTACAACATTGTCAGTGGTGATGAATCTTGTATATAGTCATACGAACCAGAAAATAAAACGCCAGTCGTCTGTTTAGGTGTTCCAATGTGAAAATAAGATGACAAAAGTCAGTAGTTCTCGAAGTGTCTCCAAAAAGATGGTTGCAACATTTGTCTCGAAAGCAGGTCATGTAGCAACAATTACTTTACAATATCAAAAAACTGTTACTGCCGATTGATATACAACCATTTGTTTGCCGCAAGTCACCGATGAACTTCGAAAAACCAACTTGAAACGACACAGCACGTAAAACAATTGAATATTTAACGCAACAAAATGTTGAATTATTGGACCATCCTCTGTACGGTCCGGACCTAAGTCCCAACGATTCCGAAAATCAAACAGACTGCGTGGTCAAAGGTTGCAATCGTCAGAAGTAACAGTCGATGCCTTCAAAAACGTAATTTTAACTGTACCAACAAACGAGTGAAACAATTGTTTCCAGTGAAAGTGAATGCAAATTATGTGTTTTATTTATTCTTTTAAAAAACCGCGAAATTGAAAACACCCTTTATTATAGGGGGTATCGCTGAATCATTAAGAATAAATTATTCTGATGATCTGTTATATTTTACGTTGAGCCGTTTATAAAACTAGTAAAAGCGATAAAAAACTATGTGCCATATCTAGGGCTGTTTATTGTACAATGTGTATTCGTATTTCCAATAATTGCGTCATAATTGAAAGGGAATTTTTAAATATCACCTACCTGTTTACGGTCCCTAATTTATTTATTCGCTGCATAAGTAATAAATATCTCTTGAGGCGACGTCTACCGTAACAGAGTAAGAGCTGCTACTGAATATTTTAATACGTGCCTAAATATAACCCTTTCGTATAACACAAATAGAAAGTTCAATAAGAAATATAAACATATTATCTCAAACGTAACGTAATCCTAACATCAGATTTACAGAAAATTGAATGTAATATTAAAGGAGATGTCATTAAATTATTATGAATAGATTATTCGGATTTAGACTGAACTATTTGAACAATATATGCTACATTAAGACGAAAATTATATTATTTTCTGCTACTCCATCGTTAATTAAATACACAGAAATTAATTAAAAATTTCTGCGCTTGAGAAGGACTCGAACCTCTATCTGCCGTTTTCTAGACGACTGCTTTACCAATTAAGCCACCAGGCAGTGTAACTTCGAGTCCTTTAACACGCCATAAATCGTATTATGGAACAGATCTAATATTTATTTGAAAATCCGCAGTTCGGTTATGATGTCGTAATTATATATAAATATTAGATCTGTTCCATAATACGATTTATGGCGTGTTAAAGGACTCGAAGTTACACTGCCTGGTGGCTTAATTGGTAAAGCAGTCGTCTAGAAAACGGCAGATAGAGGTCCTTCTCAAGCGCAGAAATTTTTAATTAATTTCTGTGTATTTAATTAACGATGGAGTAGCAGAAAATAATATAATTTTCATTAAATTTCCCATCGTGAAACTAATTTATATATTTATATATAATTACGGCTACAAAGACGTTTATAATGTTTATGTCTGGGGGTATAATATGAATTCATATATTCAATAATTACGAAAAAATCTAAAGGGAATTTTTAAATATCACCTACCTATTTACAATTTCAAATTTATTTATTCACCGTACGAGGATAGTTTGACAAGTAGTGAGAATGACACATAGGTGGCGCTCTAATTGGTAAAACAAATGCACTATAATTTAGGTTGCCTATTTATATGTTTACATTCCGATATTTAGATAAATCGGTTGTTTAGTTTATTTTTGACAGCTGATTCAAAAAGAAGCAACACTTCGTTTTGTTAAATGGAAAAAGCAGAGTATCGTGCGGTGATTAAATACTTCGTAATTAAGGGTATGAAAGCTATCGAAATAAAAGATGAGTTACGGGAAACATTAGGTAAATCTGCTCCATCATCCGCCATAATAAGTAGGTGGGTAAATGAATTTAAACGTGGTAGAACAAGCTGTGTTGATGAAGGGCGCTCTGGAGCACCCAAAATCGTGACTTCTAAGGAAATGATTATAAAAATCCATAATATTATTACGCAAGATCGACGACTCAAAGTGAGAGCGATAGCAGACATAGTAAACATTTCAACAGAACGCGTACACCACATTTTAACGAAAGAATTGGGCCTTTCCAAGCTTTCGGCAAGATTGGTGCCGCGATTGCTTACGAGCGATTAAAAGTTCACTCGTTTGCGCATTTCCAATGAGTGTTTGGACCTTTATAAGCGGAATCCGGTTGATTTTTGTAGGCGAATTGTTACTTGCGATGAAACTTGGATACATCACAGTAAACCCGAAACTAAACAACAGTCGAAACAATGGTTAGAACGTGGTGCTGCACCTCCAAAGAAAGCGAAAACCACTTCGTCGGCAAACAAGGTGATGCCATCAATTTTTTGGAATTCAAAGGGCATTTTGCTCATTGATTACCTTTAGAAAGGTGCCACAATAAACTGACAACATTATGCAGAACTTCTACAAAAATTAAATCTTGAGATTCCTGCTAAACGGCCAGGAATGGTAAAGAAAGAGATTCTGTTTCACCAAGACAACGCCACTTCGCATACCAGCACAGTTGCGATGTCCAAAATCCACGAGTTGCATCTCCAATTAGTACCGCATGCGCCTTATTCGCCGGATCTAGCCCGTTCCGACTTCCACCTTTTTCCAAAATTGAAAACGGCACTAGGTGGAAAGAAATTTTCGTCTAACGACGAGCTTATCATCTTCGTAAATGAGTATTTTGCAAGCCTTCCTGAATCGCATTTTAGAGATGGCATAAGGGTATTGGAACACCGTTGGAATAAATGTATTGCTCTTTTAGGAGAGTATATTGAAAAATAAAAATTATTTTGTATTTAAAAAATTCGTTTTTCTTTTCCATTCTCACTACTTGTCAAACTACCCTCGTATAAGTAATAAATATATCTTCAAGCGACGTCTACCGTGACAGGTAAGAGCTGCTACTGAATGCTTTAATATCTTCCTAAATATAATCCTTCCTTATAACACAAATTGAAAATTCAATAATAAATATGAATAGCCAGACTAAGAGAAAATTAAGTATGATATTAAAGGGGATATCTCTAAGAATAGATTATTCTGATTTACAACGAACTTCTTGAACAATATCTATTATATTTTACGTTTCTGCTCGCATAGGAAGATGAAGCATACATAGATAAAGGTGATTTATTATGCCATGCAAAAGGTAATGTGCTTCGGAAGTAATTTATTTTTATTATATGTATTACACAGCAATATCCTGTTTTTCGTTTCTCACAACCGTAATTATTAAAGATAACGACTTCATTACACGTGATTTAGCTTGTAAAGTTTGCAGAAAATATAATAAAAGAAAAACGAACTGTTTATTGTTTTCCTAGGAATCGTAGTAGGCGAGATTATTAAAGAATAAAGTCGTTTCAAATACAAAATCGCGCGGAGGAATTGTAGGAATGATATTAGCTATTTCCTTTTAATGAATTGGCGATTTATATACGAGGTTGGACTGAAAAGTTCGTTGGAATGGGATTAAAGAAAAGAACTTTGCAATTTAAAATTGCGTTTATTCATCAACATAATCCTCTGACCTCTTGATATATTTAAACTAGCGATAATACAAAGTCATTCACAATTCTCGAATTCGTTAAAATCAGCATCCAAATCAGCTTCAACATTGTTGTCTGTTGAAAATGTATGACCTGCAAGGTAATGTTTAGACGTTGAAAAGGATGGTAATCCGACGGTTCTAATGGATGTCCCAAAATTAACACAAGATTTGAATTTGTCGTCATTTGTGCAGTAAAGTGTTGGCAACCCTAAACAAAGAATAATTCGACAGCTGACAGTTTAGGGTTAATAAAAATGGAATGTTACACGATGGAACAATGTGTCTTCATTATTGAACAATATTTCAAAAATAATGAAAGCTTGGCGGCCGCAGTTCGAAAATTTCATACAAAATATGGTCGGAAGAGTGTTTTAACTTCGTCAACTGTGAAGAGATTAATTGAAAAATTCAGGGAGATTGGATCCGTTAGAGACGCCAAACACACTGGTTGTCCAAAAAACAAGTCGTTAAAAAGTGAATATCAAAGCAGTGCGTGAGAGAGTCGGTGACAATCCAGGAACCTCAATTCGGCGTCGTGGACAAGAATTGCAAATTTCAAGAAGCTTTCTGCAGCGTATACTTACTAAAGATCTGTGTCTCCTTGCTTATAAACCTCAATTAACACAACAACTGAACCCTAATGACCATGCACAGCGAAGAGAGTTCGTTGAATGAATTATTGAACATCAACAAATGGATGCTGATTTTTCGAGCAAAATTATCCTAAGCGATGAAGTACATTTTCACATTGATGGTTTTGTTAATCGCCAAAATTGCCACTTTTGGGGTTCTGAGAATCCACATGTGATTATCGAAAAACAAATGCATCCACAACGTGTCGCTGTTTGATGTATATTTTGGGCTGGAGGCATAATTTGACCATACTTTTTTAAAAATGAGGCTGGTCAAGCAGTGACTGTTACTGGTGCTCGATATCGCGACATGTGTTGCATCCGATAGATGCGTACATATCCGTACTATGCTTCAACCGTCAAAATCCAAATACACACTCATGTGTATTTTGCTTTTAACGGTTAAAGTCTGGAACAGCATTGTTTCTGTTCGAGTTTTACCGCGAATCCAGGCACGACACCGTGATTAACTATCTACTGATAATGATGGCTAAGTTACCAAAATACGTGTACAGAATACGATAATTATTGCGGAAAGTGGTTATATTTACTTTTTTTCATTCAAATTCTTTTTGTCAAAAGAATTTATAATATTTGAACTTTCGTAAAAGCCACATTTTTTTCCTGAAAATTTTTTTTGGGAGTTCGCAGTTTAAGCGATTTGACGCGGCAATCCGCATGCAGCGATGATCGACTAGTTGCTGAAAGTTTTAGTGTTACGGTAGTGGTCCGAAATCTAAAGGTGAAATTTAAAAAATTTGAAATCTTTAATTTCGACCCAGAAACCACTCAGAAGTTTTGGAAAAGGCTGCGAATCATTGGCCCCTTATTGTTTGTGATTTTTCTTAGTGTAAACACAATGTAAAGCGCGATTCTTTAACTCTTTTAGTTTCCGAGATATTTGCAACAAATGTCAAATCGTTGAAAAAAGCAAAACACAAATTGTCAACTTTCATTCTTCGATGATTGGAATGTATATATCATATATGCCGGATATCTTTTCCCGTTCTCGAGATTTTAGCGAAAAACTGTCTGAACACTCGAAATTAATCAAAACCACCAAACACTGGGAAAACTCGAAAGATGAAAGCCGATATTTTGTGTTTTGTTTTTTCACCGATCCGACATTTCTACGAAAATTTCAGAAGTAAAAGAATTAAAGAGACCAAACATTCGCACAATCCTCTTCAGCATCACTGAAAATCTCTAGGTGGTTTCTGGGTTGAAATTCAAAACCGAAAATTTTTTCGAAACCATACCTTGAATTTTGGGCCATCAGTGAAACGTAGGAGGCGTTGGTCTTTCAGCAACTGCTCTGACATCCTAAGCGTAAAAAATTATGGTTACCATCTGGCGAAGCCGGTCCATCGACTCTAAGGCCAACTCGTTTTGGTCGCAACTGTTTGGTGGGACCAAAGTTGTGTGGCGTATTACGAACTATTGAAACCTTGTGAAACAGTTAATACTGACCGCTATCGACAGCAAATTATCAATTTGAACCATGAATTGATAGAAAAACGCCCAGAATGGGCCAAAAGACAGGGTAAAGTGATTTTACAGCACGATAACGCACCATCTCGTATAGGAAAATCGTTCGAGGAAGCGTTGGAAGCACTTTGATGGGACATATCCGCCGTATTTTCCAGACGTTACCCCGTCCTACTATCACCTTTACGTATCAACAGGACACGAGCTTGCAGAGCAGCCAATTTCGAAGAGGTTAGAAAATGGCTCGATGAATGATTTTGCTCAAAGGACAAACAGTTTTTCTCGGATGGCATCCATAAATTGCCTGAACAATAGGCAAGATGCGTAGAATCAAACGGCCAATACTTTGAATAAAAAAAAATTTCCATTTTCTTGAAAATTATGTAGTTTTTTTACGAAAAAATCGGTAATGACTAACACCTGGTATATGTGTATATTTCCCTTCTAAAAGAAAACAAAACTTTTGTTATTATAAAAGTTCATAATTTTTTACATCGGTTTTCAATGTTATTCTGATATCACTTTTCTTGTTTCACAGCAATTTGAAGACCAAAAATAAATCCAAAACATTTTTTTCTAATTTCTTTCAGCTTGCATTTATCTCGATCTCTCCCAAAGAACAAGTCCTTTGTTAAGGTATTTCTTTTAAAACAGGTTAGAAAATGCAAATACATTCTGGCCTGTCAGTTCCTTCTTTCATTAATTCATTTGCTCTTTGCCGTATGAATAATTCCGTAAACGTTGGAACTTCTTTGAACTTCAGTTGTGTTGTCGGCATATTAAACAGTGGCGTCCTTTAGACTGAATAAAGTGAGGATACGTTCATTGCAAAAGGCATCTTTAGAACGAAATAGGAAAAAGTCAGCCATAGAAATAGTAAGTGGAATATCTCAAAAATGTTAGTTAAACGAATTACCACTTATACACATATAATTCTCTTGTGTAATATATACAGGGTGTTGCTTAATAGGTGTAACAACACGAAAATATTTTTATTATTGATTTCTCTGGAAAAATATCCATTAGAAAAGTTTTTGCTTGTTCTTGAGAGTAATGAACAATTGTCCAATTCATGAAATGTTATACAGGGCGAGAATTAAGAAATGTAAAAATGCGTCCTGGTGAAGTACCATTACTTTTTGATTTTTCGAAAAGATATCTATAAAAGTTGTTAAGAAATTGTACTTCAAATTCCAAGTTTATTTAAACATAAGCAATTTTTTTTCTCTAAAAAGACTGATAATAACGGGTGGGCCATTTAAAAGTTTCAATTTAAAAATGCAATAAAACAAAAGCGGTTTGAAATTTTGCCAAATTTTTTTTTTTTTTGTTGTGAAGTACAATTGTTCCGGTTAGAGATGGAATATTATTTCATTCATATGGCTGCCGCGGCTGGCCTCACAGTACTCCATTCGATCGAACCAATTTTCTAGCACTTTTTCGAGTGTATGGGGTCGTATCTCGGCAGTGGCATCACGAATGTTGGCCTTCAAATACTCAATTGTCTCTGGTTTGTCGGTATAACACTTGTCTTCAACGTCGTCCCATAGAAAATAGTCCAACGGTGTCAAATCGCAGCTTGTTGGTGGTCATCAAACGTTTGACGCAATAAATCGATTATGGCATGAGATGTGTGGCAAGTTGCACCATCCTGTTGAAATCAAACATCGTTCACATCAATACCATGAAGAGTGGGCACAAAAAAAATCGGTTATCATGGTGCGATAGGTGTCTCCATTGACCGTAATGGTTGCACCGCCCTCATTTTCAAAGAAATATGGGCCAATGGTGCCTCCGTTCCACAAGCCGCACCAAACAGTCACTCGTAATAGGTGCATTGGCTTCTGTAAGACCACGTGTTGGTTTTCTGAGCTGTTGCTTGTTAACGTACCCACCAAGATGAAAATGAGCTTCATCCGAAAAGATAATTTTTTGGCAAAATCAATAGCATCGTGCAGTTTCTCGTTAGCCCATCTAGCGACGCGAAAACGAAGCGGATGGTTATGCAGCTTCAACTCTAGAACCAATTGAACTTGCTAAGGCGTCATACCGAGATCTTTTCGCAAAATTCGACGTAAACTGGTGCGTGAAATGTTCAGTTCTTGAGAACGATGACGAGTTGATGATGGATTCTCACGCACACTCTCAGCCACAGCTTCGATATTTTCGGGTGTACGCACTGTACGAGCACTCTCACGTCTTAGCGCATAAACAATGAAACCAGTTTCACGAACTTTAGCAATAAACTTGCGTATACCGGGCACTGTTGGTCCGACCAATTGTCTTTGTTTTGTAAATAAATTTCCAATAAATCCCAACGTTGCTCAAGCGTAAATCGATACATTTCGTTCAGTGGAGATAATATACTGAACCGGTCACAGATGATTTTTCGATGAAATTCAGGATTTCCTTCAAACTTTAGCAGAGCCCAATCGGAGAAGTTTCGGCTCTTTAAATGATCGAGAGGCTTTAGATTTGGCTCATTTTGAACTGAAGTAATTACTGCTGCGAATTGGAAACAGTTTGGGATATACAGAGTCAATAGCACATATTCCTTTACTTTTTCGCGTTCAATCATATTTTTATAAAGAAATTCTTCTAAATATTTTAAAGTTTCTGGCATCGGTAGAAAAGGAAACTAACTGACATGAACCCTACCCATAACTCATCTCTCTTTGACTTCTTGTATGATAGACAAGTAGTTTACAGGTGTGACACGCTGATGATGACAATTAAGTTGTCGAAATACGTATGCAAAATACGAAAATTAATACGGAAAGGGGTTATATATCAACCTTAAGAGCATAAGTTAATCAACTATACGCTCCATCAAATTTACCATGGTAGGCAGTTGTTTAATATAAAATTATTCATTTGGGAAATTTCATGGTACTGCCATATATCTTTGCGAGGGATCATCCCGTAAGATAATTTCAATAAATAATTTCTTTTGATAGTTAAATAATACAGCCTATGTAGATTAGAGTAATTTATATAATTTTTCTTTCCTAAATTCATATTTTATATGTTCAACGTGAAGTCGGAGATATATTACATATTGTAGTGGTAAATACAACATCAGAATTCGTGCTCTCAGTAACTGTAAAGAGAATACATGAAAGACTCGTATTCCAAGTGTACGGGTGCAGATGTTGATAACATAAGTTTGCAGTGTACTCGAGAATAGACTCCTTTGTGAACCGCTGGCTGCATCGTTTTTAATACCATGAGTTATATCAAAGAAACTGTACTCGAGTGTTAGTAGTTGGATTTCTTTTAATTAGGACCGCCAGTTGGTACACGCTAGATAACATACAACTGGATGGAAATACTAAATTAGTTATTAGTTTAGTTTCTTTGTTGTCACGTATTTGTAGATAACGATTTCGGAAAACGGCAAGCTTATTTGTTATTAGTAGAGGACATAGACTTATACAAGGGGTTATTATTAAGTGAGCTACACCAGATGTCGCAAAAAATTTATGCTTTTTATTATATAACGTAATAGCACTACTTTAATATTGTACAGAATTGTGTAAAAATATTTGTTTCTAATTCGCTACTATAACAACGTTATTAAACATCGAAAACAGTGCGTTTAAAGAAAAAGTATACATGGCTTTGGATACGAATAATCAATAGTTGAAAATTAGTATTTTCTGTTACGCTATCGTTGATTACAAACATAGAATTTAATTAAAAATTTCTTTCTTGTGATAGGATTGTTGCTTTTGCTTTTTCTATGGTCATCTGGATTAGTTTGATTAACTTACGAGGGTGGTCCTAGAAGTACGCGACCTAACAAAGTAAACACAGCTCTATACACTTTCCCAGCGATGTTCAATAAGTTCGATACCCTTTTTATAATAAGAACTGTCTTGCTCCTCAAAATAGCCATTAACTGCCGACATCACTTCTCCAACGTTGGAAAATCTTTGACCACTGAGCTATTTTTTCAAGCTTGGGAACAGAAAATAATCCGAAGTGGATAAATCTGGCGAATAGGATGCATGAGGTAGAAATTCAAACTTTAATTCATTAATTTTGGCGATTGCAATAATGGATTTGTGAGCTGGTGCATTGTCTTGATGAAACAACACCTTATTCTTAGCCAAGTGCGGCCGTTTTTGCTTGATTTCTTCGCTCAAACGTTGCAATAAGTTCGCATAATACTTGCCGTTGATAATTTTTCCTTTTTCAAGATAGTCAATGAAAATTATTCCACGCGCATCCCAAAAAGCCGATGCCATGACCTTGCCTGCAGATGAAACCGTCGTCGCCTTCTTTGGAATCGGTTATTTCTTTTGTGTCCATTATTTTGATTGTTCTTTTGACTCGGATGTAAAGTGATGAACCCATGTTTCATCCATGGTTATGAAATGGCGCAAAATTCTGCTTTATTACTGTGAAACTTTGCTGAAACAACTTCACGATACTGCTTTTGATCGAGTGTGAGCAAACGCGACACCCATCTTGCACACAACTTTCTCATGTCCAAATTTTCAGCGCACTTTCAGTCGACGATCATCCAGTACTACTTTGAGGAGTTTCTTCACCATTTCTGGAGTCGTCACCTCATTTGATCAATCACTGCGATGCTCATCTTGTTAGCTAGTATGGCCTCGTTTAAACTCTGCTACCCAATATTTCACTGTTGTTAACGAAGGAGCAGACTCACGCAAAGTAGAATCCAGTTTAGCTTTTATATCGATTGAGCTGAGGCCTTTTAAATAAAAGTATTGTATCACGTAACGATGACCAATTTCTTTATTTTTACAAATTCACTGAAAACGTTAACTATTGATGGCTGCTAAACAAATACTAAACAACGTAGCGTCTTCAAACTTGAAACGTCTGCTATATTGATTGTGTACTTTCTGATAATGATATTTTTCAACTATCGCCATCTCTAGGTCAGGCCGGGTACTTATAGGACCACACTCGTATTTGGAATGCCAACTTTTTCAACACCTTTTATTATCATTTCTCCTTTTAATATGTTAAAAAATCAGTATAGAGTATTCGTAGGTCTATATTGTCCTCATATACCTTTTCAAATAGTTGGTTTATGTTATGGATGGTATCTATGAGATGATCTTCTTCTTCGGAAACAAGACTGATGTTTTCCGATTGCTTCTTCAATATATAATTTTAAATTTTTTTAGATAATTGTTAAATTTTACATGCACCGTGTAAGAGATCGTTTGGCTTTCCATTTTTTAGTATTAATATTATTATTCTGAGGTTCTATTCTTCAGGTACTTTTCTCTTTCTTCCATATTTGCACTACGTCAGTTCATAGGGCCTGCTTGTACAGTGCTTAAATTAATTTATCCATACAACATACATAATGTTCACTTCTATAAAAAGCTTACCTACTCGTAATATCTTTCCTAAATCAGATTCGTTTCTCCTCAGTTCTTACTTGAACCTGTATTGCCGTTTCTTAGACGGTTGCCTTACCAATTAGACCGTCATGAACATTTTGCCGTTAAGAAGCTATGTTCACGGTGTGTACCACATACGAGGGAGCGTTTTTATATTCGCGGAATGGGGGACAAGGGGTGGAAATAAAAAAACCAAATTATTTTTCTTTTTCAATATATTCACCTGCAAGACGGATACATTTTTCACATCTTTCAATTAATTTATTTATACCCTCATAAAAAATGATTTCTCTTTATCTGCAAAATACGCCGAAACTGCCTCCTTGACTTCATCATCGGCAGTAAATTTTTTACCCCGCAGCTCTTTTTTCATTTTCGGAAACAGGTAATAATCACTCGGGGCCAGGTCTGGGCTGTAGGGTGGGTGATTCACAATTTCGAAGCCCACCTTATGCAGGGCAGCTAACGCAACGCGGCTCTTGTGGACGGGCGCGTTGTCGTGCAAAAGCAGAACACCTTTTGTCAATTTTCCCCGTCTTTTCTCTTTAATGGCTTCTTTTAGTCGCTCTAATATTGAAGCGTAATATTCTCCGGTTATAGAAACACCTTTATCTTTATAATCAATCAACAATATTCCTTCCGAGTCCCAAAATACCGTTGCCATGAGTTTCCCAGCTGATTGTGACACTTTAAATTTCTTGGGAGGTGCTGTGGCCTTTTTATGCCACTGCATGGAGTCTTGTTTGGACTCAGGTTCATAATGATGAACCCAAATTTCGTCTCCAGTAACAATTCTACTCAATACACCATCCTTGTCTTCATTACAGAGGTCCAAAAATGCACGCGAACACTCTACGCGCTGTTGTTTTTGCGGCGGCGTGAGCATTCTCGGCACCCATCTTGCGCTGACCTTAGACATGCCGAGATGATCGTGTAGGATTTTAAAAATTGTTGTATCGGATACTCCAACCATTTCTACGAGTTGTTTCTTCTTTAGTCGAGCATCTTCGAGTACAATTTGCTCAACTTTTTGGATAAGTGCTGGCGTGGTCACCTCAATGCTCCTGCCCGGCCTCGGGTCGTCTTCAAGGGATTCTCTTCCTTGTTTAAATAAACTATGCCACTTGTACACCATGGTTTTTCCTGGACAAGAGTCGCCGTAAACCAATGACATCTCATTCATTATGGTCGCGACTGATTTTCCTTGCCTGGTAAGGAACTTTATAACGGCACGATATTCGATTTTTTCCATATTTCACTTTTCACTCCTGATTATGTTACTTGGTTGACGATAGCTCAAAGACTAACTGTCTAATAACAATGAAACTTCGTATTTATACTAATCATGAGTCGTTGCACAGGCCACGTCCCCAATGCGCCTACTCACCCCTCTACAACCCGCTCATTCCGCGAATATAAAAACGCTCCCTCGTAATTTGACAACCGCTCAAAAAAGGACTCGCGTCGATTGATGCCAAGAAATGCACAAATACAATGGCCGTGCTTCAAAGAACGTTTATAAAGTCGTCACAGGCGATGAATCTTGGATTTATAGATATGAGCCCGATAGTAAACAGCAGTCGACTGTGTGCATATTCCAAGTTGAGCCAAAAACAATAAAAGTTGTTCGCGCTCGAAGTACATCAAAACAAATGGTCACCTGTTTTCTCGGAGAAGCCGGTCACGTTGCAACCGCGCTTTTAGAGAGTTGTAGAACGGCCAACTCCGAATGGTACACAACTATTTGCTTGCCAAAAGTTTTTGAAGAAATAAGGAAAACCAACCGAAAACGACAGACCATTTTCCACCATGACAATGTGAGCTCTCACATGTCGGTTCAAACAATTGAATATTTGAGTGTGCATCATCGAAAGATTTTTAATTTTAGTTTTTTTTATGTATTTCGATTTTATTTTAATAAATGTATTAAAGATTAGTTTTTGTTTACAAATACAAGCATATCTTTAAACGGAGAATGATACAGTATTTTATTCTTTAAGAAGAAAGAATCGCGTTTATGATATTAATGTTCCAGCCATAATAAGAGCACAGATTTTATATTTAAAATAGAATCAGGTAACAATAAGTGTTATTAAAAAACACAATAATACTTAGAACAACAACAATTCTATTTATCGTCTACCTATGTATGGACACCAAATATGATACAATTGCAGACACCGTAAAAATAATACGCGCGCTTAGAATGGAAATAAATTTTCAGAATACTAAAAACGAAATGGTCTCCACACATATTTATAGTGATATATTAAAAGTTCTTTTTATTACGACGAGACGGTAAACAAGAACGAATAAGAAGCGAAAGAGGGACCGCAGTATGACTGAGTGACACACGTGCAAGTAATATCTTCCTGTCTCATATTATTAGTTTTGACATTCTGACGATCCGAAACATTGTTGATGTTTTTTGCGACGAATGGACCGGATGTTGTGGCTTCTTGATCGGCAACGAGGTAAGGTGAGGCGAAATTATTTTCGCCCGTGAAAATAAAGAAATACGATTCGTTATATTTCATAAACGTCGGTTTGTGTAAATTGTAAACTTATTTGTTTTTAATACCAATAAAATTGTGTTTTTTTTAAGTAGCGCTTTATAAAGTATGTTACAAATTGCGCGGTTTTTTTATGAATAAATAAAATTAGATGGCGCATTGAATTTGTCTGGGTATGTGGGCATTTAAAAAGTGTGATGTATGACATTTATAAAAATGGCTTGATACACGGTACAATAACGCGTCCAAATTGTTGAATTATTTTATGAAAATCAGCGTTCTCTGAAAAGAGTTTTTAGAAAATTACGTTAATTTTATGGTTTACACAAACGTCCATCTGAAAGCACTATTGGTCGAATTATTAAAAATTTTCAAGAGACCGGTTCCGTGGAAGATCAAAAAAGTGAAAAATACAGTCGTAGTGGTCGTTCACAAGAAAATATTGGTTTGCTTCGTGAAAGTGTTGCTGAAGATTCTGAAATGCCCATTAGACGACGTTCACAACAACTTGGACTTAGTGGATGAACAACATGGTGTATTTTACACAAGGATTTAGCTCTGAAGGCATACAAGGTTTAAATAACACAGGAACTGAAGCTATTAGATCATTTAAAACGTCGTTCGTTTGTCAATTTCATCAACGAATAACCAGCTGATTTTTCTCGAAAAGTAATGTTTTCCGATGAGGCACATTTTGAACTTGGTGGTTATGTTAATAAACAAAATTGCTATATCTGGAGGGAGGAAAATCCACGAATTATTCATGAGAAACCTATGCATCCAAAACAAGTTACTGTTTGGTGTGCATTATGGTCAGGTGGTGTAATTGGACCTTACGTCTTTGAAAATGCTGCTAGTGAAACTGTAACTGTCAATGGTGATCGATATTGTCGGATAATAACTGAATTTTCGTGGCCTGAATTATTGAATATTGATTTAAGGGATATGTGGTTTCAACAGAATGGCGCTACACCTCACTTTGCACACGAATCAATTTATTTATTGAGAGAAAAATTTCCTGGACTTGATCTCAAGAAACGGTGATGTTAATGTGATTTGACACCGTTTGACTATTTTCTTTGGGGTTATGTGAAAAGTCAGGTTTATAAAAACAATCCAGAATCAATTCCTGCTTTGAAAGATGAAATTATTCGTGTCATTGATGAGATAGAGCCTTAATTATGTCAAAATGTCATTGAAAATTTTAACGAAATAGTGGACGTCTGTGGAGCTGCAAGAGGAGGCCATTTGGCAGATATTATTTTCCGCATATAAATGTCATAACTGATACTTCAATTACCAATAAAAGGTTTTTGAAAGTGAATGCAAATTATGTGTTTTATTTATTCTTTAAAAAAACCGCGAAACTACTATTTGTGAACAAGTATTGGAACACGTTATCGTATTTTAAATTGTCTATATATCGTAATTACTGCTACTACGCGTTTCGTTCATTGAGAACTCGTCAAGTAATCTTGGTTTTGTCGACTGTACGTAAAACACTTAATCGGTGTCGAATCGAAAAAGGATGAATTAAGAAAAGAGAAATACTTCCATCTCTCGAACAGGAACGAAAAAAGAGAGATGGAAATATAATTTTCTCATTTCCTTGTTTATCCAGGTTGGATGAGTTCCATTCATGATTAACTGGCTTTTGTTTGTATTCTTATAAATTCCGTTAAATTTGGATCTTACAAGCCTCTCTAATATAATTTTTATACTGGGATCTAAATTTTTAATAGCCGGTTCAATGCTTGCGATCACCTCGTTAGTAGGAGTATCACGGTTGGGTAAACAATATTTTAAACCATTGTTTAGCAAGCCTATTTCTTCTCGATTAAAAGTGTCAGATTAATTATTGACGACTAGTGTTTCTTTTATAGTGTTTGTATCAAAACTATTTTCTTATGATCGACAATTTACGGTAGAAAAGAAAACAATGACACCCTAGTAATTAGAAACTTAATTAAACTTAAAATAGAAATTGACATTTATGTAACAAAATATGGCGTCTTTAAGTTTTCTTATCAAACCTTTGCTTAGTTTCTCACTAACAAAAGTGAAATATGAAAAAGAGATACAACGGTTTCGATTCGGAAATAATGGATTAATTAGGAAGGCTAATATAAAAAAAGACAATCTTGATATCACATGTCTGTCGCCTCAAAGCAATCGAGATATTTTATATTAAATCCCTCTTAAGAAATGTGAAGGACAAAGTTGAGGCCAACAAGAAATCGGGGATTTACGAAGTTAAATGTCTAGATGACAATAAACAATACATAGGCCAGAAAAAACGAGTGATAGAAATCAAATTTAAAGAACATATGGCGCACATCAAATTCAATCGACCTGAGAAATCTAGTTTAGTTAAGCATGTGTTAGAGAATAATCATAACGTAACAGCGAATTGTTTATATTTAGTTCGGAATGTGTATAATCACCGCAAATTAGGTATCTATGAAAGCATATATATTTTGAAAAACAGAAAACATGTGTTAAACGCCGACGGGGGACCCATCAACAACTCATGTCTGTTTGACCTCATACAAAAGTAATATACGACGTAATTATTTAAGGTTGATATATAATCCCTTTGCACATTAATTTTCGTATTCTGTATACGTATTTTGACAATTAATTATTTGTCATCATCAGCAGATAATTAAACAGTGTCACACCTAGAAACCAAGGCAAAATCCGCACGAATCAAATTCCGTACGCGATCTGTACCATCGAATGCCAAAACGCACACTTCCACATTCAGTGTGTGTTTTGGCTTTCGGGGATACAGATCGTGTATGGAATCTGTTTCGTGCGGATTTTGCCATGATTTTTAGGTACGATACTGTTTAATTATCTACTGACGATGACAACTTAGTTGTCGAAATACGTATACAGAAAACGAAATATAATTTGGAAAGGAGTGGAGCATCTGTAAATATACGGATGAGAAAATATAAAATTAGAAAACTTCACATATGTTCATAAAAAACTAGTACAGTTTTTAGAAAAATAAAACAACGAACCTAATAGGGCCACCTCTTACCAAACGATAAAAGTGACTGAATGATCAGATATATACTGGGTTAAGAACGTTTCGCTCTATCTTCGTATGTTCTGTGAGTAAATTGAATGCATTAATTTATAAAATTTATCGAAATTTCGGAATTTTGCAAGAAATCGATTGCGTATATCTAATAATAATTGCTACGTACTGGTTGCACAGTAGCAAATTGCTGCGGGTCGCGAACGACCGCTCGCGGGAGCTTAGGTTTTTCTGGGCAGCAACAGAACGATGCCAGCTAGCTGTCGCGGAGGTCGTGGTTCGCAAGCTCGGAATTAGTATCTATTTTATTAGCATGAAGGGCGCCAAGAGCAAAAAAAAGGCAGGTGAAATTGATCGTTACGTTTCTCAAAGGCCGTAGCTCTATTAAACTATAAGTTGCCTCAGAATCCCCACAATCTCAATTGATATGACATTAACTCAAATAAACACCCAGTATTATGCACATCTGCTTGTTACAAAAACTTAAAACGCATTACCAAATCCAAGGTCGACGTAAAACGCATGTAAGAATATTTTATTTAAAACTATTTTAAAATTTAAAATGAATACGATATCGCAAATATATTGGGTTGGCAACTAAGTACGGTTTTGTAGTATAAAATAAAACACTTTTTTTTAAATAAAGAATAGTTTTTATTCAATTATATATTTTCCATTTTGCTCAATGACCTTTTGCCATCTTTCTTTCAGCTGCATGATTCCGCGCTCATAAAATTCCTGGTCCTTATCAGCAAAAAACTGAACCAGGTGCGTGTGAAGGTCATCGTCATTTGTGAAAGTTTTACCATTCAAAGAATTCTGCAAACTTCGAAATAAATGGTAATCAGATGGTGTTAGATCAGGGTTGTATGGGGGATGTGGCATCACTTCCCAGCCAAGCTCCAATAGTTTCCCACGAGTTGCCAAAGATGTGTGAGGCCTTGCATTATCTTGGTGGAAAACTACACCTTTCCGATTTGACAATTCTGGCCGTTTTTCTTTGATTGCTTCATCCAGTTTTATTAATTGTTAACAGTAAACATCAGAATTGATCGTTTGGTTCATTGGAAGCAGCTCAAAAAACACAACACCTTTGTAATCCCACCAAACTGACAGCTAGATCTTTTTTGGATGCAATTCAGCTTTCGATGTGGTTTGAGCTGGTTTATCGTGTTTGCTCTATGATCGTTTTCGAACTATGTTACTATACAGGACCCCTTTTTCATCACCAGTGATGATTCTTTTAAAGAAAGGGTCGGTTTCATTTCGTCTAAGGTGCATATGGCAAAAGTTGATTCTTTGTGTTAAATGAATTTCTTTCAATTCGTGAGGTACCCAAATATCAAGCTTTTTAACTAGCCCAAGACATTTTAAATGTTTTTCAATTGTTGTGTGCGATACATGTAGCCTCTCCGCAACCTCTCGAACAGTTATATGACGATCCTCTTCGATTATGACTTTAATTTGGTCATCATCAACTTCAGTAGGCCGACCAGAACGTTGCTCATCTTTGAGGGAAAATCTCCAAAACGGAATTTTTTATACCAATTCTGACACGTGCGCTCTGTTAAGCAATTAGCACCATAAACTTCACATATCTTTTTGTGAGCCGCAGCAGCTTTCTTTCCTTTACGGAAATAATATAGTAAAATATGTCGAAAATGTTCGTTTCTGCACTCCATTTAAAATTAACCCACAACTAATAGCTTTAATAAAAATCACGCACTACTTGCTTCTGAAGTTACGTCAATGTGACTAGTATCACGCGACAAACGGTAAAGTACAGCACTAACATACGTTATACAAAAAATAAAGCAACGCTCTCTATCAGTAAAAACCGAAAGTACTTAGTTGCCAACCCAATATTTACACGTCACATTAATCGATGTCCATGGGCGTCCCTTCCTTCAAAAACGGCAGGGCTGTATTTTAATAAATATACAGAAATATGTTCTCAGCGAAAAATAAACCGTAACATAAAATCGAAAATCAACACTTATTTTTGCACGTTTCCTCGCTCGCTGACACTGGAGTCTATATTAATGATCTTTGCATCCAAACAAATGACCGTTGTTTGCACGGTATTTTTTCTTTAATAAAGCAAGAAAAAAAATAGGATTTCTGAAATTTGATGAATCTAACATCGCAGCATTATTTCCGCATCTTCCCCTCCTTCTGGAGTAAATTTCGTGGGTGTTTTGCTTGTTTTCCGTCTCCGAAACACTCGCACCTTCCCAATGACAAACAAACTCATTATCCGACTGACTTGACGATTAATATCCTCAGTAAACCACCGGAGGCGGACGCGTTTTCTTCCCTTGAATATTTTTTTCCTCTCTCATTTGTTGGGGACTCCTTAATCGCCAGGACCAATTCTTTTATTCATGCAGTGCAGCAATTTTTCCTCACCGTCACTGTTTTCTGCGGCGCTCCGCAAAGCGAATACTTTAATGGGGCATTAATTACGTAAAAGGAACAGAATGAACTGACGCTCGGTTACCAAGTTTTATTATATGTAATTAGTTCTGTCCTCGTCTAGCGCTCCCTTAAAGCGAACCGCTATATCTGCGTGCGTCCGAAATTGTGTATTTATTTCTCTTGTTCTGCACGGCTTTGAATGGGAGAGAATGACATTTTTGCCGGACGATTAAGCGATTTACGGTGACATTAATTTTTCCACTAAATTGTTTTCTCATATTACGATCATTATTGCTTTAACGTGAACAAAATTGTCTGTATGCACAAAAGGATGTGGTCAGAATTTTATAAACCTTGATCGGATAAAAAATATATACGAGGGGTGTTTCCAATATTCTGGGAATTGGTGCTATAATTAAATAACGCAGAACTTATACGCAATGTGATTGATACCAGACAAGTCTTGACATGTTTATGCAACTATCTAGTGCAACATTGTTCAGCTTGATTCAGGTATTCGACTGATGTAGACGCGTTTTAGTAGCACTGTTTTTGTAACCATGGAACACGCGGCAAAATCTCAAAGAGTGATATTATTAGTCGTCTGCAAGGAGTATTTGGTGAATCTGCAGAATCCAAAAGTACTGTTTATCGGTGGATCGATCGTTTTAAAGCCGGTAGAACATCACTAAAAGGCTATCCACGCAGTGGGCGGCCAAGCACGTCGGTTAATGAAAGAAACATTATTGCTGTCGAAAACCTACTGAAAGACGACAGGCAAATGACTATTCATCCAATTAGTGTACACCTAGGGATAGGTACACGACAAGTTCATGACATCTTGCATGATTGTTTGGGCGTTAGCAAGGTGTCGGCGCGCTGGGTTCCAAGGCCGTTGGGACCAGAACAGAAATTCAATAGGTCCGAAACTTGTCGTCAACTTCAAGAGCTGTTAGCCCGTTACGGTGATGAATTTTGGCAACGAATAATAACCACTGACGAATCGTGGATTCCTTATTTCAATCCTGAGACGAAAAGTCAATCCAAAGAATGGCGCAAACCTGAAGAAGGGTGCAGTTCCGTCTGTTGGAAAGGTAATGCTTACTGTATTCTGGGATTGCGATGGGATTATTTTCATGGATTATCTGCCGAGAGGTACTACAATTAATGCAGAATATTATTCAAATTTATTATCCGGACCACTGCGATAGGCACTAGTCAAAAAAACGGCCTGGAAAGTTGCATAAGCGTCCGTTATTGCAACAGGATAATGCAAGACCACACACCGCAAGAAAAACTAAGGATATTTTGAACGACTTACGATGGGAATTGCTGCCGCACCCACCTTATTCCCCGGATCTTGCACCCAGTGATTACCATCTGTTCCCAATCTGAAAAAACGCTTACGTGCCATAAATAGGTGGATCGACAAGATACCGAAAAATTTCTTTGAGGACGGCTTAAAAAAATTAGTTTCTCGTTGGGATAAATATATTCAGTTAAATGGAGATTATGTTGAAAAACGTCATTGTAATATTGTCGAAAATTTAAAAAATTATAAAAATTATATGTAATTCCCAGAACTTTGGAAACATCCCTCGTACGTTAGGTTGGAGCGAAAATTTTTCCTGTATTAAAAATCGATGCTCTAAATACTTAAAACTGCAGAGAAAGCTTTTAACACACACATTTTCTTTTCTTGCTTCTAATTTGCTCTAATTTCTGAAGTATCATCTTGAAGCATGTCCAACAGCATATTGCGAATACGATCAATAATTACACGAATTGCTTGCTCACTAGGCCGATTATGTCGATCGTAAAATGGACGAAGTGCTCTATGAACTTTGCGAACAGATTTATTTCTTTCAAAGTAAATATAAAGCCAAACCTTACTGAACAGAAATATTAACACAGTATCAGCTATCCAACCATAGTTATAGATATCAAAAATTCTCATGCAGCTTGAAAAACACCCAATAATATGAATCAACCACAGACTCCATCAAAGTTACCTACTTATGTACGAATTTAAAATTTTATTTTTTCAACGAACCGTGTAATGAGGTAATTGCAAAATTTTATTTACAAGACTGTACTGTTAAATTTTTTAAAACAAGTTGGTATAGAATTTTAGACAAGTTATCGTAAACATAAACATATTGCATATAACTTCGATTATGGGATAGTTCTAGTTCTAGTTTGCGACTGTAGATTAGCTAGTTTGAGACTGTAGATTAGTTAGCATCAGCTATACTTAACAAAAGAAAACAGTATTTATAGCAAAAATTCAAACATAGATAAGGAATTTAATCACTAAGGTTGATATATAACCCACATACGGAGTTTGTTTTCGTACGGGTATTTTTCGCAGTGGTTTACCAGGTGCGACACTTTGCAATTATCTGCTGATGATGACAACTTGGTTGTCGAAATGCGTATACCGAATTACGAAAGTTAATGTGGCAAGGGGTTATATATAAACCTTAGTGATTAAGTTAATCAACCACAGGCTGCATCAAATTCAACTTCATAGATAAGGAAGTTTGGTGAATAAAAAAATCGTTTTTTATTACAAAATAATTCCTTAATTTAATCTAATATTACTCGAATAATTAGTTCGTCCCCTCCTTTGAGAATACACTCATCCGTAACTAGAGTGCGGAAGAGGAACTCGAGAAAAAATCTCCTAAAATCTAATCACGCATCTTATCTCTGCGGAACATCTTTCGATTAAGCCCCCTGGACAGGAGAGTCCCTTTAAGGCAATAAGACGTCAAATAAAATTTCTATTAAGGGTTATTACTTGAATTATGAAAAGAATTTCTGAAGAAAGCAGATGGCGCCGTTGTAGTAGTCATTATGCAAATGATATTGCACATAAGAAGTTTATTCTGTTCCGGAAGTGTATCTTGTTTACAGAATCCCGTGAAGGAACGGTGTGCTATTTTCATTATGCCGGTAGCTTTTAGTTTTTGTCAAATTTCCTTTTGCCGATTCAAAACGGAAAACGTGGAAGATTGCAGGGACGTACATGCATTTAATATTTTTAAAATTTTACTTGTTGATACAATACATTATTGACAATAGATTAAAAGGTCATAATGACAATTTTATAAAAAAAGAACAGTAATTTCTTCTGATTACCAACAAATTTAATTGTATAGTCTACGAGGGTAGTTTGACAAGTTGTGAGAATGGAAAAGAAAAACGAATTTTTTAAATACAAAATAATTTTTATTTTTCAATATATTCTCCTAAAAGAGCAATACATTTATTCCAAAGGTGCTCCAATGCCCTTATGCCGTCTCTAAAATGCGACTCCGGAAGGCTTGCAAAACATTCTTTTACGAAGAAGCTCGTCGTTAGACGAAAATTTCTTTCCACCTAGTGCTGTTTTCAATTTTGGAAAAGATGGAAGTCGGAAAGGGCTAGATCTGGCGAAAAAGGCATATGCGGTGCTAATTGGAAATGCAACTCGTGGATTTTGGACATCGTAACTGTGCTGATATGCGAGAGAGCATTGTATTGGTGAAACAGAATTCTTTTCTTTGCCATTCCTGGTCGTTTAGCACGAATCTCAACATTTGGTTCTTGTAGAAGTTCTGCACAATATTGTCCGTTTATTGTGGCACCTTTCTGAAGGTAATCAATGAGCAAAAATACCCTTTGAATCCCAAAAAATTGATGCCATCACCTTGTTTGCAGATAAAGTGGTTTTCGCTTTCTTTGGAGGTGCAGAACCACGTTCAAACCATTGTTCCGACTGTTGTTTAGTTTCGGGTGTACTGTAGTGTATCCAAGTTTCATCGCAAGTAACAAATCGCCTACAAAAATCAACCGGATTCCGCTTATAAAGGTCCAAATACTTATTGGAAATGCGCAAATGAGTGAACTTTTGATCAGTCGTAAGCAATCGCGGCACCCATTTTGCCGAAAGCTTGGAAAGGCCCAAATTCTTTCATTGAAATATGTTGTACGCGTTCTGTTGAAATGTTTACCATGTCTGCTATCTCTCTCACTTTGAGTCGTCGATCTTGCGTAATAATATTATGGATTTTTATAATTATTTCCTTAGAAGTCACGATTTGGGGTGCTCCAGAGCGGGCTTCATCAACACAGCTTGTTCTACTACGTTTAAATTCATTTACCCATCTACTTATTGTGGCGGATGATGGAGCAGATTCACCTAATGTTTCCCGTAACTCATCTTTTATTTCGGTAGCTTTCATATCTTTAATTACGAAGTATTTAATCACCGCACGATATTCTGCTTTTTCCATCTTAACAAAACGACGTGTTGCTTCTTTTTAAATCAGCTGCCAAAAATAAACTGATCAACCGGTTTATTTAAATATCGGAATGTAAACATATAAATAGGCAACCTAAATTACAGTGCGTTTATTTTACCAATTAGAGCGCCACCTATGTGTCATTGTCACTACTTGATTTTAAATAAAAACTAGGTCTAATACTGACTTAAAAATTTTAACTTTAACTGGTTTTTTCCTTCGTACTTACAATTTATACATAATAATAATTTTTGAAAAAAATTCTGTTCTTATAGTAACTGGGCATGTGCCTTCACCCTTACGCCACGGAGGACGGTGAATTCGAATCTCGTAACGAAATTTTTTAAAAAATTTTTGCTCTCTGCGCGAGACTGGAATCTGCGATCTCATGCTAACCGGGCATAAGTCTGCACTCTTAGATCACGGAGCATGATGACTTCGCGTCTTCCAACTTATCAAAACTTATTTATTAATCGCGACGGTATTTCTAAAACGTCCTATATAGTTCCTTCTTACTGCAGTAATCTTACTTTACCTTTTAATTATATACGGAAACTATTTTGGAGAGCATCTTTAACGTTGTCAATTCCAAATGTGATTAAGATCAATGTCCTTTTATTTAAGCAATAAGATAGATGGTAACGTTACATGTTTGGTGATTTAGCCTAGAATATAGTAAATATAACCTTACTTATACAGAGAACAGAGAAGATCGGTGAGCCTGACAGAAATGAGACAAATTGTGTTTAGTGTGTGCAGTGTTACATTTCATTGTTTTGTTAATAACTTGTCTCCGCTGTAAAAAAAATATTCAACAGTTTCTCTGTGTTGATTATTTTTCCAAATACTCAAGGGTATCGGAAGAGGTACCAACCACCCTCAAGTCGAGAACCGTTTTCTTAAGAATTGTATCGCATGGAAACAGCTTTGAAATATTCGAAGTCGAGAACTTTTACCGCATGGACTATTCTGTCGTTTTTTATTATACAAACATTACCTAGTGCAAGAGTCATTTCTTCGAAGCATTGGTCTATGTTTAAACCACGCACGAAATTATAACGCAAAACTGCCCTTATCCCATTTCGTGACCACGATGCCTTCGCAAGCACTTTACACTCTCACGGCTAATGAATAACTGAGCCCATCGACATGGCGCGGCGGCTACTATGCACGTATGAACATGTCTCAACATGCAGCAACAAGCAGCTTCCTACGATTCATTGTTGCGTTATATTGCAAAACTTTCCTAGCACCCTTTGTATTTTTGAGTATTTTTTTTGTCGAAATAGCATATTCGAACCTAACTAAATAAATGCGAAGAAATATTTTACAAGAATATGGTGACATCGGTTAGGTAGAAGTCATATTTCCATCAAGCCAATGAAGTTTGCAGAAATTTATTTAATTTTATAAATGTTAAATCTTAGTATCTATATCCAGAAGAGGCAAAAAAAACAAATTTTTATATGTGAAAGAATAAAAATATTTCGATTCACAAATGCAAAATAGTTTTTATCATAATAAAATCGTTCTAACATTCATGTTACAAGTAACTAAATTACCATAAAATATCATCTATTTTCTTTGGAGCAAGAACCTCGCAAACATCTCAATTTCTTACGTGAATAATTCATATTTGATGTACTTGTTCCGAAAAGTGTATAAAAAAAAGTTAAAGAAACCATCTACGCCACTGTCTCCCCAGCAGCGAAAACTTCTCCGCTCGCGTTGAAAAAGGAAAAAAATACGTAGATGCTGGTGGGAACGGTTGGACGAAAGAAAGAAAAAAGTTAAAAAATTGTTGGAGATTACGATTTGGTGAAAAAAGTTCTCGGAATAAATTTAAAAGTAATTAAGGGGGCTGGGCAACAATTTCCACAATCAAAATGAAATTAAGCAGTTTTACGTTTTCTAAAACAATTTCACTCAAGTCACGTCTGCCTTTGTAATAGCCGGCGATGTTCCTTCTGTCCCTGGTGGCACGACCTATTATTAAAATGCGTCGGGAGAGATCACTGAAAATGACAAAGCTACGTTCAGAGCATATCGAATACGTTTTTTTTTCTAAATAAAGATGTTGACTTGATGTATATATGTTTTTTGTGTTGAATGAAATGTAGTGAATTCGGAAAAGTAGTCGAAAAATTATGTATATTATTAATAATAATTTTTTAAATTAAAACAATATTTCTAAGCGTAATAATGATAATAATAATCATAATGCTTTATATGGATGACATAAAAGTTTATACCCTCAAACAAACACAGCTTAAAAGACTATTTCAAATAAACTTTCACTATAGACATCCAAATGGAGTTTGGAATCAGTAAATGCAAAGTACTCCACGTAGAGAAAAATAACCGAAAACAGAGAAACAATAAATAATGAAATCCTAGACAATATGATAGTAGAGGAAATCTACAACTGCCTAGGCTTTCAAAAACATACAGACATCAAAATATATACAATTCAACAAACAATATAAACAAAAACTGCTAGTCCTACTGAAAATGCCGCTGAATTCCTCTCGAAACCTTTATAAAGCCGACAACATTTTCATAGGATCAATACTGACATGTTCTTTTGGCATTATTAAATTGACATAAACAGACCTAGAAAGCACACACATTCTCACAAGTACAGACCTCACCAGACATAGAAAACTCCATCCAAACTCCTACAAAGAAAGAGTTACACTAAATAGGAAGGAAGGAGGAATAGGCATGATAGATATTCAAGCCGTACACGCAAAATGAATTCAACGCATTCGAAAGTTTCTTCACAATAAACAAACACTCTAAGCCAAGTAGTGGTCGAAGCTGATAAAAATTATATACTTCTTAGGTCTCATAACTAGTCATTCAGTAGACACTATCAATCCGGAACAAAACTAAGAAGAAAAGCTCCTAGATACGGTCAACGAAGTTATTACCTGAAAAGCACAGTCATACATCATGGTCATATCTCAAAACTACTCTCATGCTCGAAGATGGACAACTTTTCTCGGAAACTGAAGAATTTCTTCTAGTTATACAGGATCAGGTCATAGTCACTTGGAACTGTCAAAAGCAAATTTTAAAACACACGAACACGCACTCTGCTACAGCGGAAATTGCTATCAGCACAAAGAAATTACAGGCCACATAACAGAAGCAAGTACAGGATATATCAAAAGACACAATATTGTAGGAAAAGTCATTCGACAAGCACTTGTGAACACAGACCAAACACCATACTACAAATACATTCCAAACACAGTCCTAAACTACAACGATTACAAACTAAACTGGGGCATAGAACTCTGCACAGATAAAAAGGTATTTCACAATGGACATGTCTGATATCATCTTACAAAACAAAAAGAAATAAATCACCTACTTCACAGACATCTTCATGCCTAATGACCCTAACATCCAAACTAAATAAAGGTGTCCCAAAATTAATGAAGATTTGAATTAAATATAAAGCACAGTTTTTAGTCTTTTGATTGTTATTTTTTTATTGAATCGTAAAGTACATAGGATAGGGTTATTTATGGAATAAAACACAGGGCAAATGGCCTCCACGACTTTACATGTACATACACACTCGTTTGTCGAAATTTTCCATGACCATTATGCATAAATGTGGCCGAATTTCGTTGATGCAGCGTTGAATCTCCTCCTTTATTGCACGGGTGGTTATGAGCTTGTTGACATAGACTTGTGATTGCAAATAACCCCATAAAAAGAAGTCTAATGGTGTTAAATCACACGATCTAGGGGGCCAATTCTGATTACCGAAACGAGAGAGTACACGACCTGGAAATGTCTCATGCAGTAATTGAATTGTTTCACGGGCTGTATGACATGTGGCACCGTGTTGTTGAAACCACATATTGGTCACATCAATATCATCCAATTTCGGCAGAAGAACTGTGTTATCATGTCCATATTGAGCACCAGTAACAGTCACTGCTTGACCAGCCTCATTTTCAAAAAAGTGTGGTCCAATTATGCCTACAGCCCAAAATCCACACCAAACAGTGACACGTTGTGGATGCATTTGTTTTTCGATAATAACATGTGGGCTCTTAGAACCCCAAAAGCGGCAATTTTGGCGATTAACAAAACCATCAAGGTGAAGATGTGCTTCATCGCTTAGGATGATTTTGCTCGAAAAGTCAGCATCCATTTGTTGATATTCAATAATCCATTCAATGAACTCTCTTCGCTGTGCATGGTCATTAGGCTTCAGTTGTTGTGTTAATTGAATTTTGTAAGCATGGAGACACAGATCTTTAGTGAGTATACGCTGTAGAGAGCTTTTTGAAATTTGCAATTCTTGTCGACGACGCCGAATTGAGGTTCCTAGATTGTCACCGACACTCTTACGCACTGCTTCGGTATCGACATTGGAACGGCTTGTTTTTGGACGACCAGTGCGTTCGGCGTCTCCAACGGATCCAGTCTCCCTGAATTTTCCAATTAATCTCTTCACAGTTGACGATGTTAAAACACTGTTCCGACCATATTTTGTATGAAATTTTCGAACTGCGGCCGCCAAGCTTTCATTATTTTAGAACTATTGCTCAATAATGAAGACACGTTGTTCTATCGTGTAACGCTCCATTTTTACTAACCCTGAACTGTCCGCTGTCGAATTCTTTTTTTTAGGGTTGCCAACACTTTACTGCACAAATGGCGACAAATTCAGATCTTGCGTTAATTTTGGGACACCCATTATTAATCTGTTCGAAAATTGTGAATTTGTAGTAATCTCGAAGTCGTATAGATTAATGAAGTTGTCCTACAGTCTGCATCTTTAAATTGTGAAATTGTTTTAGAACGACATTTTAAAAATAGTTTCCTTTTACCAATATGACATACAAACGAATTCTAAACTTACTACTACATACATTTAAAGCAATTTAAATAAACCAGAAAGGTTCGCATTCATATTTCATGGCTATATGGGAATTTACAAAACCAGATGTTTCCACCTGTAATAATTTAACATTCAGTGGCACTTTAAAACACTTGCAACATTCATTTCGGCTATTTAAATAATGAACGTTTTCGTCTTAGACGGGTTATTTATTCATTGGTTTCATTATTAATCCTGAATATTTGGAAAGATTTATTTATGACGCAGTTATGCGTTAAAACTGCATCGTAAAAATTTCAGGGACCGTGCACTAATAACGCACATAAAATTTAAGTATTTTCTTCCCTCTGTTAAAACATTAAATGCTTAACTTATTTAATTAGTAATCGGCGGCGCCGTTATGGTTTTCTCGTTTCAGGTAAATACGTCAAATGAGAAGACGAATATTTAATTAAATTTAAAATTTTATATTTAGGAGTATGTTTTATTTTTTTAGTTGATAAAGGAACATCTAGTCTCTGAAAATTTGTTGGATTTCAGATTAAAAACGTTTGTGATTATTACTTATTTGAAATCCAGGTGAATGTTAACCCCAAGTCTGCTGACTTATGGGAGATATTTGATTTCAAAACGTAAACGTGAATATGTACGAGGATAGTTTGATAAGTAGTGAGAATGACACATAAGTGGCGCTCTAATTGGTAAAACAAATGAACTGTAATTTAGGTTGCCTATTTATATGTTTACATTCCGATATTTAGATAAATCGGTTGATTTGTTTACTTTTGACAGCTGATTGAAAAAGAAGCGACACGTCGTTTTGTTAAAGTGGAAAAACGAGAGTATCGTGCGGTGATTAAATACTTCGTAATTAAGGGTATGAAAACTACCGAAATAAAAGATGAGTTACGGGAAATATTAGGTGAATCTGCTCCATCCTCTGCCACAATAAGTAGATGGGTAAATGAATTTAAACGTGGTAGAAAAAGCTGTGGTGATGAAGCGCGCTCTGGAGCACCCAAAATCGTGACTTCTAAGGAAATAATTATACAAATCCATAATATTATTACGCAAGATCGACGACTCAAAGTGAAAGAGATAGCAGACATGGTAAACATTTCAACAGAAAGCGTACACCACATTTTAACGAAAGATTTGGGCCTTTCGAAGCTTTCGACAAGATGAGTGCCGCGATTGCTTACGACTGATCAAAAGTTCAATCGTTTGCGCATTTCCAATGAGTGTTTGGACCTTTATAAGCGGAGGAAGGTTGATTTTTGTAGGCGATTTGTTACTTGCGATGAAACTTGGATACACTACAGTACACCCGAAACTAAACAACAGTCGAAACAATGGTTAGAACGTGGTTCTGCACCTCCAAAGAAAGCGACAACCACTTTATCGGCAAACATGGTGATGGCATCAATTTTTTGGGATTCGAAGGGCATTTTGCTTATTGAATACCTAAGGTGCCACAATAAACGGACAATATTATGCAGAACTTCTACAAAAATTAAATGTTGAGATTCGTGCTAAACGGTCAGGAATGGCAAAGAAAAAGATTTTGTTTCACCAAGACAACGCTGCCTCGCATACCAGCACAGTTGCGATGCCCAAAACTCACGAGTTGCATTTCCAATTAGTACCGCATGCGCCTTATTCGCCGGATCTAGCCCCTTCCGACTTCCACCTTTTTCCAAAATTGAAAACGGCCCTAGGTGGAAAGAAATTTTCGTCTAACGACGAGCTTATCGTCTTCGTAAATGAGTATTTTGCAAGCCTTCCGGAATCGCATTTTAGAGATGGCATAAGGGCATTGGAGCACCGTTGGAATAAATGTATTGCTCTTTTAGGAGAATATATTGAAAAATAAAAATTATTTTGTATTTAAAAAATTCGTTTTTCTTTTTCATTCTCACTACTTGTCAAACTATCCTCGTAAATTACACTGACTACATTGTCTCATTGTTCAAGTGAATCATTAAAAAGGCGATCATTCTTCGCACATTTTAATATAGGCTCTTTTAACAGCAATGTTTTATGTTTGACAATTTGACAACGTTTATACTATCAAATATTTTTTGTACTCGCTAATAGCAAAATGTCATTTCCCAATTGCCGTAAGAAGGCGCCAAGTTAAATTTCCCGCACTAGTGTTAGAAATAATATTACATAAAATTAATAAATTATTATAGCAACACAGTACGTTAACTACTAAACTTGATTAATTCAAATTTGTAAATTCCACGATATTCATTAAAAATTATTTTAAAAGACAGTAGCTCCATCTATTACCTATATTCATAACTGTTAAATGAATATGTATATATTCGATGCAATTCTAGTTTCAAAGAATACATATTACTATACGAGGGTAGCCGTTTATATTTCGGGAATAGCAAACAAAAAAAAATTTTATTATCGAAAATAGTTTTATTGCTTTTTAAAATATTCTCCTTGAAAATCGATGCACTTTTGCATTCATTTAAACTAATCCGAAAAGCATTGTTGCTACTGTGAAGGCGGTATCTACAAAATATGAGTTGTGAATGCCTTAACTGCCTCTTCCGGCGTAGGAAACCGTTGACCACGAAGTTTATACTTGTGGGAACAAAAAGAAATCACAGGGTACTAGATCAGGGCTGTACGGCGGATGGCTCATCTGTTCAATGTTTTGCCCGGTCAAATATTCAATCGTTTGAACCAACTTGTGAGAGCTCACATTGTCATGGTGGAGAATGATCTGTTATTTCCGGTTTGATTTCCTTATTTCTTCAAAAACTTTTGGCAAACAAATAGTTGTGTACCATTCGTAATTGACCTTTCTGCAACTCTCTAAAGGCACGGTTGCAACGTGGCTGGTATTTCCGATTTGATATGCTGATGATTTATTTTAAAGTTGCGCCTTAATCAATTTAATCTAATAGGTGTTTTTTAAGTTGCGTGAGAGTTATCGATAACGATAACTATGGTTTGATAGCTGATAATATCATTTTTGTCTATTTTTGGAGCTTCTGATTCATTACCGTATTTGTTAGTGTGCAGTCTTTCGGTCCAAGACCTTTTTCGAGCTAAAATTTCGAAAGAATCAAAGTTGTATTACAATAAAAATTATGCCAGAATTTTCATTTTTCATATCCGATTTACTTCTATTTTACATACGTGTGTAATTTCGTAACGTTTTCGAACTACGAAATTTACAGTTTGCGTATTTTTTGCAGAATGTGTAAAATGATTCGTTATCTAATAAACGAAACGGTAGATCGCACACCATCAGTGTTGAACATTAATCGAATATAAATTGCTCATTGGATCGTAAGTAAATTTTATTTTTTTGAACTGTATCCACGTGTTCTATGCAATCATATTTCGCCCAACACATGAGCGGTCTATCGCAAACTAAGTATTTCACTTTTGCGCTATCGTATATGAAATCCGGAAATTCAAAAATAAGCTTTTTTACTATATTAGATAATGGTCGCTTTTTCGACCTACGTAACCGCGACATAATTGTATACAACATACAAAACTTCGTAAGACAAATAAACATTTCCGAATAAAGACGCACACTGCATTACTTACGCACATATCAGAGGCGAATTTCCGCATTATAAATACAGCGTGTTTCAAAAAGAATATATGTATTAAAAAGTATTATTTTGTCCAAACTTTCGATCGCTGCGCCTCGGCTCGGCTATTGGAGAAACGAATACATAGTCTAGTTTATACAATAGCAGCTAGATGTCAGTTGTCTTCTGTTTTTCTTGGTAACCGTCATATGTTTAAAATGGCTACTCCACAGCAGAAATCATTTTGTGTTCTCGAGATTGAGCTACCAAATTGATCCTCCGAATGGGTGGAACATTCGCAGGTGGTAACGACAGTTTGTAGATACAGGATGTGCATGTAAAGGAAAGCGTCCTGGCCGCCCTCGTGTTTCTGATAAAATGTTGCACGAATTCAAACTGCTTTCCAACGTAATCCTTCAAAATCAACTCGTCGTGCCAGTCAGGAGTGACGACTGCCTACAACAACAATTTGGCGTGTTTTAAGACGTCGGTTGGTTATGAAGCCGTACGAGTTACAGTTGTTACAAGCTCTGCGTCCTGATGACAAACAGAAACGTGTGGCATTTTGTAATGAAATTCATGATGCTATTGACAATGATAACACTTTCACACAAAGCATCGTCTTCAGTGGTGAAGCGACTTTCCGTTTTAGTAGTCTGGTAAACAAACACAATGTTCTAATTTGAAGTCTACAGAACCCACATGCAGCCATTGAACATGTACGAGATTCGCCTAAAATCAATGTGTTTTGTGCTATATCCCGATCATCTATTTACGGCCATTCTTCGTTGATGGAAACACGGTTAACGGTCAGCAGTATCTCGCTATGTTACAAAACTGGTTATTGCCGAGGCTGCACGAAGACAACTTCATTTTTCAACAAGACGGAGCACCTCACTGGAGTCGCCAAGTGCGTGAATATCTGAATGAAACTCTACTAAACCGTTGGATTGGTGGTCAAGGAGCTGGCGACTTAGCATATCTCAGTTGGGCTCCACGGTCACCAGATTTGACACCCTGTGACTTCTTCCTGTGGAGTTTCGTTAAAGACAACGTTTATGTATCACCACTCCCACAGAACCTGGAAGAGTTGAAGAACCGGATCCGTACTGCCATAACATCAGTGACGAAGGACATGCTTGCCCGAGTATGGGAGGAATTTCAGTATCGATGTGATATTGTTCGTGTCGTTGATGGAGGACATCTTGAACATCTGTCACCTAAATTTGAGAGGTTCGTAAATATGTGTGTAAAGTTTCACATTCGTATGTCTTAAAGCTTAATAAATATATGCATTCGAAATACGTATATTCTCTTTGAAACTATAAGAAAGAAAATGGGTAAGTGCTGACGTAATTCATGCAGTAGTAAATTTCCGCCTTTTTGAGTCTGAAGTCGAAATTAGATTTATAAAATTTTCTTTTGCCCGTTACATTGTACTTAACCGAATAATTTATTAAATAACACATCTGTCGTCCAAATTAATCAGATAGATGAATCCACTGTACACGTGCCTGTATTTTAAATGAAATAAGCTTTTCTGTATGTGATTCTCGTATCCTTGAGATACATTCAATACTGTACACATATGTTATAACACTCACACGTACGTATGTACATACACGTTCGCTATAGTTATCGGTGAATCTTACGCAGTAAGAAGAAACCTAGTGACAGGAGCAGAACTTGAATAAGACGATCGAACGGAATTCGTCAGCGGAACCCCAAAATGGAGTAATCCCATCTTGTGGATGTCCTAAGCCGTTGATAAGCCGGTATCTATCAAGTAAATTCATTTCCTGCGGAACGACACACGTGATTGTTTGGACCAATTCCTTACTATAGAGCGGCTTTCCCATAGAAAGACGTATACGTATATACTTGATATTACGGCTACACATAGTAAGAAAGCAGCGCCAACCGTTCATGTATATAGGTGTACTATGTAACCGCGTTATCTCGATGGAAGGAGTACAATTTTTCCTTTACTTTATCTATGAAGCGAAACAGGATGCCCATAACACTATAGTAGGATGCTTACGATAAGAAAATATACGTTAAAAGATTGCATAATATCCACTAACTCAGTTCATAAAAAGCAATGACTATTAATAAAGCTTAATTTGTTTTTAATCGTTATTAAAAAGAATATAATAAATATATACAGTGGGATAAAAAAATTACCGATTGCGTTGGCGCACTTCATGATTCTTCTCTCGTAAAAGTTTTGAATTGTTTCCATAAAAAGCGATCTAAGTAGTTTTTAAGTTTTAAAGAAGCTAAGTTCTTAACAATAAGAGTTTTCCAAGGGTCGATATATGTATGTATATGTAAGCCACTAGGCAAACTGTCATACATATTCAGATATAAAAAGGAAGACAATACAAACATATATGCATCTATTGTTTTGTTTTTTAAACAATAACAAGGCGTATTATAAAATAAATTAATTTTACAACTGGCATTTAAAGAATACAAAATTATAGGCTAAAATATTTAGGAACATTTATACATATGTAGGTATTTAAACTCTGAATACTTACTTGTGATAATGTAATAAATAACACATAGACTCTTGAAAAAATATTGCTAAAACATATATTATTAGATTGTATTTGTAACCATTGCATATAGAATATTGAATTTGATGGAGTCTGTGGTTCATTAACTTAATCACTAAGGTTGATATATAACCCCTTTTCACATTAACTTTCGTAATTTTGTATACGCATTTCGACAACTAAGTTGTCATTATCAGCAGATAATTGCAAAGTGTCGCACCTGGTAAACCACGGCGAAAAATACCTGTACGAAAACAAACTCCGTTCTCAACGGTACAATGGTGGCTTGAATATTGGCTTCCAATGCTTCAGGAGTTGCTGGTTTGTCGGTAAAAACAATGACTTAACATAGCCCTACAAAAAATAATCCAGAGGCGTTAAATCGCACGAACGAGGGGGCCAGTGAACAGGACCACTTCTGGAAATAAAGTTGTCACCAAATTGATTTTGCAATAAATCGATTGTTAAGCGCGCTGTAGGGCAAGTTGCGCCTTCTTGTTGAAATCAAATGTCATCGATATTTAGCTGATTAATTTTTGGAAACAAAAATTCAGTCAGCATGGCTTGATAACGCTCGTAATTCACCGTAACGGCAGTTCCTTCCTCATTTCGAAAGAAATAAGCCGCCAGCGGGTAAACCGCATTAAACAGTCAATTTTAATGGATGTAATGGTGATTCGTTAACGACTTGAGGATTATCTTCGCTCCAAATGCGGCAGTTTTGCTTATCGACGTAGCCATTTAACCAGAAATGAGCTTCATCACTAAACACAATTCTTTTATGAAAATGCTCATCTTCGGCTAGTTTCAAATGAGCTCAATCAGCAAAAAGGCGACGCAAACGATGGTCGGTTGGCTTCAATTCTTGCACGTATTTTATAGGCACGTAAGCCAAGATCCTTACTAAAAATTTTCCACGTAGTTGAAGTAGTTTTTCTACTGCTGACATTCCATCACAACAGCCGGTTAAATGAAGTGTTTGTTGCCTCCTTAAGCTGAATTGAAAACAATTTGTCACGCAACTTCCCCAAAGGCTGATGCTTTACATCTTCAACTGTATGACCAATTCGACGGGTACAACAGTATTAGATAGAGGCGTGGATTGCAATTGTTTGACAAAATTATCTTCGAACAAAGTTTCTACAATCTCAATTCCTGGTAGAATTAGTTCTTTATCAATGGTGTGATGCTTTTTGTATCTGGCTATTTGATATGAAACTTTGTATGAGGCAAGTAACGCGTTTTTTTGAAAAATCACTTTTGCATTTCACATGATTTTACTTTTAATTCGAATAATTTTCAGGATTCGAACGTACTCACTATGAAGCGTTTCCAAATGTTGTTAAGTTTATTAGGTTTCGTACTGTTTGCTGCCAAAATTTTTGAACAAATGACACACACGAATTCTTTTATTCACTTACTTCGGTGATGGGAAATCCAAAATTAAAATATTTTTGAGAATATTTTCTGGATTTTATCTTTAGAACCACGCTCGTCTATGTATTTGTTGGTACTCCATTTTGTCTAATTCTCGCTTACGGCCACTTTCAAATTTATTCTGTATCTATGTAAATTTATTGCTACTCGACAATTGCAGTCCACACGTAAATTATAACATAAAGAGATTAATCGAGGATCAACTCGCCTGAGACTAGCTGGAGTTGAAGGAGGTGCAATATTTATGTACTATATATATTTGTATATGTACACGTAGCGGTCATAATGGAGACAAATCAGAGCTTCTCGGAAAGCGGTGAGAATTGCAGATATGGTGGATATAACACAGAGAGCGATAGAGAGACACTGATTCTGATTTTATCAATGTAGCGTTATTGTCAAGACACATTCCAACAGCCACTAATATTACAATTACAGGACGATTGCAATAGAAAAATTTTGTATGTGGGAGCTGGGGGGGCAATTGAAAATTGTGTTACAAATATTAGGATGAGAATCGTTGTTAATATGAATATCATTTTTTTTCTTCTTTTACACGTCAAAATTGATTGTGTTGCGGATGTTGATAGGACGACGAACGTACACCCCTTTCTTCCGGTAGCTGCGTTGTGATATATGATTCATTCCGATGCTTAGCTTACTTGGTTGCATTCTTATCATTTTCGTCATTATACGCTATTCAATCACTGCTGAGTGTTTATTTGGCCATCATCATCCTTCCTTATACGTATACGCTTCCAAGAGATAAGGGTTTCAATCAATCAATTTTCTTTTTAAATCCTTTCTGGGTGATTTTTTCCTCGCCTTTTCTCGAACGCCTTCGAGTTTAGACGTAATCGTAACGCACGCGGTCTTATATAGGTACATTATTTATCCTGGATATTGTACGAAAAAAAAGTAGAAAAACAAGGTCGATTGTAATATTCAGTTTTCCTTTTTCCGACTAAGAATCAATTCGGAAGGATATAGTACATATACAAATGAAAAATAGCCTTGAAGGAAAGTAATATCTTAAATTATTTGAAAATAATTTGAAAATGCCTATGGAACGTTGTTTTCTACCGAAATAATGTGCAGTATCGTGCGATATTTGGGGTAAAAAGAAAAGTTTGCGATATCACATTTTAAAAGTTCCTTGTCGCAGTATACACTTTCGCTTTGGTATTAGGTATTAAGTTTTATATTAGAGAACCAATTTACTTCTAGGCCTCCTGCACGTGGAACGTACCATAATAGATGTATAGAAGATTTCGCAGTGACGATTCTTCTTCGTTTTATAATCCGTAAACACATGGATTTTTCAAACGTATTTTATTAGTTTCGAGGGTGTCAAGTGATGAAGACGCCTTATTTTTGTTAAATTATTTTCGTTACCGTAAGGAAAGGAATTCTAGTAAGCATTTGTTTTTGCGATCTCGTTGTCATATTATATATTATGCAATAGTTTTTGGGTAAAAGAAAGAGGACAGCATAAATGATAGTAAGGCTTGCAAAAAAAATTCCATGTGTAGGAAGCCTTTCAATGCGACCATTACAACTCAAATAAAAAACGGTTGGGTTGTAAAGACAAATAATTGGATCGAGGCATTCTGCTAATATTGGTGTACCACGCTGTCTTTAACCCATTCCTAGCCATTGTACCTGTTTGAGTACAGAAAAAAGGCAATATTTAAATATGCATATATTTTACGAGAAGTGAAATTACGTTTCTTTTGGTTTTTCATTCAATATAATATGTTTAAAAAGCACACAACAACAAAGTGTTTAGAAATAGTTACTGTATATACTTCGCGCTACGATAGCAATATTCTTCAATCCTTCCCGCTACAACAACAATATTCTCTTCGGTACACACATTTCTTTGTCTTGTTGATGGTTTTGAATCGAGCTGATTAAATACTTCGCAATTAAGGGTATGAAAGCTACCGAAATAAAAGATGAGTTACGGGAAACATTAGGTGAATCTGCTCCATCATCCGCCACAATAAGTAGATGAGTAAATGAATTTAAACGTGATAGAACAAACTGTGTTGATGAAGCGCGCTCAGGAGCACCCAAAATCGTGACTTCGAAGGAAATGATTATAAAAATCCTTAATATTAATACACAAGATCGACGACACAAAGTGAGAGAGATAGCAGACATGGTAAACATTTCAACAGAACGCGTACACCACATTTTAACGAAAGAATTGGGCCTTTCCAAGCTTTCGGCAAGATGGGTGCCGCGATTGCTTACGACTGATCAAAAGTTCACTCGTTTGCGCATTTCCAATAAGTGTTTGGACCTTTATAAGCGGAATCCGGTTCATTTTTGTAGGCGATTTGTTACTTGCGATGAAACTTGGATACAGTACAGTACACCCGAAACTAAACAACAGGCGAAACAATGGTTAGAACGTGGTTCTGCACTTCCAAAGAAAGCAAAAAACACTTTATCGGCAAACAAGATGATGGTATCGATTTTTTTGGGATTCAAAGGGCATTTTGCTCACTGTTTACCTTCAGAAAGGTGCCACAATGAACGGACAATATTATGCAGAACTTCCACAAAAATTAAATGTTGAGATTCGTGCTAAACGGTCAGGAATGGCAAAGAAAAATATTCTGTTTCACCAAGACTAGGCTCCCTCGCATACAAGCACAGTTGCGATGTCCAAAATCCACGAGTTGCATTTCCATTTAGAACCGCATGCCCCTTATTCGCTGGATCTAGCCCCTTCCGACTCCCACCTTTTTCCAAAATTGAAAACGGCACTAGGTGGAAAGAAATTTTCGTCAAACGGCGAGCTTATCATCTTCGTAAATGAGTATTTTGCAAGCCTTCCGGAATCGCATTTTAGAGATGGCATAAGGGCATTGGAGCACCGTTGGAATAAATGTATTGCTCTTTTAGGAGAATATATTGAAAAATAAAAATTATTTTGTATTTAAAAAATTCGTGTTTCTTTTCCATTCTCACTACTTGTCAAACTACCCTCGTACATCATGGTCAAGTCATTTCAAGATGAACCAAATAGATAAATACGTTTTAGTTACTGAATTTCGCTTAAATAATTGTACTCACTCTTTCACAGTCCACTGCTAAGTTTCGTCATTATTATTAATTGAAACATGTGTATGCGTGTACATATACATATACATATCTGCAGAGAATTAAGCCATAGAGCAACGAAGAAAACAGACCAGAAAATGTTTGTTTAGGACCCGATGTTAACCAAAAGCATGAAATCATTTGGATTAATTGAAGTGAATTGTGGTTGAATATTTGATACTTGATAATCTCGACAATGGATTTCTATTCAGGCCTCACCCATTTTAAGCACAAAACCATTCCTTATTCTAGTGTTGAATTTAATTTTTGTTTACCAGTTTCGATTTGTTTGCGGATGATTTAAAAATTTTATGTTGGTAAATATTTGGAAGATTTATAATGTAGTCTATATACATTATCGTTCATAAGTTTGAAACCAAACAAATGAATATATTTTATTTAAAACAAAGGATAGTTTTTGTCCATTGAAAATAAAGGCAAATTTTCACGGCGAATGTCAATGATTAAATTAATCAATTGAAGTTAATATAACCCTTTTTCACAATAATTTTCGTATTCTGTATACGTTTTTTGACAACTAAGTCGCCATTATCAGCAGATAATTAATCACAGTGTCGCTACTTATCACACATTGTAGATTCGTTTCTACTAGACAGACCCTAAAGTACTTGCTTCTAACTTGCTCACAAATATACGTTTTTTTCTATTACGCGTTTGTATTTTAGTTTGTGAGATGGAAGTATATTTCTTTTGACCAGAAAGTAGAATGTCAAGTAAAAAAAATGAGCATTTCAGGTGCATGATTTTGTTCAAGAGAGCAGTTAATGCATCGGAAGTCTCTAGAACCATTTGTCCCGTTTACCTAGAAAACCTAATTGGGTTGACTAAGCACGAAAATGGTTTTCTCGATTTAAAGAATACCATTTCGATATAAACGATTCTCAACGTCCAGGAAGGCCATCGGCTATTACGTTTCCTTCTCTTGGCTGATTGCGTTTAAGTTAGCAAGATTCTTTTCATCAGAAAATAGAATATCGAGGAGAAAAAACGAGGATTTTCGGCATACCCTTCCCCCATAATCGGAGAGATTACAGTTCAATGGTTTTCTAGGTTTAAAGAGGATCAGTTTGACAAAAACAATAGTTTGTTCAGAAAGACTAACGGACTTTAAGCGTGGCCTCGAAAAATTGACAGATCGTTGAGAGGCAATCATAAATAACGAAGGAGAATATAGTTCAATAAAAACTCTATGAACTTATTTATCAACCTAGTATATTTTCCTTCTTCCTTCCCATATTTAAATATACATTCTTCTTTTTGGTTTATTGACTAAGTTCGGGAGACGTAAGTGAGAACTCATTTTATTATTGTTTGGCATAGTTTTTTTATGATGCTAGCTACAATCTTAACACCTTTGACAACTGCTTCTGATGTTTACCTTTGAAGATCGACAAACCAAAATGGTAGGTAATTTTGATGGAGCCTGTGGTTGATTAACTTAATCACTGAAGGTTGATATATAACCCTTTACCACCCCGGTCCACTAACTCTATCAAATCCCTTTCAGGAAATGCAAAAAACGAAGTCGAGGACAACAAAAAGTCGAGAATCTACGGAATCAAATTTCTAGATAGCAGTAAATGATACATCGGCCAAACAAAACGATCGATAGAAACCCGGTATAAAGAACATATTGCGCGCATAAAATTCAGTCGGCCAGAAAAATTCGGTGTAGCAAAACATGTGTTGTAATCATAGTATTAACGCGGATTGTTTGCATTTAATAAAGAACGTGTGTAATTATCGCGAATTAGATACGTATGAAAGCACGCACATTTTGAAGAACAAAAGCCATGTGTTGAACACTGACCTGGGGTTCAATCATAACTCATCTCTTTTTAGTTTCTTAAATGACATACAAGTGACAGTGCAATAAATCATATGTAGGTATTTGTCCTTTCTTCCCCTGTCACCCCCTTTTTCTATTTGTTTTTTCTTAGTTTAGACGAGAAAACGGTCATGTGAAACGAATATACAGTGTGCGTTTAGGCTTTCGGCGGTACGGTTCGTGTGCGGAATTTGTTTTCGTACAGGTATTTTGTCGGAGTTTTCCTGGTGAGACACTGTTTAATTATCGGCTGATAATGACAACTCAGTTGTCGAAATACGTATACAGAATACAAAAATTAATGTGGAAAGGGATTATATATCAACTTTCAGTGATTAAACCAAAATGGAAAAATTTTAATGTTAAATACCTCTATTTATTAAACACTTTTATTATCAAAGTATTAACGAAACTGAATGAAAATTATCTCTCAAAAATGTTCGTTATTAGTGTATGCAATTGCGAAACATGGAGTTGAAAACACTACAATGACATTTGTATTAGTAAATCTCCAATTGGTTAAGTTCAACATCGTGGAACCATCTCTTGCAGAAAAGATATCTCATTCCACAGTACCGATGAATTATGTTTGAATCGATAAATAACATAACTCTAAACACAAGTCGTGTCATCATTAACCCAGTTATCTGCACCATTATATCTTGACTCACATAATTACAATGTAGTAATTTTGACTGGTTGGCGTATATTATCAGTTACACAGTTAGTTCCCAAGACGGAGTGAGTAATTATTTCGTGAATTCGAACAACGTACCAACTAATGCATTCTCTTGGAAGGGCTCGATGCAATTTTCGAAACTAACTTGGAATATCAAGAGAAATAATGATGCAATACACACACGGCGATGTTTTTGTTGTTAGAGAAAACCGTGCATGAATTGAAATACTAGCATATATATAAATTGCTTGGCTACAGATGATATCTCTCGCATTATAATGACGTGTCATTAAATTAGTGGAATTGGTATGACAAATTTCAAAGCATACTTGCATTTTGTACAAGCTTGCAGTTCACAAATATCTTTTCATAAATATTTAGTTCGTCTAAATAATATTATATAATTACTAATTGAATATTTTACGAATTCATTAGGAAAATTAGAAATTATATTATAGAAATAACCTGAAAAAGGATTAAGGATAATAATAATAACTCAACGAGAAAAGAAATTTTAATTAAAGTGTAAATAATGTATGTCGTCCTTCAACTGTAGTAAAAATATTGGAAAGAGAAAAACGAGGAAATTAGACAATATATGAAAAAATACATTAAACTAAAAAGAAATAAGGAAAGGTTTGTAACGTCCTGCACTTAGTAGGACAATAAACTTCCGTATGTTCACCTTAAACGAACCTTTCGCTTGACCTTCAGGGTGCTAAAACTACGAGGGAGCGTTTTTATATTCGCGGAATGGGGGACAAGGGGTGGAAATAAAAAAAACAAATTATTTTTCTTTTTCAATATATTCACCTGCAAGACGGATACATTTTTCACATCTTTCAATTAATTTATTTATACCCTCATAAAAAAATGATTTCTCTTTATCTGCAAAATACGCCGAAACTGCCTCCTTGACTTCATCATCGGCAGTAAATTTTTTACCCCGCAGCTCTTTTTTCATTTTCGGAAACAGGTAATAATCACTCGGGGCCAGGTCTGGGCTGTAGGGTGGGTGATTCACAATTTCGAAGCCCACCTTATGCAGGGCAGCTAACGCAACGCGGCTCTTGTGGACGGGCGCGTTGTCGTGCAAAAGCAGAACACCTTTTGTCAATTTTCCCCGTCATTTCTCTTTAATGGCTTCTTTTAGTCGCTCTAATATTGAAGCGTAATATTCTCCGGTTATAGAAACACCTTTATCTTTATAATCAATCAACAATATTCCTTCCGAGTCCCAAAACACCGTTGCCATGAGTTTCCCAGCTGATTGTGACACTTTAAATTTTTTGGGAGGTGTTGTGCCCTTTTTATGCCACTGCAAGGGGTCTTGTTTGGACTCAGGTTCATAATGATGAACCCAAGCTTCGTCTCCAGTAACAATTCCACTGAATACACCATCCTTGTCTTCATTACAGAGGTCCAAAAATGCACGCGAGCACTCTACGCGCTGTTTTTGCGGCGGCGTGAGCATTCTTGGCACCCATCTTGCGCTGACCTTAGACATGCCGAGATGATCGTGTAGGATTTTAAAAATTGTTGTATCGGATACTCCAACCATTTCTGCCAGTTGTTTCTTCTTTAGTCGAGCATCTTCGAGTACAATTTGTTCAACTTTTTGGATAAGTGCTGGCGTGGTCACCTCAATGCTCCTGCCCGGCCTTGGGTCGTCTTCAAGGGATTCCCTTCCTTGTTTAAATAAACTATGCCACTTGTACACCATGGTTTTTCCTGGACAAGAGTCGCCGTAAACCAATGACATCTCATTCATTATGGTCGCGACTGATTTTCCTTGCCTGGTAAGGAACTATATAACGGCACGATATTCGATTTTCTCCATATTTCACTTTTCACTAAAGACTGCGGGCACTGCGAAAGTCTAGTTTGATCTAGTACTCCGAATGACAGTATACACATCTACTGATGACTCCTTCTACCAGAAATTGCATAGTTTTAAACCAAATGAAGTTAATATAAATTTAGCAATAGTATAGATACTATAGTGCTGCTTGTTCATACTTAGATGGCGCGTATAATTGAATTAAGTCGAATACCGAACAAAAGTCAGGACATACGAAGGTAGTTTGACAAGTAGTGAGAATGGAAAAGCAAAACGAATTTTTTAAATACAAAATAATTTTTATTTTTCAATATATTCTCCTAAAAGAGCAATACATTTATTCCAATGCCATCTCTAAAATTCGATTCCGGAAAGCTTGCAAAATACTCATTTACGAACATGATAAGCTCGTCGTTAGACGAAAATTTCTTTCCACCTAGTGCCGTTTTCGATTTTGGAAAAAGGTGGAAGTCGGATGGGGCTAGATCCGGCGAATGAGGCGCATGCGGTACTAATTACAAATGCAACTCGAGGATTTTGGACATCGCAACAGTGCTGGTATGCGAAGGAGCGTTGTCTCGGTGAAACAGAATCTTTTTCTTTGCCATTCCTGGCCGTTTAGCACGAATCTCAACATTTAACTTTGTAGAAGTTCTGCATAATATTGTCCGTTTATTGTGGCACCTTTCTGAAGGTAATCAATGAGCAAAATGCCCTTTGAATCCCAAAAAATTGATACCATCATCTTGTTTGCCGATAAAGTGGTTTTCGCTTTCTTTGGAGGTGCAGAACCACGTTCTAACCATTGTTTCGACTGTTGTTTAGTTTCGGGTGTACTGTAGTGTATCCAAGTTTCATCGCAAGTAACAAATCACCTACAAAAATTAACCGGATTCCGCTTATAAAAGTCCAAACACTCATTGGAAATATGCAAACGAGTGAACTTTTGATCAGTCGTAAGCAAGCGCGGCACCCATCTTGCCGAAAGCTTGGAAAGGCCCAATTCTTTCGTTAAAATGTGGTGTACGCGTTCCGTTGAAATGTTTATCATGTCTGCTATCTCTCTCACTTTGAGTCGTCGATCTTGCGTAATAATATTATGGATTTTTATAATCATTTCCTTCGAAGTCCCGATTTTGGGTGCTCCAGAGCGCGCTTCATCAACACAGCTTGTTCTACCACGTTTAAATTCATTTACCCATCTACTTATTGTGGCGAATGATGGAGCAGATTCACCTAATGTTTCTCGCAACTCATCTATTATTTCGGTAGCTTTCATACCCTTAATTACGAAGTATTTAATCACCGCACGATACTCTGCTTTTTCCATTTTAACACAACGACGTGTTGCTTCTTTTTCAATCAGCTGTCAAAAGTAAACTAATCAACCGATTTATCTAAATATCGGAATGTAAACATATAAATAGGCAACCTAAATTACAGTGCATTTGTTTTACCAATTAGAGCGCCACCTATGTGTCATTCTCAGTGCTTGTCAAACTATCCTCGTATTCCGAATTGCATGTATTCTTAATCAGATGTATTCCGAGGATCCACTGTATTTCGAAATGCTGTTTCTTACACAGGGAGGTATTCATAGTGAAAAGCAAATTATTTTTCATTAAAAAAATATTAATTTTACTCTAGACTTTTGCCTCACACTGTATTTTGCTGGATCCCGAGTAATATAAATACAAACACCTAAAGAAAATGAAATATTCCCACTGTGGAAATATTTGTGTGACATATTGAATGTAATGAGTTATCTAACATGTGACGTGTAGGCAGAAATCCTTCAATATATTTGTTTGTCAACCGGGATAAAATTATAGTCGGTACGGCAGACACACATCGGAAGGTTTTAAACGTGCCTTGCCCGTCGCGGAGACGCTCCATCTAAATGGAAATTACGACCCACATCTCAGTTCAGATGTACTTTAATGCATTTGCATTTGCATCTTCTTTCGTATAGCGATCACGTGGCACACGGAATTGTAAAAATAGCATGAAAGTTTCAAGTGTTTCCGTGCCCCCATCCACCGCCGCATATTGGAAAACTTCTAGTACTTTGTCATAACATAAGTGCATCACGATCAAATATTTTTCGAGAAGTAATGTTTTTAATGCACTTGTGAGACGGCGTTAAATTAGGAAAAGTCAATAGACGACATATACAGAGGTACGAGTGCATTTTATTTGATCGAAGGTTGTAGCAGTAAGAAATTGGTTATTTATTGAATGGGGCTTTATAAATTTTCTAATTTTTTTTATTAATACTGTGAAGTTACAGCATACAAAGGTTAATAAGCAATACTTTCCTACTTTCTTAAAAACTTAAGCTCTGTATTAAGTTTGCCTTTTGGCGCCTTCGGATTGTTTTCTCAAGTTGTTCTTTTACACTCATACAATGCTCCACTTTTGTATCTGCGAAGTCAACTCGAAAGGCTTCGTCCTCTCAAGTCTTTCTTATCCCGCGTTGATCAAATAGTATTACTTAGTAAAGGCTGTTTCAAATTCCGCGGTTTTTTTAAGAATAAAGAAAGTATAGATGGCGCACTGAATTTGTCTGGGTATGTGGCCATTTAAAAAGTGTGATATATGACATATTTATAAAAAATTTATATAAATTTATAAAAATGGCTTCGTACATGGTAGAACAACGCGTCCAAATTGTTGAATTATTTTATGAAAATCAGCGTTCTGTGAAAAGAGTTTTTAGAAAATTACGTGAATTTTATGGTTTACATAATCGTCCATCTGAAAGCACTATTGGTCGAATTATTAAAAAAATTTTCAAGAGACCGGTTCCGTGGAAGATCAAAAAAGTGAAAAATATAGTCGTAGTTGTCGTTCACAAGAAAATATTGGTTGGGTTCGTGAAAGTGTTGCTGAAGATCATGAAATGTCCATTAGACAACGTTTACAACAACTTGGACTTAGTGGATCAACAACATGGCGTATTTTACACAAGAATTTGGCTCTGAAGGCATATAAGGTTTAAATAACACTGGAACTGAAGCCATTAGATCATTTTAAACGTCGTTCATTTGTCAATTTCATCAATGAACAACCAGCTGATTTTTCTCAAAAAAAAAATGTTTTCCGATGAGGCACATTTTGAACTTGGTGGCTATGTTAATGAACAAAATTGCCGTATCTGGGGTGAGGAAATTCCACGAATTATTTATGAGAAACTTATGCATCCTAAACGAGTTACTGTTTGGTGTGCATTATGGTCAGGTGGTGTAATTGGATATTATTTCTTTGAAAATGCTGCTGGTGAAGCTGTAACTGTCAATGGTAATCGATATCGTCGGAAGATAACCGAAATTTTGAGGCCTGAATTAATGAATATTGATCTAGAGGATATGTGGTTTCAACAGGATGGCGGATTAATTGATTTATTGAGAGAAAAATTTCCTGGACGTGTAATCTCAAGAAACGGTGACGTTAATTGGCCATCAAGATCATGTGTTTTGACACCGTTAGCTTATTTTCTTTGGGATTATGTGAAAAGTCGGGTTTATAAAAACAATCCACAATCAATTGCTGTTTTGAAAGATGAAATTTTTCGTGTCATTGGTGAGATAGAGCTTCAATTATGTCAAAATGTCAGTGAAAATTTTAACAAAAGAGTGGATGTCTGTGCAGCTGCAAGAGGAGGCCATTTGGCAAATATTATTTTTCGCATATAAATGTCATAGACTAAATAACTCATATACCATCAGACGAAACACGCTCTATGGGATAGAATGAAATGATATTTTCATTCGCTCCTTGTAGACTAAAATTTAAAACGTTCGACTCCTCAAAAAGGTATTTGAGAAATACTTCTTCCTGCCAACAGTTATTATCATTAACGAATTCAAATCCAGATCTTTAAGTTATTATTTGAAGTCGTAAAGAGATAAATAGTGCGAGCACTTTTCCTTTCGGGGGCCATCGCGCTTCTATGTGAAGCAGCAACCACTTAAAATCAGAATCCATAAATTCACATAGATATGCAAAAAGTGATATTTTCATTCACTTTTTATGGACTCAAATTTAAAACGTTCAACTTCTCAGAAACATAGTCGAGAAATGCTACTTCAGCACTACTGTGTGAAACAGTAGTCACTTTAAATCAGAATCCATAGTTTACACAGATATGCAAAAGTCTGAAAGGTAGGGAACTTGATTTATGCAATTAATCGATCAATGCCTTTACATCCCCCAACAGCTTAACCGCAAAAAATCTAAAGTATTGACAATACTCCCTAATTTATTTTAATCTGAGCTCGGAATTCACTTCATCCCACTGTATAATACAGACTTAAAAAACCAATTTTTTTAACAGTTTTCTTTCAGCGGAGGCATTATTTTGTATTAATGTTCCCCGATCATTCCATTTATCTGAAACTTTAACGCTCCAGTTGTTTCTGTCAAAGTTACCGCTTCTAGTTAATTGAAATATCTTGTAGTGATTGAAACGCGTCTCTCTCTCTCTATTCGGTGACACTCGGTGAGTTTATTTCGAACGAAAACCATGAATATCGGCGGAAACGAAAAAGGAAAATTGCAGAAACACAGATGTTTTAACAATTAATTACTTGTCACGTTAAACTGTCGACAATTCCATCTGTGTTCGGTTTCGATTATTAAACAGTCAAGATTAGTGAGGAGCAGATATGGGGATGGGGGAAACGGTGGGAAGAGATTTTGATCGTTTGATGTAATTGGAAAGGCGACCGAGAGAACCTTCCGACAAAGTTTCGGTATCAGCCATCATCCGGTGACCTCTCCCTTTATATCGTCAGCAATCAGATTCAGACAGAGGTCCGACCTTTTATGTCGAACAATCTGGGTACCCTGGCATTAACTTGTAGGAGGAGAGTAGGTATATGTGTGACAATTAAATTTAATTGTTCGTGTCGACCAGATCTTATCACGAATAACGTTTTCCAATGAACTTTGTACATTCTTCCCTGCCATGTAATTACCGGTTCTGGTTCTATTACGAAGTACAATCGAGCGCTGTAACTATGAGCGTTGTGGCAAGAAGGACGAATATCATTTCGTTTATTGGCGAGCATCTTAAAATACATATGATAGCATGAAAACTTAAGTATAATAACTGTAGAGAATTGCTTTATTGGATACGTGCTCATATGTAATGATAGATATTGATTTGAATTGGCTATACATAAATTGAAGATAAAACTCAAACGTAGGTAAGTTTTTTAAAGACCGACCATGAGATTTTATGCATATCTATGTGTATTTCAGAACAAAAATTGTGTAATGTCGTGAGTATAAGTAATACAGATATCCAATATCCAATGTACATGAGGTGTAGTTAAATTTGAAAACATACTGTATATCTACATGTGTATGTGCATAACTCATGTTTAGATTGAAGAATTGAGTTCGCTATGTGGAAAAATGTTTTTATATGAAGTTGACTGCTATTCGAGATCTAGTGATGCAATTTTTCAACAATTAAAGTAATGTTTGTTAATATTTAACATTCTGCTCATTCACTATCACTGCAAATTCTTTTTAATGCGGTAAAATCTGTACCTTTCTTTGGCAAACTATCTACTTCGGCCATAACGCTACTGTTACAGTGTCTAGTATTTGTAAATCCATTAATGATAACGAAGATTTCTGTAATTCATCAAGTGCTTCAACTACTTCTTTGCAATTGTTATGAATTACTTGTACAGCGTGTTTCAAAAAGAATATACGTATTACAAAGTATTATTTTGTCTAAACTATTGATCGCTGCCCCTCGGCTCGGCTATTGGAGAAACGAATACATAGTCAAGTTCGCTAATTTTGATGGAGCCCGTGGTTGATTAACTTGATCACTGAAGGTTGATATATAACCTTGAAACATTAATTTTCGTATTCTATATACGTATTTCGACAACTAAGTTGTCATCATCAGTAGATAATTAAACAGTGTCGCACCTCGACAACTACGGCGAAAAATACCCGTACGAAAACAAACTTAGTACCATTGAGAACCAAGATCTACTCAGTGTACATTTTGGTTCTCAACGGTACGGAAAAAATAAGCAAGTAAGTAGCAAAAGAAAATAGTAATATTAGATGAAAATGTAAATAAAAATATTCAAGAAAATAATAGGTGGAGATATATCTCATTACTAATTTAGAAGTTGTTAAAAGTTACTTTTGTAAATAAATACTTAAACGTCCATTACACTGGGAAACACAAATTTCGTTGACCTAGATCTGATACTTGTATTAACTAACTTTTAGCATCTGAATCTAAAACGACCCCAGTTTTTGTCTCATTTTGTTACTATTTAAGCTACAGGATACCGTCTCTTTGTCCCAAAAGACATACAAAATGAGCATACAAAGGATAATAAAGGAAAAATTACCAAATATACTGTTAACAGACAATAATTTTATTTATACAAAGGCTATATACCTAGTGAAGTCATAAATACTGGTACACAGAAAAATCAACGCCAAATGAAAACGAATTAATATTTAAAAAAATTTTTTTGTATTTATTGGGTTATTCACTGGCTACAAATCTTAGAACAACTTATTCGAAATGACTTCCATTTTCCTTCCAGCACCACTTGAGACGATGTGGCCACTCATCGATCGCGAGACTCACTTCATGCATGGAGAAATTGTCCACTGCACGGATAAGGACTCGCTTCAACGACTCAATATTTGGGTGTCGAGTAGAGCAAGCCATGCCCTCTAATACGGACCAGAACCTGTAACCCAACGGGTTGAGGTCTGGACTACCAGCTGGCCAATCATCCGTTGATATGATGTTCGGAATGTTATTTTTGAGCCACGGTTGAACCGTTTTAGCTTTGTGAGCTGGAGCAGAGTCTTGCTGAAAAGTCCATGGCTTATTGGTGAATATTGATTGGTTGAGAGGCTTCACAATGGGTTCCAAGACGGGCGATTGATATACTTTGGCCGATGTTTTTACCCCTTTCTCGCAAAAATAGACTTTAGTAACGCTATCGTAGCTAACTCCCCACCATACCATTACAGACGCGGGATGGTGGCCTCTTTGAACCCTCTGGATGAGTTGGGATGCTTCTCTGGATGACCGAGCATACACACGATCGTTCTGTTTATTGAACGATTCTTCTACGGTGAAGATTCTCTCGTCAGTAAACAGAATTTGTCTGTGAGCGTTCTTCGCGTATCGGCTGAGTAACGCTTTCGATTTTCGGTTGCGTTTTTTCTTCAATGCTGCCATGAGCAGGTGTCTCAAATCTTCTTTGATAGTGCGAGACATGGATTTTTGCGAAATTTGCATTTCCCGCGACAAGATTTTCTGTTTTCGCAGCGGTTTTCGGTCGATTCGTTTCTTCACGGCTTTGATCGCTTTCAGAGTTCTCGCAGTGCGCGGACGGCCGGATCTTTGACGGTCTCGTGCTCCACCAGTATCCTCAAACAACTTCCCAGCACGATACATAAAATTGCGAGTGATTCCAAGCGATCGCAAAGTCCTAAAGATATCGCCTTTTTCCATGTTGCGTTTTAGTAGGCCAACTAAAACAATACGATTTTCGATGTCGCCCCATTCCATGATTGTAAACAATTAATGTCAAAAACTTTTTACGCTACAATGAAGCATAAATGTCAACTGTCAAATCGTAATCAATACGAAATGGATGCGTCCAGTGTTGCATTCGTAATGATCTCGTTCAGTTGTGTACCAGTATTTCTGACTTGACTAGATTATAGTTTCTGTATTTCTTTTTTGATGTCTGTTGGAGTTCGTGCTATTGTACCAACGGCGACGTTCTAGTTAGGCAAGCTTCAATAGCGATCATTCCAAACTAGGTACTCACCCTGAGTTTGTAATTATCCGACATTTATATAAATTATTTGCTCTTACGAGAGAGCGTTTTTATATTCGCGGAATGAGCGGGTTGTAGAGGGGTGAGTAGGCGCATTAGGAGCATGGCCTGTGCAGCGACTCATGATTAGTATAAATACGAAGTTTCATTGTTATTAGACAGTTAGTATTTGAGCTATCGTCAACCAAGTAACATAATCAGGAGTGAAAAGTGAAATATGGAAAAAATCGAATATCGTGCCGTTATAAAGTTCCTTACCAGGCAAGGAAAATCAGTCGCGACCATAATGAATGAGATGTCATTGGTTTACGGCGACTCTTGTCCAGGAATAACCATGGTGTACAACTGGCATAGTTTATTTAAACAAGGAAGGGAATCCCTTGAAGACGATCCGAGGCCGGGCAGGAGCATTGAGGTGACCACGCCAGCACTTATCAAAAAGTTGAACAAATTGTACTCGAAGATGCTCGACTAAAGAAGAAACAACTCGCAGAAATGGTTGGAGTATCCGATACAACAATTTTTAAAATCCTACACCATAATCTCGGCATGTCTAAGGTCAGCGCAAGATGGGTGCCGAGAATGCACACGCCGCCGCAACAGCGCGTAGAATGTTCGCGTGCATTTTTGGACCTCTGTAATGAAGACAAGGATGGTGTATTGAGTGGAATTGTTACTGGAGACGAAACTTGGGTTCATCATTATGAACCTGAGTCCAAACAAGACTCCATGCAGTGGCATCAAAAGGGTACAGCACCTCCCAATAAATTTAAAGTGTCACAATCAGCTGGGAAACTCATGACAACGGTATTTTGGGACTCGGAAGGAATATTGTTGATTGATTATAAAGATAGAGGTGTTTCTATAACCGGAGAATATTACGCTTCAATATTAGAGCGACTAAAAGAAGCCATTAAAGAGAAAAGACGGGGAAAATTGACAAAAGGTGTTCTGCTTTTGCGCGACAACGCGCCCGTCCACAAGAGCCGCGTTGCGTTAGCTGCCCTGCATAAGGTGTGCTTCGAAATTGTGAATCACCCACCCTACAGCCCAGACCTGGCCCCGAGTGATTATTACCTGTTTCCGAAAATGAAAAAAGAGCTGCGGGGTAAAAAATTTACTGCCGATGATGAAGTCAAGGAGGCAGTTTCAGCGTATTTTGCAGATAAAGAGAAATCATTTTTTTATGAGGGTATAAATAAATTAATTGAAAGATGTGAAAGATGTATCCGTCTTGCAGGTGAATATATTGAAAAAGAAAATAATTTGGTTTTTTTATTTCCACCCCTTGTCCCCCATTCCGCGAATATAAAAACGCTCCCTCGTATGTTCATTAATAGTAATCAATTAAATATTTACTTGTTTGAACAGTAATTCAATCAAAACAGAGAGCGTCGAAATTAAATTTGTTAATAAAAAATATTTTTTAACAAAAGTAATGTTGATGCGCTGTTGGGTCTACGGCGTCAAATAAGTTGTGGTAATTTTTTAGTATTCTTTGCTCGTTAGGTGTTCGCGTAATAATTTTATTTGAAGATCTGCCTCGTAAATACATAACTAGAGATGTATAGCTGCGTGTACCCGACAGGAGCGAGCCATCGTATTGCGAGGAAGGTCGCTCGTACGTATATCGTCTGTCAGTCAGTCTACGACACAATCAATGTGAGCTAATGCATACTATCGAATCGAAACATTGTACTTGCGTGGTAATTGATATTATAACAGCGATCACCGGCCGACAAAGTAAAAGACTGCGGCAAATTATTGCACATTAAATAAATTACTTTCCCACCTTCGTATTTTAAGCCTGTATATTCACTGATTAACTATTACTTTATCGACTAACGGTCACTGTTTAGCCCTTTCGTATTGTTATTATTTTATCAATTACCACGCGAACATGTATGTTCGATTTGATAACATGCATTTGCTTGTATCGATTGTCAGCGGTTTATTGGGAGATGATATTCCTACGGGTGATTTCCATCGCTACACGACGGTTCGTCTGTCGAGCGGACGCGATTATCAAGTTCTGTACATAGCCATAGTTTCAAGGGTCATCATCCTTTTCATTACGCTGTTCAATCCTCGCGAATTATAGATAAAATTATAGAATAAAACTTTTAAATCATCATTGATATTAACGATAGACGAGTAGGTGTGTAGTTTGTTATATTTTATCCGTTAGTATTTTAATAAATATATTTTGTTATTAACTACGAGGTGGTTAGTGTATTCGATCCGCGTAATGTTTTTGTACACTAAAAGCCTATCGATCTTCCCACCTACGAACTTTTATGACAACCAAAGAGAGCGTTAGTCGATTTTAGTGATGTTCTCGTAAAGAAGCTCAAAAAGTTAATTTACTGTCGAGTACAAAGGAACAATAGAGATAACTAATTGAAGCCTCTGACAAGAATCAGCACGCTCCATAATTTATCTCTACCGCGTCGCGAATGAAACACATTAATAGTTTCTTTTTCATAAAGTGTTAAGCGTGTGGAAAAACGCCCACTCTTTCCTCCCCCATTTCTTGCTTTCTTGGGCGGCATCGTTCGCGAACTGCTGATAAATAGTTTCTATAACGTGAACGGAATCAATAAAATTACCGACGAAAATAACCGCAGTATTTTACAAAGTACAACGTTCACAGAGACAATCGCCAAGAACAAATGCGGTTGCGGCACTTTTTTCCGCACGTTGGTAATTCGATACAACTGTCCGACGTGACAACAAACCATACATCTTAATGATCCATGATTTTTGGTATTGTTATACTATATCAATCTAAAATATACTTATATGAAGTATCTAATTTTGTATTTTTTAATTTGCCCCCATGTTATGAGTGCCAAAATATTGTAAAATGCACCTTTTAAATATTGCTTAAAGATTGGAATACAATAATGCCATGTGAAGTTGGAACCATGAGAGTTGGTGTATCAATAATGCTGCAAAATACAACATATATCGGCGTTTGTCTAATTCATCGATAGTCACATGGGTTAAAGAAAGAAAGGGCGCAGACGTATATCAAATAGAGTTACGCGCTAAGTTTTTTCAAAAAACCATGAAAAAATAGAAACAGGCGTTTCGTGTATTATGCACACATGTGTCACGTATAATACAGATAAAATAGTGTTTTGACTTTTGACTTATGAAGTTTGTCTTTTCTACGGTTACGATATCGTTATACGAGGATAGTTTGACAAGTAGTGAGAATGACACATAGGTGGCGCTCTAATTGGTAAAACAAATGCACTGCAATTTAGCTTGCCTATTTATATGTTTACATTCCGATATTTAGATAAATCGATTGATTAGTTTATTTTTGACAGCTGATTGAAGAAGAAGCAACACGTCGTTTTTTTAAAATGGAAAAAGCAGAGTATCGTGCGGTGATTAAATACTTCGTAATTAAGGGTATGAAAGCTATATAATTGCGTAAAAAGGAATATCGTAGTGAAATTTGATTTCTAAAGCAACAATAAAAATATTATCTCTTGTACAGAATTAATGAACAATAAATATCCTCCATTGCATTTTTCAGCTTCAAAATACAATATTTCAATAACTTATAAACAAAGTATTGGCAATTAGAATCAAGACGTGCACCTGGCATGACTATACCTGACCTGTAAATAACAAATGTAAAAGCTGTCTATGTAGGTTACCTAAGTGTAAACTTACAAAGATGATGAAATACATAAATATGATAAATTAGCTACGAGTATTAGAACTATAATAAATAACGGCGGTCAAATGTAAGAAATACGAGGGTAGTTTGACAAGTAGTGAGAATGGAAAAGAAAAACGAATTTTTTAAATACAAAATAATTTTTATTTTTCAATATATTCTCCTAAAAGGGCAATACATTTATTCCGACGGTGCTCCAATGCCCTTATGCCATCTCTAAAATGCGATTCCTAAATGCTTGCAAAATACTCATTTACGAAGATGATAAGCTCGTCGTTAGAAGAAAATTTCTTTCCACCTAGTGCCGTTTTCAATTTTGGAAAAAGGTAGAAATCGGAAGGGGTTAGATCCGGTGAATAAGGCGCATGCGGTACTAATTGGAAATGCAACTCGTGGATTTTGGACATCGCAACTGTGCTGGTATGCGAAGGAGCGTGGTCTGGGTGAAACAGAATCTTTTTCTTTGCCATTCCTGGCCGTTTAGCACGAATCTCTTAATTTTTGTAGAAGTTCTGCATAATATTGTCCGTTTATTGTGGCACTTTCCTGAAGGTAATCAATGAGCAAAATGCCCTTTAAATCCCAAAAAATTGATGTCATCACCTTGTTTACCGATAAAGTGGTTTTCGCTTTCTTTAGAAGTGTAGAACCACGTTTTAACCACTGTTTCGACTGTTGTTTAGTTTCGGGTGTACTGTAGTGTATCCAAGTTTCATCGTAAGTAACAAATCACCTACAAAAATCAACCGGATTCCGCTTATAAAGGTCCAAACACTCATTGGAAATGCGCAAACGAGTGAACTATTGATCAGTCGTAGGCAATCGCGGCACCCATCTTGCCGAAAGCTTGGAAAGGCCCAATTCTTTCGTTAAACTGTGGTGTACGCGTTCTGTTGAAATGTTTGCAATGTCTGCTATCTCGTTCACTTTGAGTCGTCGATCTTGCACAATAATATTATGGATTTTTATAATCATTTCCTTAGAAGTCACGATTTTGGGTGCTCTAGAGCGCGCTTCATCAACACAGCTTGTTCTACCACGTTTAAATTCATTTACCCATCTACTTATTGTGGCGGATGATGACTCATCTTTTATTTTGGTAGCTTCCATACCCTTAATTACGAAGTATTTAATCACCGCACCATACTCTGCTTTCCCCATTTTAACAAAACGACGTGTTGCTTCTTTTTCAATCAGCTGCAGCAAAATAAACTAATCAACCGATTTATCTAAATATCGGAATGTAAACATATAAATAGGTAACCTAAATGACAGTGCATTTGTTTTACCAATTAGAGCGCCACCTATGTGTCATTCTCACTACTTGTCAAACTATCCTCGTATTTAATAATCATTTCAATAATATTTCATGAGACATAAGTTTTTCAATACATTTTTATTTCTCTTTTTCCCATGTGGTTTTTGTACTCTCTAAGCTGTTTCAGATAAGTGTCATTAAGATGCCTAATATGCACCTTACTTAAAAGTAGAATGATTCACTAATAGACTCTCTTTGCCAATATACTTATAGGTGCTTCCTAAATGTAATTGGGAAACATTCCTGATTTCGACTATATATTTTACGATATCATTAATCAACAACTATCCTGTAAAAGAAATATATTCACTGACAAGATGTATAAGATGCGTGTATTAGAAACAAGTGAAAAAACAAAATAATATGAAAAAATAATTCTAAATGCGAATCAAAGAAATGCAATAACAAGAAAGAAATAATGACTTCTGTGTTCATTAAAACTTCTGACCGTATGGTGTATCGGACTCTTCAGCATATTGTTGGATCTTTTCGGGACGTCCTTTCGGAACGTGAAGCACATCCCCAGACCGAGTTTCGCAAGAGGGCACTAGAAAGTAAATATGAGAAAGGAATGATGGAGAATCAAAAATATTATTGACTAAATTAAGAATAAACCTGGCGGTTGAAATATCATGTTGTAAAGGCAGTGCTTGAAAACCTAAAGGTAGAAAATAAATTTTAATTTTTCTTCTTTTAAATGTAATAAAAGGTGTTTCAAATTGCGCGATTTTTTTTAAGAATAAATAAAATATAGATGGCGCACTGAATCTGTCTGGGTATGTGGGCATTTAAAGAGTGTGATGTATGACATTTATAAAATGTTCAAATTGTTGAATTATACTATGAAAATCAGCGTTCTGTGAAAAGAGTGTTTAGAAAATTACGTGAATTTTATGGTTTACATACATAATCGTCAAAAATAAAGTCGTAGTGGCCGTTCATTAGAAAATATTGGTTTGGTTCGTGAAAGTGTTGCTGAAGATTCTGAAATGTCCATTAGACGACGTTCACAACAACTTGGAATTAGTGGATCAACAACATGGCGTATTTTATACAAGGATTTAGCTCTGAAACCATATAAGGTTCAAATAACACAAGAACTGAAGCCACTAAATCATGTAAAACGTCGTTCATTTGTCAATTTCATCGATGAACAACCAGCTGAATTTTGTTGATAAACAAAATTACCGTATCTATGATGAGAAAAATCACGAATTATTCATGAGAATCCTATGCATTCTAAACGAGTTACTGTTTGGTGTGCATTATGGTCAGGTGGTGTAATTGGATATTATTTCTTTGAAAATGCTGCTGGTGAAGCTGTAACTGTCATTGGTAATCGATATCGTCGGAAGATAACCGAAATTTTGAGGCCTCAATTAATGAATATTGATCTAGAGGAAGAAATTGGTTATTTATTGAATGGATCTTCATAAATTTTCAAACTTTTTTTATTAATACTGTGAAATTACAGCATACAAAGGTTAATAAGCAATACTTTCCTACTTTCTTAAAAACTTAAGCTCTGTATTAAGTTTGCCTTTTGGCGCCTTCGGATTGTTTTCTCAAGTTGTTCTTTTACACTCATACAATGCTCCACTTTTGTATCTGCGAAGTCAACTCGAAAGGCTTCGTGCTCTCAAGTCTTTCTTATCCCGCGTTTATCAAATAGTATTACTTAGTAAAGAGTGTTTCAAATTGCGCGGTTTTTCTAAGAATAAATAAAATATAGATGGCGCATTGAATTTGTCTGGGTATGTGGGCATTTAAAAAGTGTGATGTGTGATATTTATAAAAATGGCTTCGTACACGGTACAATAACGCATTCAAATTGTCGAATTATTTTATGAAAATCAGCGTTCTGTGAAAAGAGTTTTTAGAAAATTACGTGAATTTTATGCTTTACATAATCGTCCATCTGAAAGCACTATTGGTCGAATTATTAAAAAAATTTTCAAGAGACCGGTTCCGTGGAAGATCAAAAAAGTGAAAAATATAGTCGTAGTTGTCGTTCACAAGAAAATATTGGTTGGGTTCGTGAAAGTGTTGCTGAACATCATGAAATGTCCATTAGACAACGTTTACAACAACTTGGACTTAGTGGATCAACAACATGGCGTATTTTACACAAGAATTTGGCTCTGAAGGCATATAAGGTTTAAATAACACTGGAACTGAAGCCATTAGATCATTTTAAACGTCGTTCATTTGTCAATTTCATCAATGAACAACCAGGTGATTTTTCTCAAAAAAAAATGTTTTCCGATGAGGCACATTTTGAACTTGGTGGCTATGTTAATGAACAAAATTGCCGTGTCTGAGGTGAGGAAAACCACGAATTATTCATGAGAAACCTATGCATCCTAAACGAGCTACTCTTTGGTGTGCATTATGGTCAGGTGGTGCAATTGGATCTTACTTCTTTGAAAATGCTGCCGTTGAAGCTGTAACTGTCAATGGTGATCGATATCGTCGGATGATAACCGAATTTTTGTGGCCTGAATTAATGAATATTGATCTAGAGGATATGTGGTTTCAACAGGATGGCGATACACCTCACTTTGCACACGAATCAATTGATTTATTGAGAGAAAAATTTCCTGGACTTGATCTCAAGAAACGGTGATGTTAATGTGATTTGACACCGTTTGACTATTTTCTTTGGGGTTATGTGAAAAGTCAGGTGTATAAAAATAATCCCAAATAAATTCCTGCTTCAATCACCAATAAAAATTTTTTAAAAGCGAATGCAAATTATGTGTCTTATTTATTCTTTAAAAAAACCGCGAAATTTGAAACACCCTCTATATGAAAGTAATCTTGGAGTAGTAGGTATAACGAGTGAAAGAGAGGCAGAAGGAGGCCAAGTTGATAGACACTTGTCCTAAAAAAGATGGTTCACCATTGGATAGTAACTCTACAACTTCGAAAACATTCCTAGAAGAGATCTACGTCTAGTAGGGAACGAGGTAACTGGATGATGTTCACGTTTAATTTAAAATTTATGAAATATACAGGACACAAGACTCAACCCTCTTTTTATTACGGAGTATAATACGTCTTTAGATGAAGGTTGACCGTAGTTGTCACTCCCAGCATACATCCATAAAATTTCCCAATGCAATTAATATTCATTATTTCGGCACTTTACCCATTAAACTTTGTAATTTGGTAGCTCGTCTAATATATCCCCCGAAGTCAAAAGTCCTTTAAAATTTATTCCGAGCACAATTCTGCTAAAATTGCATCTTCTTTTTGTTCGTTCGACGGTGTAAATCCACATTACTTACAAGCTAAAGATACAATGTGACAAGACCTACAAAAAGCCAGCCTAATGGATATTAATTACGAGCCAAAAGGAGGGCAAAAAAAGAAATATGTAGGAGCTCGAACCCGAGCGCGCCACCGCCGTGCCGTGTAAGATTAATCGTTATCGGAGTTTGATTTTATTAGTTCAGGAATATATTTCCAACAATGGACAGCGCGGAGCGCTTAATAGAATGCGTGTATTCGCGAGAAAGGAAAAAAGGAGGCGAGAACTGGAGAAGGAGAATGCAAAAGAAAAGAATTTTTGTTGAAATGCGATGAAAATTTATCGCTTTCATGAATAATAAAAAATGGGTGTGTTAAGAGCAAAATAATGCTGAATTTTCTATATAATACATGCATATTACATGACAGGTTATAAAACAAACTTCGAACTATTTTTATTTCGTACAACAGGTGTAATATTTCAAATATTCAACCAGCTTTCTTATTCATTTATTTGCTTTTCTTTAACTCATTCCGCCTGCTAAAATGGCAGATATATGTAGTCCATTCAGTTAGAGAATGGTATAATACCTAATAAAATCATGAGTGAAGTGTGACGTCACGAAACCAAATACCACAGCGAATGGCGTACCATTGGCACACTGTTATAAAAGACTTTTAAATATAAAGGGTGTTTCAAACTTCGCGGTTTTCTTAAAGAATAAATAAAACACATAATTTGCATTCACTTTCAATAACTTTTTATTGGTGATTGAAGTATCCTGTTATGACATTTATATGCGAAAAATAATATCTGCCAAATGGCCTCCTCTTCAGCTCCACAGACGTATATTCTTTTGTTAAAATTTTCAATGACATTTTGGCATAATTGAGGTTCTACTCACCAATGACACGAATAATTTCATCTTTTAAAGCAGGATTTGATTGTGGATTATTTTTATAAACCTAACTTTTCACGTAACCCCAAAGAAAATAGTCTAATGGTGTCAAATCATATGGCCAATGGTGACCAATTAACATTACTATTTCTTGAGATTACACGTCCAGGAAATTTTTCTTTCAATAAATCAATTGATTCGTGTGCAAAGTGAGGTGTAGCGCCATCCTGTTGAAACCACATATCCTATAGATCAATATCTATCAATTCAAGCCACAAAAATTCAGTTATCATCCGATAATATCGTGCACCATTGACAGTTACAGCTTCACCAGTAATATTTTTTCCAATTACACCACCTGACCATAATACACACCAAACAGTAACTCGTTTAGGATGCATAGGTTTCTCATGAATAATTCTGCTATATATATCTTGCGATTGCGAAACAAACACGTGGATACTGCATTAAAACTTAACTGCACAAGTTCGCGGAAATAATGTGTGTAGCCTAGGTCATGGCTAACGCAGAAGTCTCTGTTTCTTCTTACAAGTGGGGGCTTTTAAGAAACGAAACGGTAGCTGAAGAGTAGGATGCTGGTCATGTTTGAACTAACCAATGACACGAGAGAATAGGCACGCTAAAAAACTTGCATAAATTAAAAGTGCGATATCAATATAGGTAGCAAGATATCTAGACAGAATAATAGACATGTATTCTATGTGAGAAATAGAAGGATTAATATTTGAATCTCCAATTGCAATCAGAAATCAATAACACAGAATTAATATTGATTGTGAGTCAATGGAAAGTTATCATGACTATTCTAAGAAAAGGTTCGAAAAATTCTAGGTATTCGGCTTCCTAGAAAACGACGACGGTTTGTCTTATTACAGCCTGACCGTACGTGACGAAAACAAAAGATTCCTGCATTTGTATATAGCATAAAGTAGGTCTAAATAAATAATAATTTATGAATTCAAAATTAATTTAAAAAACATTATATAAAAAATTGTTATATACGCGAAGCATAACTTTTATAACTCAATCTAATATTAAGTAATTTTCTATGACACTAAAAAAAAATAAATACTTTAATTCTTTGGAGGGCAAACATTACTAATTAATTGTAATGTTGTAAACTGAAGTCGGCGTACGTTGAAACAATACACGAAAATGGTAAGTGCTTGGTTAAAACTTAGTTCGTATAAATGGACAAATGTGTCACCTCTTACATAACGGAAATGTATCTTGGCACATTACAGCTGCGGTATCCCCAACGAGAGATAACGAAAATTGTGCGGTCACGTGTTGGTCGTCTATTAAGTCGCGTGAGGATGTTCCTACAATAATGATGATTTAGGTTGGATGAATTTAACGAGGACGTTTATTTGTTGGTGGTTATTGTCTAGAAAGGGAAGGAATTATTTTACGATAACAGTTAATTGAAATATTAAATACATTCAGATTGGTTAAATTTGCTTCTTTTATTTTGCTTGATTCGTACAATATTCGATGATTCACACAAACTCGTATCTGCGTAGTTCAGAATCCATTCCATCCAAAAGAGTAAGGAAAGTAAATAAAATAAAATAAATAGTTATGCTATCTGCTTCTGGGTTTCCGGGCTGGAACCGCGTCACTTTTATATCTGCCGACGTTTCGTACCCATTTGTATGCGACATCTTCAGGGCTGAACTACTGCACTGAAACTGTTTCAGTGCAGTAGTTCTGCCCTCAGTTTCAATGCAGTAGTTGAGCCCTGGAGATGTCCCATACAAATGGGTACGAAACGTCGGCAGATATACGAGTGACGCGGTTCCAGCCCGGAAACCCAGAAGCAGATAGCATGGACCACGACCGCGAAGTCTACGCACCAGATTAATAAATAGTTATATTTATGAAACGTGAAACAGCGTCTTAAATAGCGTTTTCGGTGCGCATGCGCCAACGCCAACGACTGACAGCTATTTATCGTAAAGACTCCTCTTTCGAATGCAGTGACTCGCCTCTGCAAACAAATCAGTATAGCCGTAGCTTTCGTTCACATTAGAGTTGTTTTTTGTTTCGCCGGAAAAATGTTAAGTGTAACAATAGAGCAACGAATAGTGAAATTTCACATGAAAGCGTTTTCAAGATGGCCGAGAGAAGACGCTGAAAATGATTCACGCCCGTGTCGCCCTTCCACGTCAAAGACGGATAACAATATCGAAAAAATCGGTAATTTGGTTCGGTCGGTTAAGTATTCGTGTGATTGCTGAAACTGTAGGAATTGATAAAGAATCCGTACGGCAAATTCTAACAATTTTAACATGCAAAAAGTGTGTGCCAAAATGGTGCCTAAAATTCTCACGCTTGAACAACAAGAAACTCGCAAAAATGTTTGTACTGACACTTTGAATGCCAATGAAATTTTACTTATGATCCTGAAACGAAGCGCCAATTCATGCACTGGAAGAAACCATCTTCACCGAGAGCCAAAAAATCTCGAATGAGCAAATCCAAATTCATGGGATTGCGTACCTTCACTGGGTTCTTGTAAGTCAAACTATTAATCAATATTACTACCTTCACGTTCTTGCTCAACTCCGTGAAAGAATAAGGAAAAAACGACCCAAATTATGGAAGGATAAGTCATGGGTTCTCCATCTAGACAATGCACCGGCTCATTCCGCATTGTCAGTTAAGAGGTTCCTAGCCAAGTACAGCATCCAAGTGTTATACCATCCGGCTTATTCGCCGGATCTTGCGCTGTGTAACTTCGATCTGTTTCCAAAGGTGAAATCTGAAATAAAGGGAACAAAATTTGAGTCCGTCGAAGCTGTGAAAACGAAAGCGGCACGCGTCCTAAAGGAGCTGACAGAAGAAGACTTCCAGCACTGTTTCGAACAATTGAAGATTTGCATGGAGCCTTGTAGGAATAGATGAGGGGTGTATATTGAAGATGATAATAAGTAAATATGTATGAAATCAAATTAAAATGTTTTACAGCGTCTCGTTATTTAATAGCTACACCTCGTAGAGGTTTAAATTTTATGTTCTTTATTTTTACATTACGATTTTTATTATTAATGAATAGAGAAAAAACAAAAAATACAAAGTCTTATTAAACAAGAAAATCATAACACGCATCGACTATTACTTAATAGGTTTTGACCAATTAAGACCATACATAAATTCAAAAGTTCGTTGAGTTCTTCGACATAAACTTAGTTTTTCTTTGACTCTGTCTTTTTTCGTACGTTTAAGGTGGAAGTTTCGAAGAAGCCACCATTAAATAATTACATTAAAGTCAGGTGGTTGAAAGTTGCAGAGCACAATTCATAATATGTAGCTTGTCGACTAGTACACTCCCTATGCCCGCCCGTAATTAAGTTTAGGTTCCTAACCGTATAATATTTTAAATCCCAGCAAATTGTCTTATTTTACTGAATTCATCCGCACGATTTCCTGCGCCGTCTTCAGTTAGGAGTAATTACATGATAGACTTTGTTTAAGGGAGTAATTCCTTGTAACGAAGATTAACTATCGTTTTAGTAATTATATTAAAAATGGTGCATGCATGTTTGTAACGTAATTTTATGAGTAACGCTTACAAGAGTGAACGTAAAATAAGATGTTTTATAGTACCTATTACATATACGATTGGAAATAGGAAGACACCAGAGAAGAAGCAATTTTTAACAACAAATAAAAGCAATGGTTAAATTGAGAATGAAATAGTTACTTTTTGTGTAAGAAGTATAGGAAGCTATCGGCATAGGAGACAAAAGATCGGGAAACTCCAGGTGAACGGGTAAGCTAAATGAGAGGAAAACAAGAGTGGCACGTCAAGTATCTGGTCATTAAGGATGCAGAAGATCGAAAACAGTACAGTAGATACACATACGAGGATAGTTTGACAAGTAGTGAGAATGACACATAGGTGACGCTCTAATTGGTAAAACGAATGCACTGTAATTTAGGTTGCCTATTTGTATGTTTACATTCCGATATTTAGATAAATCGGTTGATTAGTTTATTTTTGACAGCTGATTGAAGAAGAAGCAACACGTCGTTTTGTTAAAATGGAAAAAGAAGAGTATCGTGCCGTGATTAAATACTTCGTAATTAAGGGTATGAAAGCTACCGAAATAAAAGAACAGTTACGGGAAACATTAGGTGAATCTGCTCCATCATGCCCCACAATAAGTAGATGGGTAAATGAATTTAAACGTGGTAGAACAAGCTGTGTTGATGAAGCGCGCTCTGGACCATGCGAAATCGTGACTTCTAAGGAAATGATTATAAAAATCCATAATATTATTACGCAAAATCGACGACTCAAAGTGAGAGAGATAGCAGACATGAAAAACATTTCAACAGAACGCGTACACCACATTATAACGAAAGAATTGGGCCTTTCTAAGCTTTCGGCAAGGTGGGTGCCGCGATTGCTTATGACTGATCAAAAGTTTACTCGTTTGCGCATTTCCAATGAGTGTTTGGACCTTTATAAGCGGAATCCGGTTGATTTTTGTAGGCGATTTGATACTTGCGATGAAACTTGGATACACTACAGTACACCCGAAACTAAACAACAGTCGAAGCAATGGTTAGAATGTGGTTCTGCACCTCCAAAGAAAGCGAAAAACACTTTATCGGCAAACAAGGTGATGGCATCAATTTTTTGGGATTCAAAGGGCATTTTGCTCATTGATTAGCTTCAGAAAGGTGCCGCGATATACGGACAATATTATGCAGAACTTCTACAAAATTTAAATGCTGAAATTCGTGCTAAACGGCTAGGAATGGCAAAGAAAAGGATTTTGTTTCACCAAGACAACGCTCCCTCGCATACCAGCACAGTTACGATGTCCAAAATCCACGAGTTGCATTTCCAATTAGTACTGCATGCGCCTTATTCGCCGGATCTGGACCCTTTCGCCTTCCACCTTTTTCGAAAATTGAAAACGGCACTAGGTGGAAAGAAATTTTCGTCTAACGACGAGCTTATCGTCTTCGTAAATGAGTATTTTGCAAGCCTTCCGGAATCGTATTTTAGAGATGTCATAAGGGCATTGGAGCGCCGTTGGAATAAATGTATTGCTCTTTTAGGAGAATTTATTGAAAAATAAAAATTGTTTTGTATTTAAAAAATTCGTTTTTTTTCCATTCTCAATACTTGTCAAACTACCCTTGTAGGTATATAATTTAAAGAAATAAGAAAGATAAAGAATATGGAATGGGATAATAAATAAACAGGGGACATAAACTAATTGATGATGGATATTAAGTTCACAGATGCTTGTAAAACCATAAATAGCTCGAGGAAAAATTCAACCGAAATAAAAAGAATTGAATTCTATACAAAGTATGGAAAGACTGTTAAAAGGAATCATTCAAATGTTAATAACACCCTGTTTACTACATGCGTTTCAGAGAATCACTCATCGTCAGGTAAACTTATGTTATTAACGAACGATTCCTTCGTAGAGGAGGAAGCTCCGCAAAAAATGAACTGAAGCTTCACAAAAATGTAAAACCATAAAGTCTCAGGACCAGCTAATTTTCTTATTGAGTTGCTAGAGAATGCCACGATAAGAACACTTGGAATTATTTGCAATATATTTGACAATAATCTAATGGGTGAATCTATACAAACAGATTGGATAATTTTTATGAAAATTTAATCTATAAAAATGAAACAGAAATGAATGCGATAACTATAGAGAAATAAGTATAATGTTATTCATAGCAAGACTATACGGAAAAGCTCTTGATGCCAGGATAGAGGGAAAAAGGAGACGAAAAATTGAACTCCATGTTATCTTCATAGGCCAACAAAAAGCCTTTGATGCCGTTCATCTTCAGTATTTGTGGAAGACTTTAGAATAACCGGGTATCAACAAAGTGTATATAAACGCAATAAAAACATTATACAGAGAAAGCCGTTAAGACAGGGAATCAGACCTCTCTTCCATTCATCCTTTAAAAATGAGTTAAGCAAGGTTGTTACTTTTCCCTTATACTCTTTAAAATTTACTTTTGCGCGGCATTACAAAAATAGATTAGAAAACGTAGTCCGATCGGAGTATGACTAGGGGAGAGTCATGATGACTAAACTCATAGAAAAATGGAGTAAGTAGCTTGTAGGTAAAGATATAGGGCTATAGTATAATAATAAAAATGTAACACAATATATATATATATATATATACAGCATGTTTCAAAAAGAATATACGTATTACAAAGTATTATCTTGCCCAAACTATTGATCGCTGCGTCTCGGCTCGGCAATTGGAGCAACGAATACATAGTCTAGTTTATTTAATAGTCGCTAGATGTCAGTTGTCTTTTGTTTTTCTTGGTAACCGTCACATGTTTAAAATGGCTACTCCGCAGCAGAATTCATTTTGTGTTCTCGAGCTTGCAAAGTGCAATTCGGTGATTACAGTGCAAAGACATTTCAGGTTGAGCTACCAAATTGATCCTCCGAGTAGGTGGAACATTCACAGATGGTATCGACAGTTTGTAGATACAGGCTGTGTATGTAAAGGAAAAAGTCCTGGCCGTCCTCGTGTTTCTGAAGAAAATGTTGCACGAATTCAAACTGCTTTCCAACGTAATCCTTCAAAATCAATTCGTAGTGCCAGTCGGGAGCTATAACTGCCTACAACAACAATTTGGCGTGTTTTGAGACGTCGTTTGGCTTTGAAGCCGTACAAGTTACAGTTGTTATAAGCTCTGCGTCCTGATGACAAACGGAAACGTGTGGCATTTCGTAACGAGATTCATGGTGCTACTGACAATGATAACACTTTAGCATAACGCATCGTGTTCAGTGATGATGCGATTTCCATGTTAGTAGTCTGGTAAACAAACACAATGTTCGAATTTGTGGTCTACAGAAACCACATGCAGCCATTGAACATGTACGAGATTCGCCTAAGATCAATGTGTTTTGTGCGATATCCTGATCATCTGCTTACGGCTTATTTCTTTGATGGAAACACGGTTAACGGTCAGCAGTATTTCGCTATGTTACAAAACTAATTGTTTCCGAGGCTGCACGAAAACAACTTCATTTTTGAATAAGACGGGGCATCCCCTCATTGCAGTTGCGAAATGGGTGAATATCTGAATGAAACTCTACGGAAACGTTGGAATGTTCGTCAAGGAGCTGCTGACTTAGCATGTCTCATCTGGGCTCCACGGTCACCGGATTTGACACCCTGCGACTTCTTCCTGTGGGGTTTCGTTAAAGACAACGTTTATGATCACCACTCCCACAGAACCTGGAAGAGTTGAAGAACCGGATCCGTACTACCATAACATCAGTGACGAAGAACATGCTTGCCCGAGTATGGGAGGAATTCGAATATCGATGTGATATTGTTCGTGTCGCTGATGGAGGACATATTGAACATCTGTAATGTGTGTAAAGTTTCATGTTCGTATGTCTTAAAGTCTAATAAATATATGCGTTCGAAATACGTATATTCTTATTGAAACACCCTGTATTATGAAATGTAATCGTATTATATTTCTGTAAAAGTTTTTGTTATTCTTTCTTATAAATCTTGTGTAAGCTTCCATATGTACGTGTAACACAATGAAATGGCATGTATTATAATATTACATTTCTGCTCTTTACATAATTCAAGCCCTTTACAATCCTTTGTCTTCCGCATAAAAAGCCTGCGACCCGTGTGTTATTTAAAATAGACCTCCTTTTTCTGACATCCCCCAGTTAGGTACGAGTTCTCCACTCCGTTTCCGTTTTATCGCATTTATTCAAGTAAGATAAATACATACGTACATTAATTCATATTATACAATGACGAATAAGCGCAGGCAAAAGATGGTACATACTGCGGTAGAGCGTCGTACACGATTCGAGTTTGAAATGGCTTTTTTCTCGTTTGCGCGCGTGTGTCCTTTTTGATCGCGGTAGGCCGGAAAGTTAGGGTCTGCGAATCCCTCGAGTGGCGGTGGCTCGGGACATTTAACAGGGGTTTATTCTGATTTGCGGTCGTCCCGATGTCCTATAGATACATCACTGTTTGAAATCGGTCGTTTGTCACCTCGACAGTAGATGGTAAAATACTTCGTCGGTCAGTTGTTGCATACCAATTCCAATCGGTGGATGGTTTTATTTTCGGATTGCTCTGTTTTCTTGGGAGAAATTGTTTCACTTTAATTCGTTCGAAGATAAATATTAGATTTTGTATTTGGCATTGACACTACGTTAAATCGTATGCTTTAAGTGTACGCTTTTATTGATTTACCATCACAGTTGGATGTCGAATTTATCACAGCATTCGGGTAAGCTTTATCAATTCACCCGTTGCAAATCTGAGTTTTTGAATTGAGGTTTTCCAAAGTAATATTTTGACGTATTCTGAAACCCTTTATTTTCATGAAAATTTAAACTTTTTCAAAAAGAGGTATTCATAAAAATCTTTTTGAAGAATTAAACTGGAAAATCCAAGTTTTATGATATGATTTTTGGGAGCAATTTTGGGTCTACCATTTTGAAACGACACACTATCTCGCGAACCGAAATGCTCCCGGCAACCGTTCCAACGTAACCGGATGCGTATTGACGTCCGGAATCGACTCGTGCAAAACGCAACTCGCTGCAACGTTCTGTTTCGGAGTTATGGCTGTAAAACCGGAATTGCTCACGAAAAAAAAACGCATTTTTGCAAAAATGTCGTTGCGGCCAAACACCTCATCCTATGGCGACGAGCTTGTGCTTATTTCGTCTTGAAGAGTACTTTCATGTGGTAAAAAGTTCGTGGCGATCTCACGAAAAATGTAGAAATTATGGCCGTTTGAAAATTTTGTGATTTTTTTGAACCTCATGTGATAAAATGTAGAAATTCGGAAAACAGTAAGTGTCAATTTTCGATGTTTTGATGCCTCTACATTATGTATTCGTACCCGCTGATTACGAAAAATTAAACGACAATGCGACAGCTCTTCAGGTTCTCGAAATATTCGCGAAAAACTCGAATCGGTGAAAACAAAAAATACAAAATGTCGATTTTCGCCAACTCTATGGTCCCAAGGCTGTTTCAAATTTCGCGGTTTTTTGAAGAATAAATAAAACACATAATTTGCATTCACTTTCAAAAACTTTTTATTGGTAATTGAAGTATCAGTTATGACTATCTGCTTCCAGGCTTCCGGGCTGGAACTGCGTCACTTGTATATTTGCCGAAGTTTCGTACTCATTTGAATTTGCGGGCTGAACTACTGCACTGAAACTGTTCTGCACTTTATCAGTTATGTCATTGATATGCGAAAAATAATATCCGTCAAATGGCCTCCTCTTGCAGCTCCACAGACGTCTACTCTTTCGTTAAAATTTTCAATGACATTTTGACATAATTAAGGCTCTAATCTCACCAATGACACGAATAATTTAATCTTTCAAAGCAGGAATTGATTGTGGATTGTTTTTATAAACCTGACTTTTCACATAATCACATTGACGGTTACAGCTTCACCAGCAGCATTTTCAAAGAAATAAGGTCCAATTACACCACCTGGCCATAATGCACACCAAACAGTAACTCGTTTAGGAGGCATAGGTTTCTGATGAATAAGTCGTGGAATTTCCTCACCACAGATACGGCAATTTTGTTTATTAATATAGCCACCAAATTCAAAAGGTGCCTCATCGGAAAACATTATTTTTTGAGAAAAATCAGCTGGTTGTTCATTGATGAAATTGACAAATGAACGACGTTTAAAATGATCTAATGGCTTCAGTTTCTGTGTAATTTCAACCTTATATGCCTTCAGAGCTAAATCCTTATGTAAAATATGCCATGTTGCAGACTACTAAGTCCAAGTTGTTGTGAACGTCGTCTAATGGACATTTCAGGATCTTCAGCAACACTTTCACGAACCGAACCAATATTTTCTAGTGAACGACCACTACGACTGTATTTTTCAATTTTTTGATATTCCACGGAACCGGTCTCTTGAAATTTTTTAATAATTCGACCAATAGTGCTTTCAGATGGATGATTATGTAAACCATAAAATTCACGTAATTTTCTAAAAACTCTTTTCACAGAACGCCGATTTTCATAAAATAATTCAACAATTTGAACACTTTTTAAATGCCCACATACCTAGACCAATTCAGTGCGTCATCTACATTTTATTCATTCACCACGCAATTTGAAACACCATTTATTTTAACTTCCTGATTCAGAAAATGCCACTACTTGGAATCGTATCTCTTTCGGTGAAAACACAGAATATAAAACGTCATTTTTCGCACATTCGATGATCCTATCTTATGGATTTTGATCCCCTGATTAAGAAACACCCTAAGCTTGGAATAATAATAAAGAACTTAATTATATACTTATACAAAATTGTTAACATCAAAATAATCTTACTGCGGGTTTTAAATAAATATTACATCCGTCTCCGTAATGCAATTTACAGCGTGTTAAAGGACTCGAACTCGAAATATAGTTACACTGCCTGGTGGCCTAATTGGTAAGGAGCCGTTTAGCAAACGACAGATAGAGACTTGAGTCCTTCTCCAGCACGAAAACTATTAATAAATTTTTGCCATTTCAATTAACGATGGCGTAGCAAAAATAATAAATTTCAAATAAGTCTTAATTATTACGTTTTCAATTTGTGCAAATGACGAACACCCGTGTCGTTAATATGAATCAATACGAATTTAAATCTAACGGTCCTTCCCCTCCACTTGAGAATAGTACACCCCTATCGATTTTCGCTAAATTAAATCCATATATGTATGGGACCTAGTTAATTAAGTATCTAACTAACTAGCAAACTAACTCGCTAACTAAGTGGAATGCGAAAGGGAAAATTTGTGTAGCAGAAATGTGGGTGCTCGCATGAATGAATTCATAGAAATTCGTAAATTAGCCATTAATTTTCGGACACCCACAGTGTCCGCTGTTAACAAGTACCTTCCACGTACATTGATACAAACACGCCGGACCGTGTGGGGATGAAAGTGTTTTACAAGCGCATACACGTCAGCATATGAATGGACGTTTAGCAAATTCGAACATAAATTTTATTAGCATGTTTGCTCTGTAGACATAAAGGAACATGGACGGATGTATCGTAACTTTTTAAATATTTGTACATTGTTACCTTTGCAGAAATATTACGGACATTAGGGACTGAGTACCAGTATATGTATATTTAGTATTTGTCATATTATAAGTATAATTTACAACCTCATAAAGATTGAAATTATGTGATTCTATTTAGATGTACTTTAATACATATATACGAGGGAGCGTTTTTATATTCGCGGAATGGGGGACAAGGGGTGGAAATAAAAAAACCAAATTATTTTTCTTTTTCAATACATTCACCTGCAAGACGGATACATTTTTCACATCTTTCAATTAATTTATTTATACCCTCATAAAAAAATGATTTCTCTTATCTGTAAAATACGCCGAAACTGCCCCCTTGAATTTATCATCGGCAGTAAATTTTTTACCCCGCAGCTCTTTTTTCATTTTCGGAAACAGGTAATAATCACTCGGGGCCAGGGCTGGGCTGTGGGGTGGGTGATTCACAATTTCGAAGCCCACCTTATGCAGGGCAGCTAACGCAACGCGGCTCTTGTGGACGGGCGCGTTGTCGTGCAAAAGCAGAACACCTTTTGTCAATTTTCCCCGTCTTTTCTCTTTAATGGCTTCTTTTAGTCGCTCTAATATTGAAGCGTAATATTCTCCGGTTATATAAACACCTTTATCTTTATAGTCAATCAACAATATTCCTTCCGAGTCCCAAAATACCGTTGCCATGAGTTTCCCAGCTGATTGTGACACATTAAATTTCTTGGGAGGTGCTGTGCCCTTTTTATGCCACTGCATGGAGTCTTGTTTGGACTCAGGTTCATAATGATGAACCCAAGTTTTGTCTCCAGTAACAATTCCACTCAATACACCATCCTTGTCTTCATTACAGAGGTCCAAAAATGCACGCGAACACTCTACGCGCTGTTGTTTTTGCGGCGGCGTGAGCATTCTCGGCACCCATCTTGCGCTGACCTTAGACATGCCGAGATGATCGTGTAGGATTTTAAAAATTGTCGTATCGGATACTCCAACCATTTCTGCGAGTTGTTTCTTCTTTAGTCGAGCATCTTCGAGTACAATTTGTTCAACTTTTTCGATAAGTACTGGCGTGGTCACCTCAATGCTCCTGCCCGGCCTCGGGTCGTCTTCAAGGGATTCCCTTCCTTGTTTAAATAAACTATGCCACTTGTACACCATGGTTTTTCCTGGACAAGAGTCGCCGTAAACCAATGACATCTCATTCATTATGGTCGCGACTGATTTTCCTTGCCTGGTAAGGAACTTTATAACGGCACGATATTCGATTTTTTCCATATTTCACTTTTCAATCCTGATTATGTTACTTGGTTGACGATAGCTCAAAGACTAACTGTCTAATAACAATGAAACTTCGTATTTATACTAATCATGAGTCGCTGCACAGGCCACGCCCCCAATGCGCCTACTCACCCCTCTACAACCCGCTCATTCCGCGAATATAAGAACGCTCCCTCGTATGTGCACATACTAACCGGAAGGAAGTTTTCAGTTTTATATACGAAAAATTTTTCAATAAAACTATGACTAGCACTACCAATACTTTATTTATGATAAAATAGTAATATAGGTGGAAAACTACATGTCCATCTCTCACATGGAAGTGAAAGCCCTAATATCGTATTCTGTCTACTATGATAGATATTAATTTTCATCAATCAATGAAGGTGAACACCTTTCCACAATAATTTTCGTATTCTGCATACGTATTTCGACATCTACGTCGTCATCATCAGCAGATAATTAATCACAGTCTCTCAGCTGAAACCACGGCAAAACCCGCAGTGAAACACCACGTCAGTCAACAGTTTGTCGTTGGCACGGAGAACTCAAACATGGACGGAATAGTCTTAGCGACGATTCATGACCAGGTTCGCCAAAAACGACAGTCATTCAGGAAAACAAGAAGATCGAAATGTGATATATAGTCAGGTTGAAGTATTATTGGGGATTTCAAAGATTTTAATTCGAAAAATTTTACGTAAAAAATTGTGTGTAAAAAAACTAGGTTCCAGTGAGGAACCGCATCTGTTGACTAAAGAACAGAAAGCAGCTAGAGTGAATTGGTGTCAAAAAACTCTAGATCGTTTCAACGCCTGAAACTCTAAAAACGTGTACAATATTTTCAGTGGTAATGAATCTTGGATTTACCATACGAGCCGGAAAATAAATGTCACTTAAGAGTTCTAAGGTGAAGAAAAGCCGACAAAAATCATCCGTTCTCGAAGTCTCTAAAAAGGTGGTCGCGACATTTGTCTCGAAAACAGGTCATGTACCAACAATTCCTCTACAAGATCAAAGAACTGTTACTGCCAATTGGTATACAACTATTTGTTTGCCGCAAGTGATCGCTGAGCTTTGCAAACTTAACCTCGAACGACGAATCATCCTCCAACAAGATAATGCAAGTTCGAACATAGCACGCAAGACAATTGAATTTTAACGCAACAAAATTTTGAATTGTTGGACCATCATCCGTACAGTCCGAACCTAAGTCCCAAATATTTCTTTACGTTTCCGAAAATCAAACGGACTACGTGGTCAAAGATTCCCGTCGTCAGAAGGAGCAGTTAATGCCTTCAAAAACGCAATTTTGACTGTATCAACAAACGAGTGGAACAATTGCTTTCAGTGTTGGTTTGAGCGCCTACAAAATTGCATTAATCTTCATGGAGAATACTTTGGAACACAATAAGGTATTTAAAAGCTAAAGAAGTGTCTCTAAAAAGATGGTCGCGACATTTATCTCGAAAGCAGATCATGTAGTTACAATTTCTCTACAAGATCAAAGAACTGTTACTGTCAATTGGTATACAATCATTTGTTTGCCGCAAGTCATCGCTGGGCTTCGAAAAAAGGCAATTTAAGTTCACAGCACGCAGGATAATTGAATTTTTAACGCAACAAAACGTCGAATTGTTGGAAGTTTCCAGTCGTCAGAAGGAGTAGTCGATGGCTACAAAAACGCAATTTCGCTTGTACCAGCAAACAAGTAGAACAACTGCTTCCAGAGTTGATTCGAGCGCATGCAAAAGTGCTTTAGTCTTGGTGGAGAATACTTCGTAAAACAATGAAGCCTTCGAAAGTTTTATTCCAGTTTTATATGTAAAACTTAAAAGACAACCCACGTATATAAATAAAATATTAAATTATTCAAAAAAAAAAAAACAAATAAAACCTCTTACAACAGTAGTGTTCGTATTCTGGATACGTATCTCGATTTTCATGAATTGACGGATTGAATGAGCGGAATTTTTCAGATGTGATACTGTGATTAATAATCTGTTAATGATGACAACCTAGTTGTCGAAATACCTATACAGAGTACGAAGATTGATGTAGTAAATGTACTTACCTTTTTTTTAATTAATAAAATCTTTTATATTTAGTTTTATACGATTTAATACAAAGGTTTAAATTTTATATTCCTCATTTACACATTTGGTATTTCCTTTTATTAATGAATACGAGGGAGCGTTTTTATATTCGCGGAATGAGCGGGTTGTAGAGGGGTGAGTAGGCGCATTGGGGGCGTGGCCTGTGCAGCGACTTATGATTAGTATAAATACGAAGTTTCATTGTTATTAGACAGTTAGCCTTTCAGCTATCGTCAACCAAGTAACATAATCAGAAGTGAAAAGTGAAATATGGAAAAAATCGAATATCGTGCCGTTATAAAGTTCCTTACCGGGCAAGGAAAATCAGTCGAGACCATAATGAATGAGATGTCATTGGTTTACGGCGACTCTTGTCCAGGAAAAACCATGGTGTACAAGTGGCATAGTTTATTTAAACAAGGAAGAGAATCCCTTGAAGACGACCCGAGGCCGGGCAGGAGCATTGAGGTGACCACGCCAGCACTTATCCAAAAAGTTGAACAAATTGTACTCGAAGATGCTCGACTAAAGAAGAAACAACTCGCGGAAATGGTTGGAGTATCCGACACAACAATTTTTAAAATCCTACACGATCATCTCGGCATGTCTAAGGTCAGCGCAAGATGGGTGCCGAGAATGCTCACGCCGCCGCAAAAACAACAGCGCGTAGAGTGTTCGCGTGCATTTTTGGACCTCTGTAATGAAGACAAGGATGGTGTATTGAGTGGAATTGTTACTGGAGACGAAACTTGTGTTCATCATTATGAACCTGAGTCCAAACAAGACTCCATGCAGTGGCATAAAAAGGGCACAGCACCTCCCAAGAAATTTAAAGTGTCACAATCAGCTGGGAAACTCATGGCAACGGTATTTTGGGACTCGGAAGGAATATTGTTGATTGATTATAAAGATAAAGGTGTTTCTATAACCGGCGAATATTACGCTTCAATATTAGAGCCACTAAAAGAAGCCATTAAAGAGAAAAGACGGGGAAAATTGACAAAAGGTGTTCTGCTTTTGCACGACAAGGCGCCCGTCTACAAGAGCCGCGTTGCGTTAGCTGCCCTGCATAAGGTGGGCTTCGAAATTGTGAATCACCCACCCCACAGCCCAGACCTGGCCCCGAGTGATTATTACCTGTTTCCGAAAATGAAAAAAGAGTTGCGGGGTAAAAAATTTACTGATGATGATGAAGTCAAGGAGGCAGTTTCGGCGTATTTTGCAGATAAAGAGAAATCATTTTTTTATGAGGGTATAAATAAATTAATTGAAAGATGTGAAAAATGTATCCGTCTTGCAGGTGAATATATTGAAAAAGAAAAATAATTTGTTTTTTTTATTTCCACCCCTTATCCCCCATTCCGCGAATATAAAAACGCTTCCTCGTAATATGGAAAATCAACAAAAAATACAAAATCTCATTAAGCAAAAAAATAAACCGGTTCCATTAAAATTGACCATAAAGAGAATAAATAATAAACATAAAATAGATTAACCGATTCATTGAGATTTATCTCTCCTCGCTCTTTCGAATTTTTCCTTGCTTTTAGAGGAAAATTTTACGTTCTTCCTACCTAGTGTATGGCAACATAAAATATTAAGTCGACCAAAATGAATTGGTATTCCAAGTGGAAATGTAATAAAAATTCCAATTTACCTAATAAGCTTCCTAAAATATTCATATACTTTCAGTTTCAAGAATCGAGCGACGATGTTTTCCTTTTTTTTTAAGTGGAAATAAAATATATGCCGAATATAACGTACTTTATGTGAGATGAATACAAACAAGAGGCGGAAGTACTTGGGTTTTATAGATAAACAGGAAAGTGAAAATTCAAATTATGATTTTTAATGAAGCTGTCCATTTTGGATATTTTTGACGGAAAGTATAGGACGAGATTGAACTAAAGTAGCTTTCGTAAAACTGTGAAACGAGGTATTGATTATTTGCGTTAAATATTTAAGTACGTGATTAAAACGAGATTATGATATTTGAAAATCTGTATTAGGAATATTTTTTATTAATTCTTACTTTCATTACGATCTATTTAGGCAATTTTGATGGAGCCTGTGGTTGATGAACTTAATCACTGAAGATTGATATACTATAACCCCTCTCCTTTGTATTTCAACGGTACAGATCGTGCACGGAATTTGTTTCGAACGGGTATTTTACCGTAGTAACAGTCGAACTGAAAAGTCCCCGGTCTACCATAGTAAAACACAGTTTTTTGGCAAAATTCGATTTTATTATTCAACATAGTTGCCTTCGAGGGCGATACACCGATTATAGCGTTCTTCCAACTTTTCGATACCATTTTTGTAGTACGAATTGTCTTTAGCCTCGAAATAGGCCTCAGTTTCGGCGATCACCTCCTCATCCCTTCTAAATTTCTTCCCGGCAAGCATTCTCTTGAGGTCTGCAAACAGGAAATAGTCGCTGGGGGCCACATCTAGAGAGTACGGTGGATGGGGAAGTAATTCGAAACCTAATTCACTTAATTTGGCCATTGTTTTCATTGATTTGTGACACGGTGCATTGTCTTGGTGAAACGGCACTTTCTTCTTCTTCATAAGGGGCCGTTTTTTTGCCATTTCGTTCTTCAAACGGTCCAATAACGCTGTATAATAGTCGCTGTTGATGGACTGGCCCTTTTTAAGATAATCTATGAAAATTATTCCATTCGCATCCCAAAAAACTGTCGCCATAACTTTTCCAGCTGACTGTTGCGTCTTTCCACGCTTTGGAGCCGGTTCATCGCGTGCAGTCCACACGGCTGACTGTCGATTGGACTCTGGAGTGTAGTGATGAATCCATGTTTCATCCATTGTCACATATCGACGCAAAAACTCGGTTTTATTACGATTTAACAGCTTCAAACACAGCTCAGAATCATCAACTCGTTGTTGTTTTTGATCGAATGTGAGCTCGCGCGGCACCCATTTTGCACAGAGCTTTCGCATGCCCAAATATTCATGCACGATGTGTCCAACACATTCCTTTGATATCTTTAGGATGTCAGCTATCTCGATCAACTTTACTTTACGGTCATTTAAAATGATTTTGCGAACTTTTTTGATGTTTTCGTCGGTGACAGCCTCTTTTGGTCGTCCACTGCGTTCGCCGTCTTCGGTGCTCATTTCACCACGTTTAAACTTAGCATACCAATCAATTATGGTTGATTTTCCTGGCGCAGAGTCCGGAAACTCCTCATCATGCCATGCTTTTGCTTCAACGGTATTTTTTCCCTTCAAAAAGCAGTACTTTATCAGCACACGAAATTCTTTTTTTTCCATTTTTTTAAATAACAAAAGTAGCTTCACTCTTAACGAAATATCTCAGTAACTAATGGTCGGATTGCTGTCAAATTTTGACACGTTTCGTTTGAAGGTTAGTACTATCTAAAAACATATGGGTTTAATAACAGTAACGCCATCTATGTGTCAGACCGGGGACTTTTCAGCCGTTCTGGTATTTTAGGTGCGACACTGTTTAATTAATCTGCTGATGATGACAACTTGGTTGTCGAAATACGTATATAGATTACGAAAATTAATGTGGAAACTGTTATATATCAACCTTCAGTGATTAATAATAATAATAATACTAATAATCTTTAATGTCCAACAGTTACATAGACCATTTACATGATATAATGCATCAATAAAATTAAAATTGAAACAAAAATAGGTGCAGTTAATGTACTACAAATAAAAATAAGAATTCAATTAACAAAAAAAATATACACGCTTATAATAATCTAATCCAAGTCATACCAAAAAAAAAAAACTGAACTAGCAATAATAGATGCATTTCTGGACATATGTATCAATGGAGCTTTGTAGAGAACATTGGTTCTTGCCCTAGCTATTGGGAAGATTGCCGATGATCTAGTGTCAAAACTAGGCACGAGGAAATCAACCTGGGACAACAGCACAGAAGAATCAATAAAATTATTTATTACTTTAAAAAGAAAACCGCCACTAGCTTTCTCCCTGCGTATAGCAAGAGAATCAAAATTGTATCTAGCAAGCAGACCCTCATACGTCGAACCAAATGCAGGATAATGACCATCAATCCTGTAGGATAGATATTTGAGGAACCTCTTTTGAACACGCTCCATGAGTAACTGCTGGTAATGGTAAAGCGGGTGCCATACAACTGAAGTATATTCCAATCTGGACCGGACAAGAGAATCGTAAAGCACCTTCAAAGCTACTAAAACCCCTGCAAGAACGAATAAGGAACCCAAGACCTCTGGAAGATTATGTAGTTATGCTATTTATATGCTTGGAAAAGCTAAGATGCGAGTGGAACAAGACTCCTAGATCCTTGAAGTTATGTACTCTACGTATAATGGATTGCCGAACATTGTAGTTATATCATAGTAAAGAGGAGTATCACTCCTACTAAAAAAAAGAACAGCACATTTGGCGATGCTGAGCTTTATCTGATTGTGGGCACACCAATCGTCAATAATGCACAGATTTGATTGAAGATTAGTACTGTCGTCGGGTGAATTAATACAGCTGAAGATTTTTAGATCGTCGGCGTAAGGTAACACTCTGCAGTCAAGACGTTCCAAGAGATCATTAAAGTAAATATTAAACAAAAAGGGTCCCAAGATTAAGCGATCTATTTAGAAGCAGATATTGAATAACCGTAACCAAATTATTTAAATTTGACTCTTTGTTTCTAATTTGACTTATGTAACACAATTACATTATAAATAACGCATACGTGCTTTAGATTTTCTTTCGGCCCATCTACGTTCCTCTTCCCGTGCCAAATTTTCAGCCATTAGATGACTTGTTTGTCTCTTACTAAGTCCTTTTGTTCAAATAAGTTTTCTTTAATTCTATAGATCATACTCTGGATTTTCTTTTTTTCGTAACATTTTTAAAACCACGTTTATTTTTAAAACTGTTAAATAGTTAATCTGGTACGTAGACTTCCGCGGTCGTGGTCCATACTATATTCTTCTGGGCTTCCGAGCTGGAACCGCGTCAGTAGTTGAGCCCTGAAGATGTCCCATACGAGTGGGTACGAAACGTCGGCAGTTATACCAGTGACACGGTTCCTACCCGGAAGCCCAGAAGTATACTTTTATAATAAATAGTTATTTAAAGAGAATGAGCTTCCTTGCTTGAATGGAAACTGCAGTATATATGTATATATACCAGGTGTCCCATGATATGATTGCCACACCTAAAGGATGCGTTACTGAAGCAATTTCAATATGGTCTAATGAACATATGCCCAAAACTCTATTGTAATTGAGCTACAAGAATTTGTAGCTTTAAATAATCCTACTAATGGAGGAATTATGTGCAGCTGCAAAAAAAACTCAATGAAAACCATTTCATTGAATTAGTTGTTAAAAATGTCCACTCAGTTGCTGTATCAATTCCCAAGCTCTTTTTAGAAATGAATAGGTGGCGTTGAGTCTCAGCATCAGCACGAATAGTTTTTGCGGTATCCATATTTCTAGCACTTCTTAGTTCATCGTCGTATTTTTTTTCCCATTAAACTCAGAATCCTACAAAATTCTCTATTTGATACCCCTTTACTTATTGTTAGTACAATTGAAATGTACATGAATTTTATATCTTCGTACGTTTGGGAAAAACAAATAACAATTGTAGAAAGTACTTTTCATACAATCACCAACATATACTACCTTTTTGAAAATGGTGAGTAAATTTAGGTAGTTCAATTGCAAAAAGTAAATTTGTCCCATACTTTTTTTGTAATCACAGAACGAAACACAAAAGTCGCACAGTTTCAATATGCATGTAGATTAGTTGTATCCGGAGGTAAATCGGTCGCTCCTATGCTTATGATACGAATCAAAATTGTGAATTATTAATGACGACGTAAACAATAGACAGACTATTACTGTATTGTCAATTGAGAATATAGTAGTGAATACAGAGAATCTAGGGGATATTCGTATTGCCAACGGCTACGTTACAAATGAGAGTCTTCGTACATTGAAAATTACGTGTTAGTTCTCCCATCGCGTCAGTATATAAAAATGCATACGAAGCTAAACTTTTACGCTCGTTATGAATTACCCGAAGCAATTTTCCGTTCAGATTCTTGCAAATGCGTTGCAATTACGTACTTTTTCTGTAATATCCCTGAAATAAGTAACAGAATTTTTAAAAATTAAAAAATATATACAAATTGGCTTATAATTTTGAAAAATGTTCATGAAATTTTGAATTACATAAATAGTCTTCTAGCAGGCATCGCCGTGTTGTAGTTTCTATCAACGTTTCACTGTTCATACCGCCATCTTCTTCATCTATCGCTATGACGTTTCTTAATTTTTGATCAATCGCCTTTGTTTGTCCGACGTGGCTCTTCCTGTACTCGCATATTAATTTATAGAAGTTATGTTTAGTGGCGATTGCAGTACTGAAGCATGCTTTTACATTTATCGAAATCATTTAAAAAATCTAAATGCTAGGCTAAATTCAGATGTTTAAGTAAGGATAAGTTTCTTTAGTTCAGTTTTGTATATAGATAGTGTCCATCTTCTTAGTCAATTCTCTCAAATTTTCGAATATTTAATATTTTCAAGAGTTGCAAATTTTTTTTTACCGTTCATAGTATGGTAAGTTTGATGGAGCCTGTGGTTGATTCACTTAATCACTGAAGGTTGATATATAACCCCTTGTCACATTAATTTTTGTATTCTGTATACGTATATCGACAACTAAGTTGTCATCATCAGTAGATTGTTAAAAAAGTGTCGCACCTGCTAAACTAACGAAAACGAACTCCGTACGCGATCCGTACCGTTGAGAACCAAAATGTACACTGTACAGTGAACAGAACCAAAATGTACACTGTACATTTTGGTTCTCAACGGTATGGATCGCGTACGGAGTTCGTTTTCGTACGGGTAATTTCCGCTGTAGTTTACCAGGTGCGACACTTTTTTAATTATCTGCTGATGATGACAACTTAGTTGTCGAAATACGTATACAGAATACGAAAATTTATGTGGCCAGGGGTTATATATCAAACTTGAGTGATTAAAAAAACATTCATAGTATGTCGTAATTATATATAAATATATAAATTAGTTTCACGATGGGAAATTTAATTAAAAATTTTTAATTAATTTCTGTGTATTTAATTAACGATGGAGTAGCATAAAATAATATAATTTTCATTAAATTTTCCATCGTGAAACTAATTTATATATTTATATATAATTATGACATCATAACCGAACTGCGGGTTTTCAAATAAATATTAGATCTGTTCCATAATACGATTTATGGCGTGTTAAAGGACTCGAAGTTACACTGCCTGGTGGCTTAATTGGTAAAGCAGTCGTCTAGAAAACGGCAGATGGAGGTTCGAGTCCTTCTCCAGCGCAGAAATTTTTAATTATTTATAACGATGGAGTTAAAATATATAATTTTCATTAAATTTCCCATCGTGAAACTAATTTATATATTTATATATAATTACGATATCATAACCGAACTGCGGGTTTTCAAATAAATATTAGATCTGTTCCATAATACGATTTATGGCGTGTTAAAGGACTCGAAGTTACACTGCCTGGTGGCTTAATTGGTAAAGCAGTCGTCTAGAAAACGGCAGATGGAGGTTCGAGTCCTTCTCCAGCGCAGAAATTTTTAATTAATTTCTGTGTATTTAATTAACGATGGAGTAGCATAAAATAATATAATTTTCATTAAATTTCCCATCGTGAAACTAATTTATATATTTATATATAATTACGATATCATAACCGAACTGCGGGTTTTCAAATAAATATTAGATCTGTTCCATAATACGATTTATGGCGTGTTAAAGGACTCGAAGTTACACTGCCTGGTGGCTTAATTGGTAAAGCAGTCGTCTAGAAAACGGCAGATGGAGGTTCGAGTCCTTCTCCAGCGCAGAAATTTTTAATTAATTTCTGTGTATTTAATTAACGATGGAGTAGCAGAAAATAATATAATTTTCATTCATAGTATGTTTAATTAATTTCAACATGTATTTAGTAAATAGAACACAAACTTTTCTTTCCCATACACAGATTGACAACGATAGAGAAATATTACTCCTGCGTAAAGTTATATAAGAAATTGCCAATGTTCATAAAATTATCAGATTCTCTGAATTTTCTACAACACAAACTTCGTCAGCTGTTAATTCTCTTGGAACCATAATCAGTGAAGGTTGATATATAACCCTTTTACACATTAATTTTCATTTACAGATCGTGTGCGGAATTTGTTTGGTACGGGTATTTTGCCGTAGTTTTCCAGCAGCGACACCGTTTAATTATCTATTGATGATGACAACTTGGTTGTCGAAATGTGTAAAGGGGTTATATATCAACCTTCAGTGATTCAGTTAATCAATCATAGGCTCCATTACCTACCTCTTGGGACCACATAGCATCGAGAATATCTAAGCACAACAGTACTGGTTGATATCTATTTTTCTTTGCTCGCTTTAACGTTTTCATGTGCCATAAAAATATATTATTATTCCAAACTTTTTGTATTTCCTCTTGTTCTTGACGAAATTAGTGACAAGCAGTTATACATCATTTTTATTGTTAACTTGGCGATACGAAACGATATGATGTACAAATCAATACAAATATTTCATTACGTTTTTGCATTTAGATAACTATTTTCATTCTTGATTACATATTTGTATTTATCTGAATGCAGACCTGAGTTATAGGAAATAAATATCGTCGTCAATTAGCAGTATTAAATTACTGTATCAGACAAAATACTATTTTGGTGTATGTTGCTGCTAACATTAACAACTTAAGTAGTAAGTAAACGTGTCATTACATTATTTAATTTCATATCATCGTGCATATAATTTATGATAATCGACTTTAATTTTCTAGGAACTTGAATAAAAATGTCGATATAACACATGTATAGTTCCACAATTCATAATTTAACAATTTAAACTGAAGTATGTGTACTCCACAATTTTTATTTGTTGGTAGAAGAATAGTCATTATCCAGACACGTGAATATACAATCGCTGTGAAGAGCCTACCTCTAACTCAAGTGTTTGACAGTAAAGTTTCAATTAATGTTTTATTAAAATCACGAACTCTAGTCGGTATTTCCTATATATTCAATCAATAGTCTGTAAAGTTGACTACATAATATTGTAGTCATTAGCGCCCGAGAGACACCGGGGATTTAATCTGTTATTGTCATCAATACCTCTACTTAGATACACGTCATAGCTTCTGCATAAGGGAATTACATTACATAAATACAGCCCACATCAGGCAGTGAAGTCGAGCTTCATCCGTCTCTACCAGATCTAATTAGTTACCAGATGCAATGCGTTTATTTACCGCGGAATGATTGATTGAGTATTACTGTGTCTTAATGTTGTGATTAATAATGAACTGTGAGATACATTAGTACCAATAAATATAAAAATTATTTTTTTTTAGATGCTTAAAGATTGTTAACAATCCAATAAACAGGCGAAGATATTATTAAATTTAATATATTTGCAAAAATCAGTATTCTGACTTTATACTGAGATTGATATATAACCCCTTTCCACATTAACTTTCGTAATGTTGTATACGCATTTCGACAACTAAGTTGTCATCATCAGCAGGTAATTGCAAAGTGTCGCACTTGGTAAACCACGGCGAAAAATACCTATACGAAAACAAACTCCGTACGCGATCTGTACCGTTGTGTACCAGGTGCGACACTTTGCAATTATCTGCTGATGATGACAACTTAGTTGTCGAAATGCGTATATAGAATTACGAAAGTTAATGTAGAAAGGGGTTATATCAACTTTTGGTGATTAAGTTAATCAACCACAGGCTCCATCAAATTCAGACTTTATCCTGAGAGAAAGAAAAGCTTAAACAACCATGTCAAAATATGAATTTTTTATTGCTCAAAAGCATTATCTGATGTAAAGAATAGAAAGCTCGTTTTCTTCTATTTCAGAACTACTGTTCTACGTCACTATGATGTGGTGACTAATTTTGTTTTTCTTTAGTATTTCGGCAATAATTTTTTTGCGTCTTCATTCTCGCTGGAGCATTACGTGTTACTTTTTTCGTTGTGTTGATTCAACTTAACCTTACACCTTTCAAGTTTAAAGTTTACAGTTGTCCTAACTAATCTGCCATCGTAACCACCCAAGCTTTTTTCTTACGGTGATGAGAAGTAACATAGAATAGTGAAGCACTTTACACGCAATAAATATCTACACAGACTGCTCACGATCACGACAACTTGAAATGATTTGAGGTTAAGATCAAATTATATACATTAAAATGGAAGCGTTGTTCAGGCGTTAAACGATTCATTATGACTTGCCAAACCTTACTGAACAGGAATGCCAACACAGTTTGACATTATCAGCTGTCAAACCATAGTTATGGATATCGATAACTCTCATGCAGCTTAAAAAATACCCTAGATGTACATATATGTACACTACCGCTCGTAAGTGTTTGGTCACCCTTGTTTCATTACAGTTTCTATAGAAAAGTTGTAATATAAAATTTATTTCTGTAGTAAGAAATAGTTTCATAGTAAATATTAAAATCTATAAAAGCTTATTCAAAAGTAATTATACGATTACTTTATTATTCACAATGAATGATAATACCCTAAATTGCACTTAAGGGATTAGATCTCTTAATTCTTAGAAATTTTCGATTGTTATGATTTTATTTTAAGGTAAGGTGTTATTGTACACTATACTAGTATTTATACTTGGGTATTTTGGCAAAATTGCTAGTTTTTGTGAGGTGGTCATAGTGATAACATCGTGTGTTTCGAAGAAGTTCAATCACTTAGAAATGCCTAAACCGACAGAATTGAGTGTAGACACACGATCGTTTAAAATCACATACCATAAAACTGGCAAAAGCAACAACGAAATTGCCACTGAACTTAAATCAGTCCACCGTGGGTTATATCATCAAAAAACACCGTGAATGTGGAAGTGTGTTGAGCAGAACTCGAAAAGGCGGAGCAAGGGTAACAACCTCAGCAGAAGATCTTGTAATGATAATAACAAGCAAGAGAAATAGACGAAAAACTGCCGCAGAAATCACAGCAGAAATGAATGCTGCTATTAAAAGAAGCTGGTCTTCATGGACGACTTGTAAGGAGGAGGCCGCTTCTACAAAACACGCAAAAACGTTTAAAGTGGCCACGCGATCACCAAAATTGGATCACAGAAGACTGGAATAAACTATTGTGGACCGATGAATCAAAATTCGAGATTTTAGGTTCACGAAGACGTATTTTCGTGAGGTCTGTGGGTGAACGTGCCCGAGAAGAATGCATAGCCTGTACTGTTAAGCACGGTGGAGGTTCAGTAATGATATGGGGTTACTTTTCTGGATCAGATGTGGGTGATTTCGTAAAAATCGAAGGTATACTAAAAAAAGAACAGTATAAGCGCATATTAGAGGACAACGCAATCACCTCTGGAATTAAAAATTCGGGTCAGAATTTTATCTTCCAACAAGATAATCCGAAACACACTTCCAAACTATGGTGGGAATATTTGCAGAAATTAGAGAACGAGGGAACCATAAAAGTGATGGCGTGGCCTCCCCAGAGTCCTGATTTAAACCCTATCGAGTTGGTGTGGGAAGAACTTGACAGAGACGTGAGAAAATAGGCCCCCACATCTGCTATTAATATGTCGAAGAACTTGCAAGAGGCGTGGGATAAAATAAAACCTGAGACATTACGAAAATTAATTGAAACAATGCTTCGATTATGTGCTACAGTGATTAAGAATAAAGGAGGGCATATGGACGAGACTAAAATTTAGATAAATATATTATAGAACAATTTATTTTAGATGTAAAAATATATAAAGAGTTTTCCAATAGGGACTTGACAACTTTTAATTCAATTTGTGAATGCACCCTTTCACTAATCATCGAACTGTCACTGTCAATCACTGTTATTCAGTAAACTTAACATTTTCATCATGATAAAGTACACGAACGAACAATGTATGCAAATTATAAAAATTTACTACAGAAATTCGGAGTCGGTGATCGCTACTTTAAGAGCGTTACTCCGATTTTCGGTTGTAATTCTCGCCCTAGTAGACAAGCAGTAACAAGTTTAGTGCAAAAATTTGAGTCTACATATTCGCTGTGTGATGTTGCCGTGCCAGTGAGACAATGGGTTGTCGAAATGTCGGAAATATCGCTGCCGTTGAAACGTCCGTAGCAAATGATCCAAATCAGTCAATTCCACGGCGTTCTCAAGAGTTGGGCATCACCCAGACCACTTTATGGCGAATTTTGCGAAAGGATCTTGTTTTACACCCATACAAGATCAAGCTGACTCAAGAATTGAAGCCGATGGACCATTTGAAGCGACGTACGTTCTCCGATTGGGCTCTGGAAAAGATGCGCCAAGATGATCAATTTCATCGCAAAATCATTTTCAGTGACGAAGCTCATTTTTGGCTCAATGGGTTCGTCAATAAGCAAAATATGCGTTATTGGTCGGGTGAAAATCCACATGTGCTTCACGAAACACCACTTCATCCACAAAAAATAACTGTTTGGTGCGGTTTGCATGCCGGCGGCGTCATAGGGCCATATTTTTTCGTCGACGATAATGATCGTCACGTTACTGTGAATGGTAATCGTTATCGCGCCATGATTACCGATTATTTTTGGTCCGAATTGGAAGATATGTACTTGGACAATATGTGGTTTCAGCAGGACGGTGCACCAAGCCACACAGCACACGTTACAATCGATTTATTGAAGAATAAGTTTGATGAGCGTGTTATCTCAAGAAATGGATCAGTCGATTGGCCGCCTCGTTCGTGCGATTTAACGCCTCTAGACTTTTTCTTTGGGGATACGTCAAGTCATTGGTCTATGCCAATAAGCCGACAACGTTGGAAGAGCTCAGAGCCAACATTGAACGCGAAATAGCAGTCGATTCGGCCGAATTGTGTGGCCGAGTCATCGAAAATCAGGTCCAACGAATTGACCGTTGCAAACGTGCCCCCGGTATCCATATGAACGAAGTCGAGTTCCATTTATAAATGTTTTAATTGTACTTCAACCCGATAATAAAGTTTTTGAAATATCTCAAATGGTCTGCATTTTATTTTGAAAAAAAGTCGTCAAGTCCTTATTGGAAAACCCTTTATTTTTCATATATGTAAATAATAAAAAGGTATTAGTATTTCAATTTTGATTTTTCTTACAATTCGCGGATTGAATGCGAGTGACCAAATACTTATGAGTGATAGTGTATATATGTGTTACACGTACACTTATCCATGAATTTTTTTGCATTAATAGTTGTTGAATGTTTTTTTATAAACATTATCACTAAAAGCTGTTCCCTCCTTTTTTGTTGCTAATATCCTGTGTAACAGAACTTGTTATCTGACCAGATATTTTACTGTTCGTCTTTGTAATGACGTTAATAAACAAATTATTACGAAATTGATTTAAGTCGTACCATCCTTTGATTTCTAGACATATTGGCGTGTTTTTAATATATTTAATTAATCCTGCTTATACATAATTATTATCGCCTTTCATTTATTCACAAGAGTCCGTAATTAATACTTTATCGGAAGATTGAAGTCGATAGTCGTCTTAAGAGCTGTCGGTGTTCGATTTCGTTCCAATTAACTTTCACTCAGAAGTTTATTAAGTTCGATTTTAGTGAAGTTTTTGACCCGATACACTATATATATATATATATATATATATATATATATATATATATATATATATATATGTTCCCACCATCGTCGTTGGAACGTTCTAGAGTTCTACGCAACCGCTGTCTTCTGATAGAAATGATTGATTAATAAGGGATCGTGAAAACCTCCCGTGGGAATAGTATTGGTGCCCCAATCGATGAAGAGGAGGCATTGAAGAACAAAAAGCGACGTAATACCGAAAAGCACATTTCATCAAAAGACTGAAGAGGCGAACTCTTAATGAACACATACTGGGCGCAGTAAATTCTTGCTGAAATAAGAGATGAAAGATAGATTTTAAAGAAGCATTTGTTTCGCTTTTTATTAACTTTACTATTGATGATGTGTTACATGTGTTGTGAATATAATTCTGAAACGGAAGCTCGAAATAAATAGCAATCTTTGTTACGTAGACATGTACTTTATTGCTTTATTTTTCTTTTTAATTAATTTTGAATACATTCAATATTTGGAAGCGTTTGTCTTGTTTTTTAATCAGACACTTAGATGTAATACTCATTTACAATGTTTTCCAATAAGAGTGATATGATTACTTTAAAAAAAAAACACACTTATTGTTAAGAAAATTCAAATGTTTTTTATTTAATGTGACGTACAATCGATACAATTAAGTTCTAAATAAAACGTCATTCAAATGGCCTCCACGACTTCTTCTGCAGGAACGAATTCGATGAACCCACATTCGTAAACTGTATTCAAATTCAATAAAAATCAAAAAATCACAACCGATTAATCAAAATGCTTCCTTCGTATCATCTTATGTTAAAAAGTATCACAATTTTGTTATTTCTTTTGGGCTTTTAAATCGTAGCCGGGTCTTTGGCAGTGTTGCTTCACTTTCCAAGTGAGACAGCAGTCCCGAAGACACGGTAATAACGCAGAAATCTAGAACAGACTAGTCAAGTGAAGTAATAAGTAAGTCAGTGGTGCCACTACATTAACAATAGTCATTCATTGTTAAAACCCAAATAAAATGGTTTATCGTAAATTAAAACTGCTTACTTGATCAAAGGTGGTCTTCTGACAAAAAAAAGAAACTATTGTAAGATATCAACGATATACATAACTATACATATGTTATGTATATCGTTGATATCTTACAATAGTTTCTTTTTTTTGTCAGAAGACCACCTTTGATCAAGTAAGCAGTTTTAATTTACGATAAACCATTTTATTACATAACATATGTATATGTTGTGTTATAAGTAAATAGTCAATAAATTCTTGTATATAATTATACTCGGCACTTGAATTTTTCGAAAAGTATTTTTTCAATTCATAAAAAACAATAGAGTATTAGTATTATGTATGAAGTAATACGTGTTTCCATTAAAGTCTTTAAAAGCTTCTAGTGAACGAAGATTTGTCTAGCTTAGGTTCTACCTCTAAGATAACTTCCAATGCGCTACTGATCTAACCTGTTGAACAGTACATCTACACCGTATAGCCCACTACGTACAGTAAATATGGCAATTGAAAAATATCGGAAACTCATTTTGGTAAGAACACGTCATGACATGACCATGTCAAAATCGTGCAAAGTCGAAAAATTTACACATTTGAAAGTTCACGTTCGTCGTGGTTTTTCAAGCTTTCTTAATAAACTAGATTAACTATTGTAGGTAAATGTTGACTTCAGGATCGTTTTTAGGATGTTCTGAAATGTAAACGCACGAGTATTTATTAACATACGATGACTTTTCAAAAATATCAATTTTTGCGGGTATACCCTTTTGGAAAAAATGAGATTTTTGTCAAAATAAAAAGTTTTGAATTTAGTCTTTCACAGTACATAGAAGAATAGTTCTGAGGTAACAGAATACAAACTCACATTTTTTTATGGCGAAATCATTCAAACTCTAAAATAATCAATTCATTTACACATTCGAGCATTTTAACAAGATTTTTTGATTTTGTTTTATTAAGCCAAAATAGGTAAATAAATTTTGACTTTAAAGTCGTTTTTAGGACCTTCGGAAATGCCAACTCACGAGCATTTATTAACATACGATAAATTATCAAAAATACCAATTTTTGCGAGTATACCCCTTTGAAAAAAATTAGATTTTCGTCAATGGTGAGAAATTCACAGATAATCGTCAGGTAGAACGCTTCTATGATTACTTTCGAGTCGACAATTCTAATACAGAAAGGTGGTATTGTCAAGCGTTAAAACACGCGAGAAAACCAATTTTGAAAATGTGCGATAAAAAATATATCAAATTTTTTAAAATTTTCTGTGAGAAAAACGTGTTTTTTACTGTCAAATATAATTATGAAACACTACATTGGTGTAATTAATCGTTTGATATCAATATCTTGCTTTATTAAACATTTTTTAACTGCCTTTTTACATTGAAGCAAATAATGTAATTTGAAAATAATTATTTGTTAGTTTTGTCAAAATTTATTAAATAATTGTTTACTTTTATAAAAATAATATAAAATGCTCGTTTCATAAGATATTTTAAGCACTGTTTTTTCAGAAAACTCGCCGCAAACGTCCCGTTTCCAAAACATTAACTAGCCCACAAGTCACATCTTGTGAACCTTGAATTTTAATGGTATTTTGTACGGCAAACGGCACTGTTTTAATATCTTTTCTAAAGCAAATCTTTTAAAAAAAATATAGATGTATGGACCTAACTACATATGTATGTATGTAAAGGTATATGAAGATATTTTTTTACCCGTCATTATTATTCAAACATTCTCCTTAACGTGAAAGAAAAGAGAAACAGAATATTTTAGGTAAAAAAATTATTTGAAATTAATATAAAATTGGTTTCGTATTCATTTTAAAGAAGAAAAAAGATTTTAATTTAATTTTAATATCGCTCGTCGGTCATAAATACAACTCAAACGGAAAAAAAAACAAAAAAAAACTCATCTCCCTGTTTATTTTTAATGAAGTTCTTTGGCGAAAACATTCACTGGAATTTTTTATAATGCAGTCTACTGCTAGGGCATTGACCTCTCGTTAATTACAAAAACAATTACAAGAATTCGTCCGTCAAACTATTTTTAATAAAACGCATTTGTGAAAAACAGTTCCCGGAATTCTTTGCTAATGCAATCTTATGCACGAACCTTGATTGGAAGTTAGACGCATACGTGGTCGATTATTCGCGACAGCAGTCCACGTTGACTGCCGTTCCGTCACCAAGCCACTCCCACCCCGGCAATCTGCTTGCATGCTAAAGACAAGGAACGTAGTCCACGTTGACCGCTCGATTCATCCAATCACAATTATTAATTTGCATTCAATTACCAATTAAATGACAGTAATCTAGATATTAAACTATTTTGGTTCCTAATTATCATTTGAAGTTTTATAATGCAACCTTTTAAATTATCCATTTGTGTATTGTATTTTTCTCCTTTTCATAAAGTATGCCATCTCATTTCCTTAAATACGAGGGTAGTTTGATAAGTAGCGAGAATGGAAAAGAAAAACGAATTTTTTAAATACAAAATAATTTTTATTTTTCAATATATTCTCCTAAAATAGCAATACATTGGTGCATGCTATGCACATCTGCTTGTTACAAAAAATGACTCATACGTACAAACAAAATCAAGGTCGACGTAAAACGCATGCATAGGAAATAACGAAGATTTTATTTGAAACGACTTTTAAAATTTACAATGATTGCGATATCCCAAATATATTTCCACATTATTTTAATAAATATACGATATGCTGGAAATATGTTCTAAGTGAAAAATAAACCGTAACAATCGAACAGAGCCTATTTTTCAGAGCTTCACAAATAACATGTCTTTGGCGGTTTTGAAAATGTGGAAAAGTGTATCTACTATTTGATAAAAGGCAATTATGTTAGGGAATAAATAAAAGTTTCTTCTTTAACACGGGCGTCTTCGATGCCACCCGCTTAAATAGTGTGCATTGAATAACGGGTTTTGAGACGTATTATTGCAATTATTGTAAAATTTGGAAGAAGCTGTCTTTAAAAAAATAAATTCCACGATTTGGATTTTATTAACTAAGTGAGTTATACAGGGTGGGGCAGAATAACGAGCGATTTTAAAAAGCCCGCGATTCGCGCCGTGTCATTTGGAGGTGATAGGGACACTATCGGCCATGTTTCCTTGATATAAGCATTTAGTAACAATGGAGCGTTGGACCCCTCAACAGTGTGCGTACGCTGTTAAGGCGTTTTATGAAAATGATAATTCTTACATACGCGCGCGTCGTGCCTTTCGAAATCATTTTAACATTAATCGCAATCAACCAGTGCCGTCTCCCTTGCCATTAAAAAATGGGTTAGGAACTTTGAGGAAACTTCGTCAACAACAAAAAAGAAACCTGGTCGGCCAAAATCGGTGCGTATGCCCGAGAATATCGACCGTGTAAGAACTGCTATTGAGCGAAGCCCGCGTCGTTCAGCTCGCCGGCATATCACTACACTTGGGATTTCAAACCGAACTGTCAGACGAATATTACACAAGGATCTCCACCTTCATCCATACAAAATCCAAATCGTACAGGCTCTTCTGTGAAGATTTAATTAATCAACATGAGGATATTGTAAACAACTTATGGATGAGTGACGAAGACCATTTCCATTTGTCCGGTTACGTCAATAAGCAGAACTTTAGATACCGGAGTGACGTAAATCCTAGACAAATGCATCAAGAATCCCTTCACTCCACAAAAGTTACTGTGTGGTGCGCTATGTCTTCATCGGGGATCATAGGGCCTTATTTTTTTGAAAATGCTCGTGACAATGCTGTGACAGTAACCTCACAAAGATACGCCGACATGTTGGAAAACTTTTTTTACCACAGTTTGCACGCTACGAAGTTAACGAGGAAATATTTTTTTCAACAAGACGGAGCAACCTCCCATACAGCCAGAGTATGCATGAATATTGTTAACAGATTATTTCCAAATCATGCGATTTCTCGACATGGGGACATCACCTGGCCTTCCCATTCACCGGACCTCACACCGTGCGACTTTTTCTTGTGGGGGTACGTAAAAAGTAAAGTGTTTCAAGATAACCCACCACAATCAATTCAAGCCCTGAAAGAACGGATCCGACAGGAAGTGGAAAACATTCCCCAAGCAATGCTGCAAAATATAATGGATAGTTTCAAAACACGATTGGAAGAATGTGTACGCCTGAACGGATGTCATCTTTCCGGAATTATTTTTAAAAAATAAAATAATTAATGCTTTTTTATGTTCTTTGAAAAAATAATGAATTTATTCCTAAATATTGTTTTTCTTGTTTTTTACAGCCTTTTTAAAATCGCTCGTTAGTCTGCCTCACCCGTTATATATTACCGATATTTCCAGTTAAAAATATTGAAATTGACATTGACAAAATTCTATATATTTTCATTAATTGCTATACATAATTCATTACGTACTTATACTAAAGTGTAATCATCGTACAATTACAAGTCCTTGTAATTTTTTGGCAGTTAATTGAGAAGCGTCCATAACTTATTCATAAAATTATTATAAATATCTAATAATATGCGTGGGTTGGAATGTACCGGGTGATAAAAGAATATGTCACAAATTTTGAGTTCATAAAATAGCTTTGAAGTGTAAATTTAAACCATCAAATTTTTTTAAAAATTCGGAGGTCCATTTTTTGTTACGGATTCAAATGTAAAATTTACTGTTTCATTAATACGTAATACAGTCCCTATATATTTATTTTCAATATGTTTTAAGTGTCAAAGTAAAGGGTGTAGATGGAGCACTGAATTTGTCTGGGTATGTGGGCATTTAAAAAGTGTGATGTATGACATTTATAAAAATGGGTTCGTACACGATACGTACACGTACCACCTCGGTGATATGGTATGCGTGCTATATTTATCAGAATTTGTTTCTGGAGAGAATTCAGAAAAGATTTCTAAAGTATTTATCTTACCGGCTTGACGGTACATACCCACTGAGGGGAGTTGATTATGAGGCGTTATTGATTAGATATTGCTTTCAATCTCTGCCTTGTCGTAGGGATGCTACCAGTGCGAGATTTCTTGTTAACTTGATTAACAATGGTGTGGATGCCCCATCTGTACTGTCTCAGGTTGGTCTATTGGTTCCACCTCATTCCACTCTGTCTTTTGATTCCTTCGCTCTTCCGTGGGCCAGGATTAGTGTTCTATTGAAAGCTCCGTTTACACACATGTGCAGGAATGCGAATAGGTTGTTTCCAGATCAATTTCATAGGAAATAATATCTGTGGTTGAATAGTTTGTGGTACAAATTCGGTTTCATCTCAGTTTTTTTTCTTCTTTTTTACCTATAAATATATACTTAAGTTCTTAGTTTTCATTTATTATACTTTACATTTATTAATACTTGTACACTGTACCTAATGTTTTTGATTTGTCCTTTAAATGGCTTGTCTGCTGGACAATAAAAATATTATTATTATTATTAAAAAAGAATATTGGCCGCAATATTCGGGTAGTCGGCATAATTACATAGAAACCGGCTGCAAAAAATTATATGTACTTGATGATCAGATGGATTTAAGGTCTGCACTCGTACATGGTGCAGGCAAAACTGCTGTTCGCAGAAAATTCTTCAAACTAGAAAAGCACCAATTCTTGTCTTAGCTATTATTCTCCGCAAACTCCTTTCCAGATTCTGATTTGCTCTTGCTAAAATTACGTTTTGTGCTTCAGGAATAGGCACCGACTTTAGTCTCCCGGAACCATCGGAGTCTTTTTGAAATGAAGGGGTGTACGCAATTTCTTATGCAGTCTGACCAAAACACGAATTGAAAGACTCTGGCGATCGGAATGGCAGTCAACATAAAGACGTAACACTCCCATTAGGATGTAAGACGACCATAGATGAAACTCATGTCGGCTAGATCAATCTTAGAGCGGAAATTCGTAAAATTACGCGTTAACCACTGAATGTCAACTACGAATTTTGTATTTGACAGAATATTTGTCCACTACGATGAGAAAATACAAGTTTTTGCGAATGAAAAAAAAGAGACAACCAAAAAAAAGCAGAATGTCCAATCTCTCTGTGTTTCTGCTTATTGTTGTCGTTTTTGCCTGATACTACAAATGGGAATAATTTCCAATATTTCCTAAATTTGCAGACCCCTATTCATCAAGACTGTATACTTTGATCCATACTATCCTCTCTTAAAGTTTGTGATACATTTTTTACCACCCTTTCGGTGAAATAATGAAGAGCATACATAATTTTCTTATTTTAAATTAATAACAATTTAGCATACATTCTAAAGAATCATAAATAGAGCGGCGACGAAAGTGGCAATACCATAGGCGGTACGGTAGAACGGGCAATTGGTGCGCAGTGAATGAGATCATTCACATCAAATACAATACGGTTCACGGTTAGTGTTTATAATAACTTCACACAAACATGTCGCGAAAGTCTGTGCCGTTTGCTACGTCGGTTAGAAAATACATAGCAGAATTTCCCGATTTAAAGTATGATGGATGTGCAGTATTGTGTTTGGTTTGTAATAAGCGACTTATAATACGGAAGAAAGACAATTGTAAAAAACATGTGAACAGTGCAATACATAAACTGAACAAAAGAAATGAAATACCTTATGCAACATTCCTTTATGATTTTTTATTTATGTTGACTGCATGTAATTTGCTGCTTCGTTTAATCAGCAAACGCCCTTTTCAAGTGTTCTGGAATAAATATCTGCCAAATTATAAATTACCTGCAAGAAGAACTTTACAGAAACATTTGCCGCGTTTAAGAGAGAGGCTTGAAAATATAGCAAGAAGAGAATTGCATAATAAAAATGTGTGGATTACTGTAGATAAGACTACTGATTTAAAAAAAAATAGTATAATAAACGTAATCGTACGTATTTTATCAGCCAACACATTTTCACAGCCTATTTGTTAGCCTGTAAACGTATACAAGCATGTATTGCGGCAAATATTTGGCAAATAATAATGAACACCTTAAAGAAATTTCACATTCATAGTACTCAAGTCTGCATGCTTGTGGTGCTGCTACTATGTTACTACTCGGACGTTTACTAAAAGTAACTTTTCCTAAATTAATACACATAACTTGTGTACTCCATCCTCTTCATTTAGTTGCTGAAAATGTTAGAAGTAGTTATAAAAACCTTGATCATTTGATTGGATCCACCAAGCAAGTGTTTCTTAAATCCCCTAAACGACTTAAAGAATTTCATAAAACTTGTCCAGATATTTCGGAACCACCGGAACCCATTCTTACACGATGGGGCACGTGGCTAAATGCAGCTTTTTATTACCATAAGAATTTTCACAAAGTTAAATCCGTTATATCAAAATTTAGGCCAACCGAATCTCAAGCAATCAGAGACAGTCAACATCAATTTGAAAATCCCCAAATTCTGGAAGATCTGCATACAATATATAACAATTACCATCCATTAGTAGAAGCAATTACAAAACTTCAAAACGAAAACGATTCGCTGCCCTTAGACGCATCACTAGACGCATCATAGTGCAAAATGTGACCGCTCATTTGCATAGTTTAACTGACGCTGCTGGTGTACGAGCTCATCAAAAATTATTAAGTGTTTTAAAAAAAAATCCGGACTTGCATGTTTTACGAACTATTTATGACAAATGTGCAAATAGTGAGCCCTGGAATGATTTTGAACAACAGCTTCTTTCTGCCAAAATTACATCAATAGACGCCGAACGATCTTTTTCTCTATACAAAAACATTTTCTCGTCGCGAAGGACGTCATTTACAGAAGCAACCGTAGAGACGTATGCAATGATGCAGATGTACAGTTACTTCCACAACACATTACCAGGGTTATGAAATTACATATTACTAGGTAAGCACTAATTGTGTAAGAATAAGTCTAGACACGGCACTGCTACGGACACTTTCGCCGCAGTTTATAATTTACACTTAAACACCAACCGTGAACCGTATTGTATTTGATGTGAATGATCTCATTCACTGCGCACCAATTCTAATCATAAATTAATATGAATAAACAAATAAGAAATTTCTGAAGTGCATAAATAATACATAGCAAAGTCAACAGACAATTTCGTGGTCTTGTTGTGCTCATGTTTGTGGAAATAACAGGTGTGTTTTTCCCAGAGATAAAGAATCGTTCAGAATGCTACAAGCAAGCGATGCACAAGGAATGTAAATGCCGAGAAATAGTATATACGTAATGCAAATGCAAAGGAAATTTACTTTGAACTATTTTATTATTTATTATAACGGAAAGTTAACGACGTTGCGTTATGTAATTCTTATTTTGTGTAGTGTATTTGGTGTAGAATAATTAATAGTAAGAATTAGTGTTGAAGTCTACATAATTCATGCTGTGTTAAAATACTTTTGCACTTTATAACAGTGGATTAATCTAAGAGAAATAAAAATTAAATTGTTGTGTACGTGGGATGTCTTTTAAGTTTTGCTTAATGATACATAGAGGGCGCCACTAATAAAATGTCAGTACTAAAAATTAACCTCCATCTTTAGTTAACCTAAATCCAAAGTTTCAGTGCAATACGTGTTGTGTTGTAACTGCAACGAACTGTCAAAGTTGACAAGTTAGTTGAAAAATGGAATTAAAGCTAGAGCATTTTCACGGAATAATTTTTTATAAGTTTCGAAGACAATTATCTCAACAAGAATGCCTCGCTGAGTTAGTTTCTGTTTTCGGAAATGAAACACCAACTCAGTCAACAATTCCTAGTTGGTATGGAGAATTCAAACGTGGACGGATTAGTCTCAGTGACGATTCAAGAGCAGGTTCATCAAAAACGGCAGTCACTAGGTACTAGGAAAGTTTTGCAATATGACGCAACAATGAATAGTAGGAAGCTGCTTTTTGCTGCATGTTGAGACATGTTCATACGTGCATAGTAGCCGCCGCCCCATGTCGATGGGCTCAGTTATTCATTAGCAGTGAGAGTGTAAACTGCTTGCGATGGCATCGTGGTCACGAAATGAGATTGAGGTAGTTTTGCGTTATAATTTCGTGTGTGGTTTAAACATAGACCAGTGCTTCGAAGAAATGACTCTTGCACTAGGCGATGTTTGTCCACATCGCACAACAATATCCAGGTGGTATAGAGAATTCTAGAGGGGAAATTTAACTGTGCAGGATGTTGAGAAGCCGGGAAGGCCGCGAACGTCATTTACAGAGAAAAACGTTACTACTGTGAGGAAAATGCTTGGCGAGGACAGGCGAGTGACCTACCAATAGATAGAGGGTCATTCAGGCCTAAATGCACCAGCAGTTCGTTCGATTCTGCATGATCATTTGCACATGATTTGTTCTCTTTGGGTGCCGCATTGACTGACTGAAGAGCAGATGACACGAAGTGTGACTTGGTGCCGAGAAATGCTAAAAAAGTTTAATAAGGGACAATCTCGGTATGTGAACAAGATCGTGACTGGTGACGAGACTTCGCTGTACTATTACGATGTGCCGACCAAAGCTCAAAAGAAAGTTTGGGTCTTTGATGATGAGGACACACCCGTAGTTGTCAGAAAATCCAGATCTGTAAAGAAGTAAAAGGTATTTTTCTTGTGTGGAACGCGTCGTTTTGGGACACACAGAAGACAGTTGCAGCTAAGTGGTATACTGAACAGTGCCTGCCTAAAGTCATTGAATCTATGAAGAACCTGCGGCCAAAGTCAAGAATGGACACCTGGTTCCTCCAACACGATAATGCTCCAGCTCACCGCGCCAAAGGCTGCATCGAGTATTTGACCACGACAGGATCGAAACTTTTTGAGCACCCTCCATATAGTCCAGATCTTGCTCCCTGCGAATTTGCACTGTTCCCGCATGTGAAAATGAAACTAAAAAGGAAGCGATTTTCCAGTAATGAGGACCTTCTGCGGGCTTGGGACAACGAGCGTGCTTCACTCCCGAGTGAAACTCGGCAGAAATGGTTTAAAGATTGGTTTCGGAGGATGGAGAGGTGTATTGAGTGTAGCGGAAATTACTTTGGAAAAATTAAATAGACAAAGCTGTATTGCAAAACTTTCCTAGTACCCTTTGTATATCAACATTACGAGGCATAGTCAGAAGAGGAGTTCCAGAAAAGGATAACGCAAACGTAGAGTAGGAGCGAGAAAATAAAGGTATAAAAAAATTAATGAAGGAAATTAAAACGATGTATAAATAATAATGTAAATAAATATTCTTCCTGCAATACATGAACCACTTGTAATCTTCCTGACACTTATGTATTCTATTCAGCATTCTCGCAGAAACGTTTTTGACTTTTTTATATACTTCTCGACATTTTATGTGTCTTTTACATTCATTTTTAATCAGATAAAATGTTACTTTTTCCGGACACTTCTTTATTTATTTATCAATTACATTACCTCGTGCGGTGATATTTTTATCATAAATATTACATTAACTAAATTAAAAGCATGCATTAAATACGTCGTTTTTAACCCAGTAAGTTCTTATTCCTATTATTAATAAACTTGACCGATTCCTTATTTATTTTTGCAGATAACCCTTTCACATAACTTAATACGCTGCAGAGAAATCCAAATTTTTATAACCCACAGTTTTCCCTAAAATAAGTCGCGAAGGGAGGCTCGTATAATGAACTAAGAGATAAAAGATGTTAACCTCACCAAGAGTGCTCTAACTTTTGTGATAAGCGAACACGGGCAATATGAAACGACATTTAAATTAACCTTTAGGACGACGAAAATATATATTGCTAACTGCTGGATATAACCTCGAAAAATCCTTTCGAGTGACACATTTTTGGTAATGCTAATTTGGTTTTGACGGATCAATATCTTAAGCAGTAGTCGACGAACTACCTTCGATTCAATGCCGTCATTTAAATGATTGGACTTGAGTAATAAGTTAAAGTAATCGATAATGAATAACTTGCACATATACTAAATTCCAAAAGCATAAAACAGTGTCCGCGTTGTAATTAGTAGAGCGGTCACATTTATCAGTACACTAGGTTCGTAATATATATGAATATTTACGGTGACTCATTTAAGATCTATCGAATAGTAATCGCTCAGCTCAGTCTGTCGTTAGTACATACATACTTACTGTAACGGATCCTATTCTGTCACGCTGAAAAGAATTGACCGAACTAGTAATTTTACTTTAAATTACATACACAACGCCTGGCAATCCTGCATCTCCAAACTACCCAACCGCAACCGTAACGCTCCACTGACCCATGACTCACAACCCATATATAAACCCGTCCACCATCGATATACTCTAGTTTCAGTGCAGTAGTTGTGCCCTGAAGATGTCCCATATAAATGGGTACGAAACGTCGGCAGATATACAAGTGACGCGGTTCCAGCCTGGAAGCCCAGAAGCAGATAGCATGGACCACGACCGCGGAAGTCTACGTACCAGATTACATACAAGGTGATTGATTGAAATCGTTTTTTAGACGAATTAAGAGTATCGATTTATTTTTGAAAGAAGAAAATATTTTCATAGTGGCTGCATTTCTGGTAAAGCGGAAATTGCTATCAACTCGTTTATTTTAAATGGAAGGATGTACTTTCCCGGATGACACTTTTATGTTTTTCTCTATACCTAAATCCAACTATATTAGACATTTGAATCTCTTGAAGATATTTGATTTTATCACTGATGGTGATTTTGATGGAGCCTGTGGTTGATTAACTTGATCACTAAGGTTGATATATTTATAACCCCTTTCCACATTAATTTTCGTAATTCTGTATAAGTATTTCAACAACTAATACGGCAATAAATACCCGTACGAAACAATTAATCCAAGACGCACACTGAAGTGTGCGTCTTGGCTTTCAACGGTACGGATCGTGTGCGGGATTCAAATAGAATTAAACAATTTTAATCCATTCTATCGTTATAATTCCCAATTTTCTAATTTGCTTAAAAGAAATAAAGCAAAAGAATTAACTTTCGATGGAAATATTTAAATTTTAAATAGCTTCGGTAATTTTGCGCCAGACTGTATGCATATGTACATTGTTTAGCATGTTGATTAAATTTTTATACCGTATAAAATCTTAAAAGATATTTTTTCAATATCCGTCGAGGAAGTAAACTTGTTTGCTTGTATATTGAAAGTTCGAGAAGTGTCTGAAAGTTCTGGGAGTATTCGTAAAATGCTTAAGGTGTTTGAGAGATTTGCATGTAAAAGTTTTTTTTGTAGTCTCTTCATTGTTTGATTCACTAAACTTCTTACAACTACACATTTTCATTTTAGGATGTTCCACGATTTTTATTAATGATGAAAACGAAGTAAATGTTAATAAATACTGATGGTGACTTAATATTAATTTCTTTTCGCCTATTATTTACGAATCATATCTATACTATACACCACGAAAGTTTGCCGGTGTATCACTGACGCTCCAAAATACGAGCACATGCAGGCATTTGTCGAATTCATCGGTAGTCACGTGTATTGAAAAAAGAAAGGGCGCAAATGTTTTTATAATAGAGTTATGGGCTACGTCCTGTCGAGGAATAGGGAAAAATAGAAAGAGACATATGCACAGCATGTGTATTATGCACACATGTGGCACGCATAATACCTATGTATAAAGTAGTGTTTTGACTTTTGACTTATGAAGTTTGTCTTTTCTACGGTTCCGATATTGTTATAATCCTTGTATTTTACCGCTATTATTTGTTATTGTTCTAACAGCTAATTTATCTTATTTATTACATCATCCTTGTAAGCTTACACTTAAGTGACCTATCTAAGCAGCTTTTTCATTTATTATTTACAGGTTAGGTATAGTCATGCCAGGTTTGCATCTTGATTCTAATTGCCAAGACTTTTGTTTATAAGTTATTGCAATATTTTGAAGCTGAAAAATGTAAGGGAGGGCCTTTATTGTCAGTTGGTTGGTTATGAAGCCGTACAAGTTATAGTTTTTACAAGCTCTGCCTCCTGATGACAAACGGAAACGTGTGGCATTTTGTAACGAGATTCATGATGCTATTGACAATGATAACACTTTCGCACGACGCGTCGTGTTAGTGATGAAGCGGCTTTCAATGTTAGTAGTCTGGTAAATAAACACAATATTCGAATTTGGGGTCTACAGAATCCACATGCAGCCATTGAACATGTACGAGATTCGCCTAAAATCAATGTGTTTTGTGCGATTACGCGATCATCTGTTTATGGCCCATTCTTCTTTGATGGAAACAGGGTTAACGGTCAGCAGTATCTCGCTATGTTACAAAACTGGTTGTTTCCGATACTACACGGAGACAACTTCACTTTTCAATAAGGCGGGGCACCCTCTCACTGGAGTCGCCAAGTGCGTAAATATCAGAATGAAACTCTACCGATCCTTTGGATTGGTCGTCAAGAAGCCTGCGACTTAGCATGTCTCAGCTGTGCTCCACGGTCACCGGATTTGACACCCTGTGACTTTTTCCTGTGGGGTTTCGTTAAAGACAACGTTTATGTACCACCAATTCCACAGAACCTGGAAGAGTTGAAGAACAGGGTCTGTACTGCCATAACATCAGTGACGAAGGGCATGCTTGCCCGAGCATGGGTGGAATTTGAGTATCGATGTGATGTTCGTGTCGCTGATGGTGGACATATTGAACATCTGTAATCTGAACTTGAGAGGTCCGTAAATATGTGTGTAAAGTTTCATATTCATATGCCTTAAAGTTTAATAAATATATGCATTCGAAATACGTATATTCTTTTTAAAACACCTTGTATATAAAATTCAGTGTCACTAGAATAATTAGTTTGGTTTTTCATAGATTCCTCTTATTTCACCATTTATTTTTCAAATGGTCCTAGATTTATTTATTTGAATTCAAAATAAATATATCCACCGTTAGTATTCATTTTTCTGAAATCTTTCATAGAAGACCTTATCTATTCCGTTTTCTAAAACTCCTTTATAAAGTTAACTTTTCAAATCTATGCTTCTGTTAGAAGATTAGTTAGAGATCAGATCTCCAGTTTTAGAGCCGTCTATCTTAGTCGCCACTTCAACATGTACTATATTTTAGGTCAGACGACTTATTCTTTTCTTTTCAAACAAAATAAGAGAACAAATTTTCAAATTTGTAATACAATGCACATCAATTCACTACACGTTTATTCCCTCGTAAATCGAAGTATTGTCTTTTTTTTTTCAATTACTCCGATCCAAAAAGGAGTAACAATGCGAAATGGCGAATTTCCAATAAATATTGCGCCAGCGTTTAATCACGAAACCTTACGACTTTTTGTATTTATTTACATGGGCTTTTGTAACATGCCGGTATCAGTACGACAATCCTAATGAACTGTTTTGTTGTTAACTACCAGCTAACTTGGCAATAAACTGTAATAAATGACCCGTTAGCGCGATTAGAATCGTGACTTTTAAATTATGATCGCGTCGATTGTCTCGTGCAGCTGACTGAAAAAAAAAGAACATCCGAATCGCTCTGTAGTAACTGTGCCAGTGGCGCCGATGCGAACTGTTTTCATTTGGATTTAAGTACCTCTAGTTTGGTTGTTAATGTAATAATAATGATAGCATTAGTTGGTGATGATGATATATTTAGTCATATAAATATCTAAGTTGTATTATTGTAGTTGAATTTGATGGAGCCTGTGGTTGATTAACTTAATCACTAAGGTTAATATATAACCCCTTTCCACATTAACTTTCGTAATTCTGTATACGTATTTCGACAACTAAGTTGTCCAAGAATGGGGGTTAGGTATGTAGATGATATTTTCGCGATTTTCAATACGCATAAATGCAACTTTGAAGAGTTCGTCAAGGAATTAAATTCAAAATTTCCGAAGATTAAATTTACAGTAGAAAAAGAAAACAATGACACGTTGCCATTTTTGGACACTCTAGTTATTAGGAATAACCTTAGAATAGAAATTGATATTTTCCTAAAAGAAACCAACGTCAATAGGTTCATTACGGCTGACTCAAATCATAGCGCGCAACAAAAGATGGCTTCATTCAATTTTCTTATTAATCGTTTGATCAATTTCCCACTAACAAATGTAAGATACGAAAGAGAATTGAACTTCATTAAGAATATCGCGAGATACAACGGTTTCGATTCGGAAATAATCGATAGATTAATTAGAAAGGCTAACATAAGGAAAACAATCCGTGATACCACATGTCTATCACCTCAGAGGAATCGGGACAAGCAGTTTGTATGTTTACCTTATCATCGTCTGACAAAAAATTTAAATAGTATTTTTAAAGGGCGCGGTTTTCAAGAAACCTTTCGGCCCAGTAATTCCATCAAAACCCTTTTAGGAAATGCAAAAGACAAAATCAAAGAAAATGAAAAGTCGGGAACCTACGGAATTAAATGTTTAGATTGCAGTAAACAATACATCGGCCAAACAAAACGATCGATCGAAACCCGGTATAAAGAACATCTTGCGCACATTAAATTCAACCGACCAGAAAAATCAGGTATAGCAAAACATGTGTTGGAAAGTAATCATAGTGTTAACGCGGATTGTTTCCATTCGAATTATCGTGAATTAGACACGCATGAAAGCATGTACATTTTAAAGAATAAAAGCCATGAGGTGAATACTGACACTGGCCTCAATAATTCATTATTGTTAAGTCTCTTACGGACGGACAAGGGTTGGGGCAATAAATTCATGTAGGTATGTTTTGTTTCTTTCCGTGTTCTTCCTTGTCTATCTTAGTTTAGGACTAGAGCGCAATTTTTAAAAAATTATGTGAAACGAATATATAGTGTGCGTCTTGGCTTTCAAAGGTACGGGACGTGTGTGGAATTAATTGTTTCGTACGGGTATTTAGTGCCATAGTTTTCCAGATGCGACATTATTTAATTATCTGCTGATGATGACAACTTAGTTGTCAAAATACGTATACAGAATTACGAAAGTTAATGTGGAAAGGGGTTATATATCAACCTTAGTGATTGTATTTTGTGTTCAAGAGATATTTTTGATAAAAATAAGCAAGCAGTTGTTAAGGTGGTCCACTAAAATTCATTAATAAAAGGCAAATGGGATTTTGGACGTTTACTTTCTTACGTTGTTCGACTTTTTCTGGTTTTATTAATTTTTGTTATTCAAAGAAGGTACTGTCGTGCTGTACGCTATTATGATGTTTAGTTCATCTTGTATCCATGTAAGAGTTTGTATGTACCCTGTATTGTTTTATCCAAAATATAAAATACATGAATACAACGAAAGGAAAAGTAGTTTGAAAGTAGTAGAGCTAAAGTTCTTGAAGAAATTCTCAAAAAAAGCGGAATCAAAAATAAAGGAACAAGTTTCAGAATGACTGTCAATGCATAGCTTTCAGGGACGATGTAGTCCTAATAGCAAAATCAGAAAAAAAATTGGTAAGGATTTTCAAATAGATAGGAGAAAAGACAAAAGAAGCAAGTTTAAAAATAAACGAGAGAAATACCAAATACATAATAATGGTAAATAATAATAATAATAATAATAATAATCTTTAATGTCCAACAGTTTAACAAACCAATTACAGGACATATTACTGAACTTAAAAATAAAAATAAAAAGAGGTGCAGTTAATGAAATACAAAGAAAAAATAAGACACTAATTAACCAAAAATATGAACACTTATAATAAGGTAGCACAAGTCATTTGAAAACAGAAAGAACAATAAATCTTGATTAATGACAGGGATCCACGTGCAATTCATTGGCATTTCTGCACATAGAGGATAGTTTGACAAGTAGTGAGATTGACATATAGGTGGCGCTCTAATTGGTAAAAAAAATGCACTGTAATTTAGGTTGGCTATTTATATGTTTACATTCCGATATTTAGATAAATCGGTTGATTAGTTTATTTTTGACAGCTGATTGAAAAAGAAGCAACACGTCGTTTTGTTAAAATGGAAAAAGCAGAGTATCGTGCGATGACTAAATACTTCGTAACTAAGGGTATGAAAGCTACCGAAATAAAAGATGAGCTACGGGAGACATTAGGTGAATCTGCTCCATCATCCGCCACAATAAGTAGATGGTTAAATGAATTTAAATGTGGTAGAACAAGCTGTGTTGATGAAGCGCGCTCTGGAGCACCCAAAATCGTGACTTCTAAGGAAATGATTATAAAAATCCATAATACTATTACGCAAGGTCGATGACTCAAAGTGAGAGAGATAGCAGACATGGTAAACATTTCAACAGAACGCGTACACCACATTTTAACGAAAGAATTGGGCCTTTCCAAGCTTTCGGCAAGATGGGTGCCGCGATTGCTTACGACTGATTAAAAGTTCACTCGTTTGCGCATTTCCAATGAGTGTTTGGACCTTTATAAGCGGAATCCTGTTGATTTTTGTAGGCGATTTGTTACTTGCGATGAAACTTGGATACACTACAGTACACCCGAAACTAAACAACAGTCGAAACAATGGTTAGAACGTGGTTCTGCACCACCAAAAAAAGCGAAAACTACTTTATCGGCAAACAAGGTGATGGCATCAATTTTTTGGTATTCAAAGGGCATTTTGCTCATTGATTATCTTCAGAAAGGTGCCACAATAAACGGACAATATTCTGCAGAACTTCTACAAAAATGAAATGTTGAGATTCGTGCTAAACGGCCAGGAATGGCAAAGAAAAAGATTGTGTTTCACCAAGACAACACTTCCTCGCATACCAGCACAATTGCGATATTCAAAATCCACGAGTTGCATTTCCAATTAGTACCGCATACGCATTATTCGCCGGGTCTAGCCCCTTCCGACTTCTGCTTTTTCCAAAATTGAAAACGGCACTAGGTGGAAAGAAATTTTCGTCTAACGACGAGCTTCTCATCTTCGTAAATGAGTATTTTGCAAGCCTTCCGGAATCGCATTTTAGAGATGGCATAAGGGCATTGGAGCACCGTTGGAATAAATGTATTGCTCTTTTAAGAGAATATATTGAAAAATAAAAATTATTTTGTATTTAAGAAATTCGTTTTCTTTTCCATTCTCACTACTTGTCAAAATACCCTCGTATGTACCAGTGGAACCTTGTAAAGAACATTGGTTCTTGCCCTAGGTATTGAGATGTTCGCCGATTATCTAGTATCAAACCTAGGTACGAGGAAATCAACCTGGGACAACAGCACAGAGGAATCAATAAAATTCTGTATTAATTTATAAAGAAAACCGCCACTAGCTTTGTCCCCGCGTATACAAAGGAAGTCGAAATTATGTCTAGCAAGTAGACCTTCATATGTCATACCAAAGGCAAGATATTGTCCATCAATCCTATAAGATAAGTATTTCAGAAATCTCTTTTGAGCACGCTCCAGGAGTAACTGCAGGTACTGGTAATGCTTCTTACACCACTGAAACTGTTTCAGTGCGACAGACAGTAGCCGTAGTTGAGTCCTGAAGATGTCCCATACGAGTGGGTACGAAACGTCGGCAGTTATACCAGTGACACGGTTCCAGCCCGGAAACCCAGAAGAAGGAAGAAACAGTAACGTTCGAATTGTGATAAATGGCCAAGGCTGTAAATAGTTTGCTATATATATACAAAATAAATGAAAATAATAAATGAATTTGCATTTTCTATCATTGATTAAAACTGTATTGCTAAGTTTGAAAACATTTCCCGAAATGTACGCCACTGGAGATACGGGCGGAGAACTGTGGCTATACGCCCGTTATCTCTCTAGGTTCGTTTAATCGAATGAGTATTGAATATTCATGAAGTACGCTTCGGAAGTGTGACTCGGAGAGACGGCGTTTGTGAAGAATGTAGCACAGGACACGTTCTGCGGAAACTAAAACGCTAACTTCACCGAGCGCTCAGTACAATGAAATTGGCGTCCGTATCCGAAAGTACAATCGGAGCGCTATTAATGCGGTCGCTTGATTTCAAACTAGTTTTCGTCAGTTCATATTTAACGCAAGCACCTACCGACCTAACTCGTACGCTTTTCACGAATTTTAGGGAAACCGACTGAGAGTTTCGGTCGGATATATTCGAAAATTGGACCGAATTTGTGTATGTCGAAAGCAGTTCGACTGTAGTCAGGATTCATGTTGATAATGCACTCTGTACAATGACAAAAAAGGGAACGGGAATAGGGAATAATTTCTAGAGGGATGAAACTTATATTTTATTTCCATGTTTATAATTTGGGTTCAAATACAGAATTTGAATTAGAAAATAATTTGCAAAAATCATTGTCATAAGGAGGTTAAAGGAGTACAACATTTTTCACAAGATATACAGTAACTGCTGATGATGACAACTTAGTTGTCGAAATGCGTATACAGAATTACGAAAGTTAATGTGGAAAGGGGTTATATATCAACCTTAGTGATTAAGTTAATCAACCACAGGCTCCATAAAATTCAACTTAAAAATCATTGTTATCCAATATATGTATGTTGTTATCCATTTGTATATGATTATTCGAAAGTAAATTTCCAGTTTTAAATGGTTGTAATTTTGTCAGATTATAAGATTCTGCAAAAATAAAAATGCCAAATCCTTCGTAAGAAAAGGGGTTTTATTTTGAAAAGGAGAAACAAGAAAAACTTAAACGTGACCACCATGTGGCGAAACTCAGCGATGGCTGGCGGCAAACAAATGATTGTATATCAATCAGTAACAGATATTTAATCTTGTGGAGGAATTGTTGCTACATAACCTGCTTTCGAGACAAATGTTGCGACCATCTTCTTGGAGACACTTTGTGAACGGATGACTTTTGACGGCTTTTCTTCACCTTAGATCACCCAAACAGACGACTTGCGTTTATTTTCTGGTTCGTATGAGTAAATCCAAGATTCATCACCACTGACAATGTTGTACACGTTTTTAGGGTTTTCAGCGTTGAAGCGATTTAGGGCTTTTTGATACTAATTCACCCTAGCTGCTTTCTGTTCTTCAGTCAACAGATGCAGTATCCAACGGGAAACTAATTTTTTTACACACAATTCTTTATACAAAATCTTTTGAATTGAGGTCTTTGAAATCCCCAATAATGTTTCAATCTGGCGATATGCCACATGTCTTGGTTGATGATCTTGCGCACAGCATCTACATTTTCCTGAGTGAGAGAGCTCTATATAATTGAAATATAACAAATCTTTTAAACAATTTTATTTTGAACAGCAGTGTATAACAGTTCAAATACTAAATAGAAAAGTTCAAATCGTTCTATACGCACAAATATATATTAAGTACGTACGCAATGGAACAGTTCAGAATACTTCGCTTCGCGTTGAACGCATCGAGGTACCCATGCAATCCTAATAGAGTGGAAATGTTTGACACTCTCAACCTTGCAATTATTGGGGAAGCCATGCAACTACCTGGCAGTGACAGTGACGCAGCCTGTCAGCTGTTTGTCGGCATAAACCATTGACTTAACATAGCCCCTTAAAAAGTAATCCAGAGGCGTTAAATCGCATGAATGAGGGGGCCAGTGAACAGGACTATTTCTGGAAATAAAGTTGTCACCAAATTGATTTTGCAATAAATCGATTGTTAAGCGCGCTGTATGGCAAATTGCGCCGTCTTGTTGGAACCAAATGTCGTCGATGTTCAGCTGATTAATTTTTGGAAACAAAAATTCAATCAGCATTGCTCGATAGCGCTCGCCATTCACCGTAACGGTAGCTCCTTCCTCATTTCGAAAGAAATAAGGACCGATGATGCCGCCAACGTGTAAATCGCACCAAGAAGTCAATTTCAATTGATATAATGGTGATTCGTTAACGGCTTGAGGATTGTCTTCGCTCCAAATACGGCAATTTTGCTTATTGACGTAGCCATTTAACCAGAAATGAGCTTCATCACTAAACACAATTCTTTGATAAAAATGCTCATCTTCGGCCAATTTCAAATGAGCCCAATCAGCAAAAATGCGAAGCAAACGATGGTCGTTTGGCCTCAATTCAAGCACGAGCTGTATTCTATAGGCATGCAAGCCAAGATCCTTACGTAAAATTTTCCACGTAATCGAAGGACAAAGGCCAACAAGTTGAGAACGACGACAAATCGACATTTCGGCGTCTTCTTCAATACTTCGCGCTACAGAAGTAATATTCGCTTCGGTACGCACATTTCTTTGTCTTATTGATGGTTTTGAATCGAGAAGAGTAAAATTAATGCGAAAACGATCAAAACTGCATGAATTGCTTGCTTACTAGACCGATTATGTTGACCGTAACATGGACGAAGTGCTCTATGAACTTCGCGAACAGATTTATTTTTTTCAAAGCAAATTTTGACAATTTGGAAGCGTTGTTCTGGCGCTTAACGATTCATGATGACTTGTAAAACTTTACTGAACAGAAATGTCAACATAGTTTGACATTATCAGCTGTCAAATCATAATTATCGATATCGATAGTTCTCGGGCAGCTTAAAAAACACCCATTACATAATATTTATTCTAAATAAAAGTAAAATATTTTAATGTTGTTAAGTCGTTAAGAACATGGTAATTATGATGGAGCCCGGGGTTGATTAACGTAATCACTGAAGGTCGATATATAACCCCTTTCCACATTAACACACCCTGGGAGTGTGCGTTTTGGCTTTCGATGGTACAGATCGTGTACGGAATTTGATTCGTGCGGTTTTTGCCGTATTTCTCCAGGAGTGACATTGTTTATTTATTTGCTGATGATAGCAACTTAGTTGTCGAAATACGTATACAGAATACGAAAATTAATGTGGAAAGGGGTTATATATCAACCTTTAGTGATTAAAAAGAAAACTTTAACAATACGTATACCTTCTTTTATTATCATTCTTACGCCTTCATCGTTAATTTATATTATTATGTTTATTCATGTGTAACTATTCAAATTAAAATGGAAATGCGGAAGTAGGGAAACATTTAAATAAACACATTTCCTTTTTCACAGATTTCTATATATTTCGGGTCCTGTTGTGTGCATTGAATCAAAAGTTCATATCGAATGGCAGGCCAAAACATACACGTTTCTCTTCCGTGTTCCGTTTCGAATGAAGATTTTTTTGCTGAAGAATGATTTTCAAACGGATAAATATAGTCTGATGACTACGATAATGATCAAGGGGATTATATTCATTCCGTAAATCCGCTAAACAAATCTGAAAGTCTAATACGATAGCAGACGGGTGAATGAATACGTTACTCTCATTTTTCCATTTTTCCACGTCACAATTCGCGGATAATCCTTTGCGGTGATATCCGTGTGTTATACGGTTAGCTGTACGTCTGCCATTCTCGTATGCATGAATGTAATTTTCATGGATCTAATATGTCTCTTTCAGAGAAATATGCATAGAGACGTAATCTTTACGAGTTTATATATACGTCAAAAATACTTGCGCTTGCTTTCTCTTTCAACAATTTACTCATTTTGTCAGTTATGGTTTCATAATGTATTCGGAGAATATATATCAATAAAAACGAAAACGGAGAGACTCCCTTTTAATATTGCATCTAATTATGTGGTCATTACAAACGTTAGTTATTCCTTCTTCTTCTTTATAAGGGTAGTCTGAAAATCTTCAATAATAATAATAATAATAACTTTTACTGCCCAACAATTTAACAAACTAATTACAGGACATATTACTGAATTTAAAAATAAAAATAAAAATAGCTGCAGTTAATGTAATGCAAAGAAAAAAATAAGAAACTAGTTAACCGAGAATATTATTATCTTCTTTGGTTCGGTTAGTGTTAGTATTAAGGGGTTAAATGTCCCCTTAATTAATACAACTAAATAATAATAGAGACATTATTTAATAGTAAATACAAAGGGTACTAGAAAAGTTTTGCAATACAGCTTTGCTTATTAAATTTTTTCAAAGTAATTTCCTCTACACCCAATACACCTCTCCATCCTCCGAAACCAATTTTTAAACCAGTTCTGCCAAGTTTCACTAGGGAGTAAAGCACACTCGTTGCCCCAAGCCCGCAGAAGGTCCTCATCACTGGAAAACCGCCTCCCTTTCAGCTTCATTTTCACATGCGGGAACAGTGCAAAGTTGCAGGAAGCAAGCTCTGGATTGTAGGGAGGGTGTTCGAGAAGTTTCAATCCTGTCGTGCTCAAATATTTGGTGCAGGCTTTGGTGCGGTGAGCTGGAGCATTATCGTATTGGAGGAACCAGGTGTCCATTCTTGACTTTGGCCGCAGGTTCTTCATAAATGACTTTAGACAAGCACTGTTCAGTATACCATTTGGCTGTGATTATCTTCTGTGTGTACAAAACGACGCCTTCCACAATTCCACTCGATTTGAAAAATACAGCTATTATTTTCTTCTTTACAGATCGGGATTTTCTGACAACTACGGGTGTGGCCTCATCATCAAAGACCCAAACTTTATTTTGAGCTTTGGTCGGCACATCGTAATAGTACAGCCAAGTTCACATATCGAGATTGTCCTTTATTAAACCTTTTTAGCATCTCCCGGCACCAAGTCACACGTCGTGTCATCTGCTCTTCAGTCAGTCGATGCGGCACCCAGAGGGAACAAAGTTTCTTCAAGTGCAAATGATCATCCAGAATCGAACGAATTCTCTACGAATCTCTATCTATTGGTAGGTCACTCGCCTGTTCTCGCCAAGCATTTTCCTCACAGTAGTAACGTTTTCCTCCGCAACTGACGTTCGTGGCCTTCCCGGCCTCTCAGCATCCTCCATAGTCAAATTTACGCTTTGGAATTCTCTATGCCACCTGAATATCGTTGTGCGACGTGGACAAACATCATCTAGTGCAAGAGTCATTTCTTCCAAACACTGGTCTATGTTTAAACCACGCCCGAAATTATAACGCAAAACTGCCCTCATCTCATTTCGTGACCATGATGCCATCGCAAGCACTTTACAGTCTTACTACTAATGAATAACTGTGCCCATCGACATGACGCGGCGGCTACTATGCACGTATGAACATATCTCAACTTGCAGCAACAAGCAGCTTCCTACGATTCATTGTGCGTTTATTTACATGTGAGGGTTAGTAAATTTATTACGAGCGAGTGTCCGACTAGCTGAAGTGCTGTAATAAATGCAAATAAAAAATAAAGTAATTGTAGGAGTTAATAATTAGTAATTGTGTACAATGAGCATCAAAGTCCAAGACGGAGCACCAAAAGTTCAGGACGTGTGCCAAGCTGAAAGAAAGATATCAGTGGTAATAAAACAATAGGACTGCCCTTAAAATTTTATTCACTAATTTAATTTATTTCCTTAAACTTGAGTACATTAAATAAAGATTATTAATAAGATCGAGAGCAACAAATAAAACAAGATAAGCGTAATAGCAAAGCTGTAATAAAAGTAAATCTAGAGGTATGCAGCTATTTGATAAAATATAAAAAGTATTAGATTAAAATGTGTATCGGACGATATGTGAGGTACTTGCGTGTTGCGTGTGTATATCCTGGGGCAGGATGTTAAGTATATATAACTTAACTGTACAAAATCGCGAAAGTGATGCATGTAGCCTTAGGCATGGCCGTGGTGGAAATCTCCGTCTTGTCTTAAGAGCTGGAGGCTTCCTAAGAAACGACGCGGTAAGCTTAGGAGTAGGATACTGGTCATGTTTGAATCAACCAATAGGGATAGACAATAGGCACGCTAGAAATTGGCGCGCTGAAGATAATGTCACCAATTAAAATTAAAAATTGAAACTGCTATGGCAATATCATCAGTTTCAGTGCAACAAACAGTAGCAGTAGTTGAGCCCTGAAGATGTCCCTTACGAGTGGGTACGAAACGTCGGCAGTTATACCAATGACGCGGTTCCAGCCCGGAAGCCTAGAAGAAGTACCACGACCGCAGAAGTCTACGTGCCAGACTAACTCGAACCTATACTTCCTTATGGCCTAATTGGTAAGGCAGCCGTCTAGCAAACTGCAGATAGAGGTTCGGATCCTTCTTCAGTGCAGAAATTTTTAATTAATTTCTGTGATTTTAATGAATGATGGTATAGCAGAAAATAATAATTTTCTTCGGGAGTTTTTCACTCTTTGGAGGTAATCAAATTTTGCCAAAAATGACAGACTAGTTGCCATTATCTGCTTTTACGTAAAAACAATCTTTCGACTCAAGAGTTTTAATCGAGTTCTACTCATTATTAACTGAATTTTATTTGTGCTGTTGTGAGCTCTTCTCAATTTGGAATTTGCAAGCCTCTCCAATGAAGTTTTTTGAACGTTGTTCAAAATCCTTAATCAAGGTTTCAATGCTTGCGATTACCTCGTTTACAGGAGTGTTACGGCTTGGCAACCGATATTTTAAATCTTTATTTAGGATGTCCATTTCTTCTCTATTTAATCGAGAGGAATTGGTATAACGTCGTTCAAGCTGTGGGACGATATACAACTATACATATTAATCGACCTACATACATCAATATCTTACAGAAATTCAAGTAAGTTTCAAAATATATCAATTTCCAGCTCATTGACTGCAAGAAAAGAATTCATTAAAGATAATTTGTTGACGTACCATTTCTTTCAGATCTTACTAGAGATCCTATATCAAAAGGACATTCCTTTTGTTCACGACTGTACGGATATATAATGAACGCGTTATGAATCTTTTCTCCGTTCGAATGAGTTTTTTTTATCTCGCCGAGAATTGAGGAAAACGTAACTTTGCGTTTCATATTGCCCCTATCCGCTTAATAATTTGTCATTCTTTATAAAAAGTTTTTATTTGTCGTTTTCTTTCCCTTTTTACCCGAAGTATAATGAAAAGCGGTGGGAAATTTTATATTTTTGGGAAAAGTTTGGGAGTCGCCTGTATGAGAAACAACGAAGGAGGAATTCCTAATAATAACAACACATAAATTCAGAATTACTTTTCACTGTTCCTGGAAAAATGATAATACCTTGAAAAAGTATCGGGAAACTTGGATATACGAGCGACAAGGGATGTATTAAAATTTTATTAATAATTGGTTTGTTTGAAAATTTCCGGAATATAAAATGTTTTATGGAAACGAGAGGTCTAATACGGAAGTACGGTACCTTCTGCAGCTACTTTTTCTTTTCTTTTACAGACCAAACTTAACGGTAGAAAGTCGTTGTTTTCAACCCGGTTTTGTTAGGTTGTAAGATCTTCTTGATCATCATCATCATCTTGTTTTCCTCCTTTTACTAGGTGACCATCAACAGAAAGTGATACGGATGCCGCATTTAACAGCAATCTAGTAAATGAAAACAAATATATAAAATAAGTAAAATTCTTAAAATAAAGTACGAGGAGGAGTCAAAAAGTTCCCGGAATTTTGTTTTAACTCTTTATTACCACAACATAAGTACACAGTCACTTAATCGCCTTCAAAGTAGGCGCCGTCTGAACACACACACTTGCTCCACCGCTCCTGCCATTGTTGGAAACAACGATGAAAGTCCTGTTGTGGTATCTTCCGAAGTTCAGCCGTCGCGTTGGTTTTGATGTCTTCTACGGTGTCAAAACGGTTACCTTTGAGGCCCTTTTTGAAATTGGGGAAGAGCCAGAAATCCAATGGCGCTAAATCCGGTGAGTAGGGAGGCTGCTGGAGGACTGGAATGTTTTTTTTCTGCAAGCCATGTTTGCACAACAATCGACGTGTGGGAGGGAGCATTGTCGTGATGGAGTGACCATCCTTCTTGCCATTTGCCTGGACGTTTTCTTCGAACTGCTTCCCTCACTCTTTTCAAAACTTGCACGTAAAAAGGACCGTTAACCGTTTGTCCAGCTGGTACAAATTCATGGTGCACCACACCTTCGTTGTCTGAAACTGTGCCATTTATTTGTCAGTCCATGGACTTTTTATATCACCCTCGTAATGTAAAGGGTGTTTCAAATTTCGCGGTTTTTTAAAGAATAAATGAAACACATAATTTGCATTCACTTTCAAAAACTTTTCGTTGGTAATTGAAGTATCAATTATGACATTTATATGCAAAAAATAATATCTGCCAAATGGCCTCCTCTTGCAGCTCCACAGACGTTCACTCTTTTGTTAAAATTTTCAATGACATTTTGACATAATTGACACGAATGACACGAATAATTTCATCTTTTACAGCAGGAATCGATTGCGGATTGTTTTTATAAACTTGATTTTTCACAAAACACCAAAGAAAGTAGTCTAACGTTGTCAAATCACAAAATCTTGGTGGCCAATTAACATCATCGTTTCTTGAGATTACACGTCCATGAAATTTTTCTCTCAATAAATCAATTGATTCACGGGTGAAGGTGAGGTGTGGCACCATCCTGTTGAAACCATATATCCTCTAGATCAATATTCATTAATTCAGGACACAAAGATTCGGTTATCATCTGACGATATCGATCACCATTGAGAGTTACAGCTTCACCAGCAGCATTTTCAAAGGAGTAAGGTCCAATTACACCACCTAACCATAATGCACACCAAACAGTAACTCGTTTAGGATGCATAGGTATCTCATGAATAGTTCGTGGATTTTCCTCATCCCAGATAAGGCGATTTTGTTTATTAACATAGCCACCAAGTTCAAAATGTGCCTCATCGGAAAACATTATTTTTTGAGAAAAATGAGCTGAATGTTCATTGATGAAATTCATAAATGATCTAATGGCTTCAGTTTCTGTGTTATTTGAACATTATATGCCTTCAGAGCTAAATCCTTGTGTAAAATACGCCATGTTGTTGATCCACTAAAGTCCAAGTTGTTGTGATCGTCGTCTAATTTTCAGGATTTTCAGCGACACTTTCACGAACCAAACCAATATTTTCTTGTGATCGACTACTACGACTATATTTTTCACTTTTTTGATCTTCCACGGAACCGGTCTCTTGAAATTTTTTAATAATTCGACCAATAGTGCTTTCAGATGGACGATTATGTAAACCATAAAATTCACGTAATTTTCTAAAAACTTTTCACAGAACGCTGATTTTCATAAAATAATTCAACAATTTTAACGCGTTGTTGTACCGTGTACGAAGCCATTTTTATAAATGTCGTACATCACACTTTTTAAATGCCCACATACCCGGACAAATTCAGTGCGCCATCAATATTTTATTTATTCTTAAAAAAACCGCGCAATTTGAAACACCCTTTAGTACCGCACAAAAGCCTTTTTATAATATTATAATTCTTTTTATTTGTATAATCGTTTGTTACCATGGCGTACCCTGTGTTACATCTTTTATAATTTATCTGAGTCTAACAAGGTCTAAAACTCGATATTTTGTAACCCCATCATTCTCTACATAAATATAAACAGATTACGGATTAATTACGATCATATGTCAGTAATTAGTCGGTTAATTAAAAGATACGATCTTAATATACGCAAATATATTTGCATTTACACGATTATGATGAAGTCCAAGTCCAGAACTTCATCGTAACAACATCGAGTGTTGATAAACATCCTCTTCAACTTTGGCAGAGGGTATTACATAACACTTAGGAGTAACGGCGCCGCACAAAGACTGTTTTAAAGCTGAGGCTTATCGACGATACATCGCTTACGTTTAGAGATAGAGAGTCCATTAAATTTATATCGAAGCTGCTTTAGCTGTTCTCGTAAACAACAACAATAACTTCGCTAGTTTCTGCCCGCAAATGTAAACATCACATGTATGTGCCTGCATTAATATTAATCAAATATTATTGTATAAAAGCACCGTCCGTACTCTGAAAACAATGTCTTGTAAGATGTGCATCTTACAATGAACTTCAGTGTCTCCTATTCTTTTTGTAAGAATTTTTGAATAGCAAAAGTGTCTAGTGACTTCTGTCTATATCCTCACGCAAAAAAGAACTTAAAAATTGGTGATCTCTAATAGAATTATAGGTTGATAAGGATTCAGAGGCGATTTTGAAGAGCTTCTCGAAGAACAGCTTCCGCCATGTGTTTCGTTAATGGCAGTGTTGTTGTAAAACAGATATATGAACTGTTAGGGAAATCTAATCAATATTGGGGATACATGATGTCAAATCCTTTAGATTGAGTAAACTCGATTCACTTAAATTTGAAAGTAAGTGATCTGTTAAGATTTGCTTTCGGAATGAGAAGGACATGTCTAATGCTCTGAGAAACGGTAAAGTTAAAAAATGCCTGTAAGTTTAAAGTAATCTGTTTATTTAGGGACAAAATCTGATTTCAAATGAGTCTATATCGTTCTCTAATAGCCAAGTTAATTAAACGTAAGAATTCAGGCGAAACGGATACGTGTATATTCAATAAAGGTGTCATTGATACCCCTAGTTGTACGAGGGTAGCCTCGATCTGAATATTGCGTCGTGAAGTTTGTCGTTTTTGACAATATACCTGATATATATAATATATATATATATCAGGTGGCTATTTTTATGGTTGACAGTAACTTGGAAATTTTATGTCAGCGAAAAAATGGAATTAACTCGCGAACATTTTCGTGCAATCATTTTTCACATCTTTTGGCGTGGATTATCTCAACAAGAATGCATCGATGAGCTGAATTCTTTATATGGTGATGAAGCACCATCGAAAGCTACAGTATATCGTTGGTATAGTGAATTCAAACTTGCACGGCGTTCTTTGAACGATGAATTTCGTGAAGGTCGTCCCACAAATGTGTCGGAAAACAATAATGCAGGGTCTAAATTGATAATGCTAGACCGTCATGTGACATACCATGGGATCGAGGCATCTCTAGGTATTAGTAACACCAGCGTGGGTACCACGTTGGGTACCACATAATTTGACAACCGCTCAAAAAAGGACTTGCGTCGATTGATGCCAAGAAATGCACAGAAAACACAATGCCGATGCTTCAAAGAACATCTATAAAGTCGTCACAGGTAATGAATTTTGGGTCTATACATATGTGCCCGGCGGAAAACAGCAGTCGACTGTGTGGATGTTTCAAAACTAACAAAAGTTGTTTGCGCTCAAAATATATCAAAACATGTGGGGGCTTGTTTTTTCGGAAAAACCGGCCACGTTGCAACCATGCTTTTAAAGAGTTGTAGAACGGTCAATTCCGAATGGTACAGAACTATTTGTTTGCCAAGAGTTTTTGAAGAAATAAGGAAAACAAACCGCTAACGACAGATCACAGGTCGGTTCAAACAATTGAATATTTGACCAGGCATAACATTGAATTGATGAGCCATCCGCCGTACAGCCCTGATCTAGCACCTTGTGATTTCTTTTTGTTCCCACACGTGGAGAATAAACTTCATGGTCAATAGTTTTCTACGCCGGAAGAAGCAGTTGAGGCATTCAAAACTCATATTTTGGAGATACCGCCTTCATAGTGGCAGCAATGCTTTTCGAATTGGTTTAAACGAATGCGGAAGTGCATTGATTTTCAAGGAGAATATTTTGAAAAGCAATAAAACTACTTTCGATAAAAAATTTTTTTTCGTTTGCTATTTTCGAAATATAAACGGCTACCCTTGTATTACTGTCAAAATTCGTATTAAAATATACCTGATACTTTGTAACATGTACCATAACATATAAATACGTTTTAATCGTTATGATGATTATGATTTCAAATAGTATTTTTGTTTAAATGTCGCATTCGAATCCTTACACACATTAAATCGCCCATACAACAATTATTATATTACCCACATGTGGTAAGTAGATAGGGTAAACTTTAGACGCTGAAGTTAAAGTAGAGAAAAAAAGAAACAAAGAAAGGAATAGGCCACTGCGTTAATTAACTAGATCTGAGATCGTCTCTTTGTTAAAAATAGCCAACTAAATCCTACTAAAAGTTTTCGAACACCACATGTAATGTTTCCTTTTGTTTCACCAATCTACTCAATTAGTCTTCACAATTTAGTAGATCAAGTCATAGTTTGTAAGTTTTAATTTATGTAATTGTTGTGTTAACTGAACGCTAGGTCTGGTTTACTAAAAAGAACTCTAACCGAGCCCTTTAAAAGAAGGAAAAAAACGAAAGAATTCACTATAAAATAGTCTGACTTCAAAGACATTATGCTGTATGAAAATGCTTATCTGATAACGTAGATTTTATGCTCAAGATTTATAGACACTTCCTTTATACGTGAGAGGGTAAAGGCTCAAAGAGATTATCACCGTAATATGTTGAAACTTCGTTGGTATTTTCGTAAAATTTTTATGCGAAGCATTTACGAGAATAGTTTGACAAGTAGTGAGAATGACACATAAGTGGTGCTCTAATTGGTAAAACAAATGCACAGGAATTTAGGCTGCCTATTTATATGTTTACATTCCGATATTTAGACAAATCTTTTGATTAATTTATTTTTGAGAGCTAATTGAAAAAGAAGCAACACATCGTTTTGTTAAAATGGAAAAAGCACAGTATCGTGCGGTGATTAAATACTTCGTAATTAAGGGTATGAAAGCCACCGAAATAAAAGATGAGTTACGGGAAATATTAGGTGAATCTGCTCCATCTTCCGCCATAATAAGTAGATGGGTAAATGAATTTAAACGTGGTAGAACAAGTTGTGTTGATGAAGCGCGCTGTGGAGCACCCAAAATCGGGACTTCTAAGGAAATGATTATAAAAATCCATAATATTATTACGCAAGATCGACGACTCAATGTGAGAGAGATAGCAGACATGATAAACATTTCAACAGAACGCGTACACCACAGCTTTACGAAATACTTGGGTCTTTCCAAGCTTTCGGCAAGATGGGTGTCGCGATTGCTTACGACCGATCAAAAGCTCACTCGTTTGCGCATTTCCAATGAGTGTTTGGACCTGTATAAGCGGAATCCGGTTGATTTTTGTAGGCGATTTGTTACTTGCGATGAAACTTGGATACACTACAGTACACCCGAAACTAAACAACAGTCGAAACAATGGTTAGAACATGCATCTGCACCTCCAAAGGAAGCGAAAACCACTTTATCGGAAAACAAGGTGATGGCATTAATTTTTTGGTATTCAAAGGGCATTTTGCTCATCGATTACCTTCAGAAAGGCGCCACAATAAACGTACAATATTATACAGAACCTTTTCGAAAATTAAATGTTGAGATTTGTGCTAAACAGCCAGGAATGGCAAAGAGAAAGATTCTGTTTCACCAAGACAACGCTCCCTCGCATATCAGCCCAGTTGCGATGTCCAAAATCCACGACTTGCATTTCCAATTAGTACCGCATGCGCCTTATTCGCCGGATCTAGTCCCGTCCGACTTTCACCTTTTTCCAAAATTGAAAACGGCATTAGGTGGAAATAAATTTTCGTCAAACGACGAGTTTATCATTTTCGTAAATGAGTATTTTGCAAGCCTTCCGGAATCGCATTTTATAGATGGTATAAGGGCATTGGAGTACCATTGGAATAAATGTATTGCTCTTTTAGGAGAATATATTGAAAAATACAAATTATTTTGTATTTAAAAATTCGTTTTTCTTTTCTATTCTCACTACTTGTCAAACTACCCTTGTTAAAGTCGGTATACGTATTCATCGTTTTAGAATAAATTGGAAAAGCTAATAAGAAAATGAAGGTTTGTCGTTTTATTATTTCTTTAGTTTAATTTCAGTGATGCTAATTCACAGTTTAACTTGGGCTAGTTTTAGTTCATTGTTAAATTTAGAGTGGTTTGCAGAGCAATCATAAATTTATTAATATTTCAATACATGTTCTACCTACATCTTGGAAAACGTACATTCGTAATTTATTGGCGTACTTATTTTTTTAAAGGCTATTAAAACATTTTATTGGTTCTATTTATAAAGCTCCCCTTTCTGTTATTCCCGTAATCAAACGAATAAATTTTGGAATAAGTTACCCTCAGAGGTCGATAACAGTATCTCGGTCAACTCATTTAAATCTAATGCAACAGAACTGTTTCCTTTATTGTTTTTCGATAATGTAGTCACGAAATATGTACATATTTACTTTTATTGTTTCCGTATTCACAGCGTTAATATTCAGGTATGTTTTCTTTATTGCTGAGCATACAAAAGGTTATGGTATGCTGGTGCTTACTTATGGTTAGATTGTGTTTGCAGATACGGAGAGTATGTGAACTAGTGAATTAAAGCTTCTAAATACAGATTGATGCAATTTTAAAATCACTTTTTAATACATGTAATTTACCACAATACCGGTAAAACAAATTAACTTTTTTTATTGTAATACAAAGGGTACTAGGAAAGTTTTGCAATATGACGCAACAATGAATCGTAGGAAACTGTTTGTTGCCGCATGTTGAGACATGTTCATACGTGCGTAGTAGCCGCCGCGCCATGTCGATGGGCTTCGTTATTCATTAGCAGTGAGAGTGTAACGTGCTTGCGATGGCATCGTGATCACGAAATGAGAAGGGGCAGTTTTGCGTTATAATCTCGTGCGTGGTTTAAACATAGACCAGTGCTTCGAAGAAATGACTCTTGCCTCACAACGATATTCAGGTGGTATAGAGAATTCCCAAGGGGAAATTTAACTTTGGAGGATGTTGAGAGGCCGGGAAGGGCACACACGTCGGCTGCGGAGGAAAACGTTACTTCTGTGAGGAAAATGCTTGGCGAGGACAGGCGAATGACCTACCAGGGTACTTCAGGCCTAAATGTACTAGCAATTCGTCCGATTCTGCATGATCGTTTACACGTGAAGAAACTTTGTTCTCGGTATGTGAAGAACATCGCGACAGGTGACGAGACTTGGCTATACTATTACAATGTGCCGACCAAAGCTCAAAACAAAGTTTGGGTCTTTGATGATGAGGACACGCCCGTAGTTGTCAGAAAATCCCGATCAGTAAAGGAAAAAATGATAGCTGTATTTTTCAAATCGAGTGGAATTGTGGACACACAGAAGGCAGTTGCAGTTAAGTGGTGTACTGAACAGTGCCTGCCTAAAGTCATTGGATCTATGTAGAATCTGCAGCCAAAGTCAAGAATGGGCACCTGGTTCCTCCATCACCGACAGGATTGAAACTTCTCGAGTACCCTCCCTACAATCCAGATCTTGCTCCCAGCGACTTTGCACTGTTCCCGCATGTGAAAATGAATATAAAAGGGAGGCAGTTTTCTCAGTGATGAGGACGTTCTGTGGGCTTGGGACAACGAGTGCGCTTTACTCCTTAGTGAAACTTAGCAGATCTGGTTTAAAGATGGTTTTCGGAAGATGGAGAGGTGTATTGAGTGTAGAGGAAATTACTTTGAAACTTTCCTAGTACCCTTTGTACTATCTACTTGTGTCGTAGTATCGTTAAACGCACTTTTTTTATTTGTTAAGCAAACGACATAAATTTTGAAATAAAGATCGCTTTTGGAGCTTTCAAAAATATCAATAAAATACCATTTGTTTATTTTAAAAATTTTACTTAAGTACTCTACAGGCTTTGAACGTCTAAGGTGTACACCATTGCATAACGAAAGTGTATATAATGAAAACAAGGACAAAACACAGTTCAGAAAGAATCCACAAAACGTTTAATGATGTCTGGTCATTCGTTCCTATTCGTCACTTTCATCTTCCAGTCTACATATGATTTATATATCCTTTAGTTTTTATTATGTGCTTTGATATTATCTTTTCTTGGTTTCTCCCTTTTTGTTTTTCTTAAACAGTATTATCTTTGTTGTTTTACCTCTGGTAATTCCCTCTTCATGGCCTAGTTTGAGATTTTGTACATCTCAAAGCGGGAAGAATTTTTCAGTGTTATTTCGTAAAAACGTGTAATTATATGCAGTTAGTAACCTACCATTGGTGTTTATTAATAGAGAAGTGATATATAAGAGAAGCAAAAAACACGACGAATTTGTTTTTTCTGTATATACTGGTTCAGAATCTGATACGATGAAGACATGGGCAGCGAATGAACTCTATTAGAGTATTTTTATCTAGTTTTGTTATGTTAAAATTTAATATGTTATTTACTTTTTCACTTAATAAACGAACTACTTCTTCTTGTGAGGTATCATTTCAATAATAGTTCATAAGATATAAGTTTCTGCATACATTTTTATTTCCCTTTTCCGATGTAGTTTTTGTACTTTCTAAGGTGTTTCATATAAGTATCATGAGGATACCTAATATCCACCTTGCTTGAAAATAACTGATTCATTAACAAACTATCTTTTCCAATATATATATGCTTCCCAAATACTAATAAGAACGTGTGCTCATTTAAGCAATATCGATGACATTTAACGTAACTTATATTTACAAAAATCTCAAGTTACATTAATTGTAACTCCTAACATTATCGCATCTGACAGCAATATAAATATAGATAATTTTGATGGAGCCTGTGGTTGATTAAATAGATCAATGAAGGTTGTGTACGTTTGGGTTTCAACGGTACGGATCGCATGCGGAATTTGTTTTCGTACTGATATTTTCACCGTAGTTGTCCAGGTGCGAGACTGTTTAATTATATGCTGATGATGACAACTTAGTTGTCGAAATACGTATACAAAAAACGAAAATTATTGTGGCAAGGGGTCATATATCAACTTTCAGTGATCTAATATAAATATAGTATTTAATTTGACATCATCACATCCTGTCGACATCTTATTTCATACGGCAGTGATCACGTTATCGGAAAACATTCCTGATTTAAACTATACTGTAATCAATATTGAACAATTCGTTAGATTCGTTTTTTTTCCACTTAGGATTTTAAGATGCTATTGATTAAGCTAGCTGGAACGTTATTCTTTTTTAGTTTCAAAAGTAAGTATTTATTCGCTTTGTCTATTACAATGTGTGGATAACAAGCGCCTTCCTCTGTCGTCCACTATACTGAACGACGAAGCTAATTTGTTGTTCAGTATAGTGGACTACAGAGGGAGGCGCTTGTTATCCATTATTTTTTTGTATCAAAATGATATGATGGACGCTACCAAGGAATCGTTCATCTGCCTGACGATCCGTGATATCGGTGAAATATATGTAGTAGATAGGGTGTTATTAATAATAGAATGTTTTCTTTTAATATTACAATATGTGTTACTGTAAATATGTCAATCATGTCTGTACTTTATTAAATTATATCTGATTTATTGTCTGTCTTACAGTGGCGTCAAAATGTCTTACTTGAACGTGCACGAGTTAAGATTGTCAGGGCCCATGAATCGCAGTGACATGTAATTATTTGCTATAACAAGTCGAAAAATAGAACTTCATAAAAGAACATATTTTTACAAATAAAGTACCATTACTCCGTGTAGACGGGTGAATGGAACGAGACGAAAACGTAGCTGTAGCGACGTGCATTATTTACCATATTCCGATGGCATCGAGTGGGCAGCGACTAGTTGTAATGAATCACAACACATATACAACATAATCCACAATTACTTCGCCGGTCGTGATGATTTATAATTGCTAGGAAATTGGACGGACAGAGTGTCTGTATATCCCTTATTGTATTGACCGATGCGGTGGCCCTGCCATTTCTCTTCTTCTTCAATCTTCATTGTTGTCTCGTCCACCCCAGCACTTCCACGCAACATATGTACATACGTATTAGGTTCATCCCCTTATCATACTTTGTTCGACCGCATGCCAGCCATTTAATTGCCTTTTAATCTTACACCGTGGAAAGAAGATAAATAGAGAGATCCCGGAGGTCGTGTTTTTTTATTGTTTGTGCTGTTATGTGTGGGTATTGCGAAAACATGCTAAGATATTAATCTTGGAACATCTACATAAACATCAGTTTAATACCATTTGTAAATTTAATTTTCGTGTTGCTTCAAGTGAAGAATTTGTTAAATATTAATTGATTATACTGCCAGCTCTTGGTGAAACATGTTTAATTATAGCCGATTTACGAGGGAGCGTTTTTATATTCGCGGAATGGGGGACAAGGGGTGAAAATAAAAAAACCAAATTATTTTTCTTTTTCAATATATTCACCTGCAAGACGGATACATTTTTCACATCTTTCAATTAATTTATTTATACCCTCATAAAAAAATGATTTCTCTTTATCTGCAAAATACGCCGAAACTGCCTCCTTGACTTCATCATCGGCAGTAAATTTTTTACCCCGCAGCTCTTTTTTCATTTTCGGAAACAGGTAATAATCACTCGGGGCCAGGTCTGGGCTGTAGGGTGGGTGATTCACAATTTCGAAGCCCACCTTATGCAGGGCAGCTAACGCAACGCGGCTCTTGTGGACGAGGGCGTTGTCGTGCAAAAGCAGAACACCTTTTGTCAATTTTCCCCGTCTTTTCTCTTTAATGGCTTCTTTTAGTCGCTCTAATATTGAAGCGTAATATTCTCCGGTTATAGACACACCTTTATCTTTATAATCAATCAACAATATTCCTTCCGAGTCCCAAAATACCGTTGTCATGAGTTTCCCAGCTGATTGTGACACTTTAAATTTCTTGGGAGGTGCTGTGCCCTTTTTATGCCACTGCATGGGTCTTGTTTGGACTCAGGTTCATAATGATGAACCCAAGTTTCGTCTTCAGTAACAATTCCACTCATTACACCATCCTTGTCTTCATTACAGAGGTCCAAAAATGCACGCGAACGCTCTACGCGCTGTTGTTTTTGCGGCGGCGTGAGCATTCTCGGCACCCATCTTGCGCTGACCTTAGACATGCCGAGATGATCGTGTAGGATTTTAAAAATTGTTGTATCGGATACTCCAACCATTTCTGCGAGTTGTTTCTTCTTTAGTCGAGCATCTTCGAGTACAATTTGTTCAACTTTTTGGATAAGTGCTGGCGTGGTCACCTCAATGCTCCTACCCGGCCTCGGGTCGTCTTCAAGGGATTCCCTTCCTTGTTTAAATAAACTATGCTCAAAGACTAACTGTCTAATAACAATGAAACTCCGTATTTATACTAATCATGAGTCGCTGCACAGGCCACGCCCCCAATGCGCCTACTCACCCCTCTACAACCCGCTCATTCCGCGAATATAAAAACGCTCCCTTGTATCTCAGCAGGCAGCTTTCTACAATTCATTGTTGCGTCATATTGCAAAACATTCCTAGTACCCTTTATATGTACACTAAAGGGTTTCCAAAAATTAAGGTTATTTGTGCATATGATCGCGCTACGGGAGCGGGCGTTTGTGAAAAATGGGCTGTACTTTATTGTTAATACTTTTTATTGAAATAATACTTTTCAATATATAAATTATTTTTAAATATTTTGTATTTGTATTTTTGTGCATAATTTGTGTATTTTATATGTCCTTACAAATGTTAATAGACTTTATTGTTTGTTTTTAATAAAACAATATACCAACAAAATAAAGTTCTAAAAAATCCAACATGAAACTATTTTACATAATTCGAATAAAATGACCAATTAACTGACATTTCAATACATTAGTTGTGACGCATTCATTCACTAATAGTTTATATTTTAAATATTATTACAGTCTTCGTAAAAGCTTTTTAATATCTATTATGCAAAATGTTTCAACAAAAACAAATATGGTGTTCACATTTACGTATACATAAATTTGCGTGTATGTGACGAAGTTTTATTCGATACGCTCGTGGCGCGGTTAGTGAATCGAAAAATACATCAATTTAATAAAGTGGAAAAATAATGGTTTTCGAATTCGAAGTGTTCGGTGAAGAGAAAAAAAACTACACAAAAATAAAATAAACAAGACGTAATAGTGAATGTGTAGGCGTTTGGAAATGATGTGATCAGAAAATTTAAGTACCGCGAATATTGTTTTATCATTTGATAAATGTGGAATTTTACTATTTCGAACTCAGATCTATTTTTGTCAACTCGAAGTACTTGTTTATTAGATCGTTCGTCTCTTTTTTACGTAACTCGAATGCTTTTTTTACTCTTTTTTGTCATTTCAAGAGCTTATTAAATTAGGAGATGGCAAAGTATTTGTGTATTTGTAAATTTCAATAAAAAATTAGAAAGTAAAAGCTACAGAAAAAAATATGGTGGGCGACATTCTGGTTTAGGTCTCGACAAATAAAAATTAATCGCAAGGAATAAAACTGGGTGAAAATGGGGATGTGGAAGTAAAAAAGAATATTTTTCGTCATAAAAGTTAGGGATAATTAACGAGCAAGAGAAGGTACATTAATAATCGATAACACAGGCCGACTATGAATAAACTTTTTTTTATAAATTTGGCTCCCCTTTATGTTTTTTGACGTGCAGAATCTGAAAATGAACTTTCAAATACCACAGGACGTAAGGCTTCCTCGCATCTTTACTTTATGTTATTTATGGATTGCCTTAAAGCTCTGTCAGAATCAGAACCTTGCTTTCAATATTTCTGTCAGAAATTTCCTGGTTTGTCAGAGGCAAAGTTAAAAGAAGGCATATTTGTTGGCCCTGACATTCGAAAACTTATGCAAGACCCTATTTTCGAAAATGCGATGAGCTTGAAAAAAAAGCAGCATGGGTTGCATTTAAACAAGTTGTTTTCAGTTTTAGTGCAGTAGTTCAGCCCTGAAGATGTCTCATACAAATGGGTACGAAACGTCGGCAGATATACTAGTGACGCGGTTCCAGCCTGGAAACCCAGAAGCAGATAGCATGGACCACGACCGCGGAAGTCTACGTACTAAATTAAGTTGTTTTGAAGTTTTTAGACAATCAGAAAGACCCTAATTACGAAAATATAATTCAAAACATGTCGAGAACTTGGATGTAACATGAGTGCGAAGGTGCATTTTTTACACTCACATTTAAATTTTTTCCCTGACAATCTTGGAGCTGTAAGTGAGGAACAAGGGGAGCGTTTCCACCAAGATATAAAGGAGATGGAGAAACGGTATCGGGGTCGTTGGAATGGAGATTACTGCTGGACCCTTCTACAAGTAACTCCAGAAGCATCATATAAAAGGAAAAGCAACACTCAAACTTTTACCGTGAAGAAGCTGAGGAAATACGAAACTTTAGATTAATAAGTAAAAAACTGTTCATATATCAATCATACCATTGTAATAATAAAATGTTAAATTTTTCATTTATACTCTGATAATAAATTACGTACCTTTAAATCTTAACTATTATTCTAAATTGCGCAAGGCGACGATCTGATCTCGTGTTTAGGTATCGGTTCCTATGTGTTGCTTTTCTATACACCGTGTAGCATAATGTTTCATTTACTTTTTTGTAAAATGAGGACATTTAGGAACAGCAACGATCCATTTTGTCCAGTTTCCAGTGTGGATTGTGTTTTGTCTTGTATACTATTTAAATGATTCAGGAAATTTTGAAATTCTACTTCCCCGCGTGGCTAAATTAACGAAAGTGTTTTCTACTTAACACATTCATAAGCTTGATTTGTGCGTAATAGTTCATAGAGTTGTCGTTTCAAAATCTTCCACAAAAGATTGGCTTTTATGAAAGTTTTTCCTCAATTTAGACAACAATAATTTGGTTCCATAATGTGGTGAAATTTTTCTTACAAACACATTCTACAAATAATTTGACGCACCAATGTGGACTATTTTCTTTTTAAATTCACAGAATTATCAGTAAATTTGACACACAAACGTTGGAATTCTTTTTTCGCATTCCACAGCATTAACAGTTTGAAAGTTTGATTTTTTATTGTCTTTCTTAGATTTAATCACTCAAGGTTGATATATAACCCCTTGCCACATTAATTTTCGAATTCTGTATACGTATTTCGACAACTAAGTTGTCATCATCAGCAGATAATAAGAAGTGTCGCACCTGGTAAACTACGGCGAAGAATGAAGTCAATAAAATCCGTTTTAGGAAATGCAAAAGACAAAGTCGAGGATAACAAGAAATCGGGAATATATAGCATTAAATGTTTAAATTGTAGTAAACAATACATTGGCCAAATAAAACGATCGATAGTAACCTGGTATAAAGAACACATCGTGAATATAAAAATCAAACGACCGGAAAAATCGAGTTTAGCAAAACATGTGTTGGATTGTAATCATAGTGTTAACGCCGATTGCTTGCCTTTGATTAAAAACGTGTATAATTATCGCGAATTAGATACGTATGAAAGTATGTACATTTTGAAGAATAGAGATCACGTGTTAAACACCGACGGGGGTCCGAACAAGTCGCCTCTTCTCGGTCTGCTAAATTGACAGAAAAGGGATAGTGTAATAAATCACATCACTTATCGATCATGTCCGCGTTCCTTTTTTTAATGTCTTTCATCTTAGGTTAAGTAGAACAATTTTTAATATATTGTGAAACTAATATACAGTGTACATTTTGGTTCTCAACGGTACGGATCACGTACGGAGTTTGTTTTCGTACGGGTATTTTTCGCCATAGTTTACAGGTGCGACACTTTTTAATTATCTGCTGATGATGACAACTTAGTTGCCGAAATACGTATACGGAATTCGAAAATTAACGTGGCAAGGGGTTATATATCAACCTTCAGTGATTAAGTAAATCAACCACTCCATCAAAATTACCCACTTTCTTAGAAATTAATTTGTAAATACGTTTCTTCTAGACAAATGCCGCTAAATTTTTCCTTCCAAAAAACTTTAAAAAGCCCTATCTACGTATATAACTGACTGATTTAATGTTTATCTATGTCTAGATAATAACTGCATGTGTTAAAGACCATTTTCTTAAACGAAGTAATATACACGGAATCTATCAGAAATGATAATAGTGTAAGAAAAAAATAGAATTTTATGAAAATGTAAAAAGATGTAAATCATTCAAATGACTTGAACGACGTCGGTAGCGAGCTAGATGTTGATCGGTAGATATTCATTAACTGAAATTGTACCCCTTCATGGAGGTATTTTCAACTTGATTTTCCTTTCGTGCACTGCGAAGTCCGTGGAGTAAATCTGCATACATTGTAAAATTAAATTGTACTTTTGTGTGTTGAAGTTTCATTGTCGACTCTAATAGAGGTGAGGTGTTATTAAAACTTTTATTTCTGAATAATTGCACGCGATGTTTGTATTTCAAATGGAGTGCAATAATAGAAAATTGCATTGTATTAATGTCCTTTCTGTGTTGAAACTGAAGCGAAAAGTGTGTTTATTTTACTGGTTGATTTTTTCTAGCAAATATTAAAATGTAATTTCTTGGTAATTGAAAAAGGAGGCCATACTATATTTATAGGTTTTACACACTGTGAAAAGACTTTATGTTTGGTACAGTACCGTCCGTTGAAGTTTGAGAAAGTAATAAAAGTTTAAAAAATAAGAAATAGAAAGCAAGTAATACTAAAGAAGTAAATTTATTACTTTATAGAACAATAACTATTTAAATTTATTGAAAATTTTATTTTTTACTATTCATGACCAACAAAATTCTTAAACATTATTTTCGTCAAAAAATTCACGTTTTGTATTGACTGCATTAATTTTTCGAGTATGTTACCTATGATGTTCTTTCCTTGTTGGAGAATATTTCAGAACTGTTTCTGAGAAGTAGGACCAAAAATTCGTATATTTCTATCAAGCTCATCACACAGTAGCTCAATAGAGTTGAGATGTGGACTCTACGGTGGTCATATCCTAGCTTGATTTTACTTATTTAGATAGTGTTAAGGGTTCATTTTACTCTTGGTTCATGTTTTGCGTACGTCACTGCATATCTTGGTGGTGATATTTTTGTAAATATTAATTTTAGCTACTTTCCCTATTCTGAACAGTTTTAATCTTCTTTTATTATTTTATTAAATGCCCTTCAATTGATTATTTCATTACTTACCTGTGCCGTTATATTTCTCTATTTTGTAAGGTGTTTTGTCGTTTCTTTTATAAATACAAGGGTAGTTTGACAAGTAGTGAGAATGGAAAAGAAAAACGAATTTTTTAAATACAAAATAATGTTTATTTTTCAACACATTCTCCTAAAAGAGCAATACATTTATTCCACCGGTCCTCCTATGCCCTTATACCATCTTTAAATTTCGATTCCGGAAGGCTTGCAAAATACTCATTTACGAAGATGATAAGTCCGTCGTTAGACGAAAATTTCTTTCCACCTAGTGCCGTATTCAATTTTGGAAAAAGACGGAAGTCGGAAGGGGATAGATCCGGCGAATAAGGCGCATGCGTTACTAACTGGAAATGCAACTCGTGGATTTTGGACATCGCAACTGTGCTGGTATGCGAGGGAGCGTTGTCTTGGTGAAACAAAATCTTTTTCTTTGCCATTCCTGGCCGTTTGGCACGAATCTCAACATTTAATTTTTGTAGAAGTTCTGCATAATATTGTCCGTTTATTGTGGCACCTATCTGAAGGTAATCAATGAGCAAAATGCCCTTTGAATCCCAAAAAATGCATCACCTTGTTTGCGGATAAAGTGGTTTTCGCTTTCTTTGGAGGTGCAGAACCACGTTCTAACTATTGTTTCGACTGTTGTTTAGTTTCGGGTGTACTGTAGTGTATCCAAGTTTCATCGCAAGTAACAAATCGCCTACAAAAATCAATTGGATTTCGCTTATAAACGTCTAAACACTCATTGGAAATGCGCAAACGAGTGAACTTTTGATCAGTCGTAAACAATCGCGGCACCCATCTTGTCGAAAGCTGTTTACTATGTCTGCTATCTCTCTTACTTTGAGTCGTCGATCTTGCGTAATAATATTATGGCTTTTTCCATTTTAACAAAACGACGTGTTGCTTCTTCTTCAATTAGCTGTCAAAAATAAACTAATTAACCGATTTATTTAAATATCGGAGTGTAAACATATGAATAGGCAACCCAAATTACATTGCATTTGTTTTACCAATTAGAGCGCCACTAATGTGTCATTCTCACTACTTATCAAACTATCCTCGTGTATCATTTAGTTCTTATTCTCTCGATCAATCATTAGTTCAATTATTCAATAGTGCATTAGTGTATTATTTAATACTGTGTGTTTACCAAATAGTTAGCATATTATTTAATATCGTGTATTCACCAATGAATATTACACAGTTACGTTCAATAACTTTTTTGCTACTTTACTTTTATATTATTTCGCCATTGTTTAATATACATGTTTTCCCGCCGATTTACTATAAATAAAGAGTTGGTCTGGATATTCTTTTGGTTTGCTGAATGTCTTTAAGGGAAATCTTAGGAAACTGAGTGGTTCAATAGAGCCACCACGTACTAAGAAAGATTACGTATGCCATTATTTGCTCTTTGCGCCCTTATATTTTACATCAATCTCCGATTATTTAACTTGTGGACGACGACATCCGCGACAACTAGTTGGCTACTGTTCGGTTGCTGCTCAGAAAAGTCAAGGTTTCCTAAGTCCGTTATTTGTGACAGGCAGCATTACAGCAGACAACATATCGTAGAACCATTATAAAATAAATCAGGAAACTCACTGGTATACTTCTTAAATGATCGCTTTTTTTTCCTTCAGCACGTTCGACATACTTAAATATATATATTTATATAAAACGTAAAACAAATAACGTCTAGCCAAGTATCGATATTCGCTAGTAGCACAATGATATGCATACGTATTACTTGAAACGATCGACAATTTACGGAAATAATCGCTTCACTAGTTTAGATTTGGCTGTGTGTGCACGTGGACAGATACGTACTTCATATGGCGGATCCTGACCTGTCGCGCCGATACAAGTGACAAGACTAATAATGATTGTCATTATTATCTTTCTATTTAAATGCATGTGCAATTGCGTTCCTTTATATTGTGAATACAGGAATATTCTGACGGTTTACTAGGTGTGTAAAATAACATCTACAAAGGATAGTAATATTTGGAAATACAGGACATTGAAATAAATAAAATATTTTATATTTTATATAATCATTTTATTAAATAAAAAAGTTACTACACATCTGTTTCCTTATGATTAATAATATAATTTTTTTGGCAATTTGAAATAAACTCGAAACCTCCACAAAACAGAGATTCATCTTCATATAATATATAATACATATGTAATAAATTTATTTAAATTTCTTTATCATGATATGTACATTTATATACACTTAAAATATCTTGCCCAAAGACGACTGATTTCATTTCATGTTCATAATAACATCACAACTTTTAATTAGATTTTTCTTCATTTTTGTTTGTTGAAGGGGATGTAGGGATATAATTGTAATAATAAATGTTGTCTAAATGTCTTTTACAGTCACGTTGTTTTGTGTATTGTGAGCATGATGAGCACAATGGTACCACAATTAACGAACAGTTGCTGGCTGGTAGATTTGGAGCTGGTGTTTGCGTGTTGCATGGCAGCTGGTTTTTCCTCTGGAAAATATGGGAAGAATTTAGTCATTATGTTGTTATTTTCTTGTTAAGGAAACGTCTAAATTATTATTCGGATTTTATATTTTGACAAATTTATTCTATGACATTTATTTAAATATAAATCTCTTCAGCATAACGTAGTTTTTAATTCAAGGTACCGTAAAATGGGAATACTTTAAATGCTAGGTATACTTTGTATGATAAATACAATGGAAAGCATGTTAGCAGACCTCTCACACTTTTCTCCCGTAAAGACAAGATAGCAATTCTTGAAAGAGCAACCGAATGCCCAGTTTGGGGATTTCTCTCTTTCTTGTTATTTATGGATAAAAGAGGGAGGACTGTGAGTCTTTTTAAAAATTATATTCCTAGAGTTGACTGGACGTACAGCCTTCTTGAAAGGTATAAGGGCTCTTATGAATAAAGAGAAGCCATCAATATACAGAGAGCTAGAGCTGCAATGTCTAAAGAGACTCTAGGAAAATTTTCTAACAATTTGACAAAAATGTTGAAGAATCTTACAAGTTTTAACATATTCAATTATGATGAATCAAACTTATTCGACGAACTTAGAAAGGAGCGTGGTATTTACAGACGAGGCGTCAAGTCTCCAGAAAAAATTAGAAATCTCTCCAAAAGCTGTACAACTATGTTATGCGGTTCAGCCGACGATACATGATCGCTTCATAAAAGTTTACCTTTTTACTCTTGGAAAAATAATAGTTCACTAAGACTTCCATGTTGCGATAAGCCATGTTGCACTCTTGGAATAAGGTACAATCGCACAGCAAATGGCTGGATAGATGATACTACTTTTCGGGATTCGTTTTCGTAGAAAGTCCGCAATACTTCACTGAGATTCGATCAATTCATGATATATGCCTCATTGGTGTGTAAAAATGCATATCAGAGACTACGAATATATTAAATAAATACGCCATGACATTGCTGTAAAAAAGAAGTAAGTTCATTTAGAGATCCCAGACTCTAGAGGAGTCGATACATCTTTGTACACTTAGACAACTAATTTGAAATTCCATAAAAGATGAACTCGCCATTAATAGATTTTGAAGAAGAAATGTGAAAGGAATATATACAGTTGAGGGAGTTGTGGCATCATTTCTGAAAAGAAAAACAAAATTGGAGTGGGGAAGATCAAATTTTTGAGGAGATTTGGAGTTAACATGAAGGCAGAATTATAAATTAGCAAATATGGAACAAACTCGAGGTAGACTATTGAAGACTTTGTTGACTAAAAGTAACTTGGATGACGTCATCTGCAGAGAGAAAATCTTTGAAAGAAGAAAGACTTCGTAAGCCAAAATATCGGAGAAGCAGAAGATACGGAAACCAAAAATTGATTTGAGATGGTGGTAGTGGAAGTGGAAGCACAAACACTTTTACATCTTAGACAAAGAAAATGGATTTGATTATATGTTTATATATACACATTCTTAGTTTTGTATTATTAATTAGAAGTATTAGATATTAACCAATATTCCCAAACGATTACTTTTTCAACCATCAGGTGTACCTGTACCACAACTGCATGTTATTTTAAGAAATAAAATTGATGATCTAGATGTAGGTTTCTGTGGCTGATTTCCTTCATGAATAGATTGCACCAGGAGTGCAAATGTGGCGTTTTCATATACTCCTCCTACTTTGAAAATAAACTAAGGTCTGATTAAATAGTTTTCCGTTGCTTTTAAGTATCTTTATGATTTGTCCAATTTTTCACGATTTCGGAAAATGGTTGGCCTTATAATACCTATATATTATATTACATTGAACATTATAACTAGAGCACGGAATTATATGCATTTGCATTTTCTATAATATCGATATGCCAAGAAAATTTTTTCGTATCTACACGAATTAAGCAAAAACAAATGTAAAAGCCGATTTTCATTTTGCATATTTTCAGAAATTGATGCATAAATCAGAATAAAATGCATATACGTGCATATGTGTATAATTTAAATTTTTTGTTAAATTAAATAAAGCGAATATTGCCCACACTGCATTTTGAGAACTGGGGTTCCCCTACATTTTACAAACCGCCCGGTATCGCATCGGCAAAAACTGGAGTTCCCCTATTTTCTCTACGTTTTACTACGAGTCCCACTGCCATCGGTTGTCTTTCAGTTTCATTTTGGATTTATCAGGGATCAGTCGTTGTTTTTAAAACGAAGTAATAATGCCACCAACACAGTGTTTGATAGCTACATGGATAAATGATTATCCAGAACTTTATTTAAATTTAAACAAGGTGTTTTGTCGATGTTGCAGCAAAACAGTAAGTTCACTTTATATTATTTTTTTATTTGTATTTGGTACCAAAACAGTTTTCGAATTAATAGATTCCATGTGACAAAAAATTTCAAATTACACATTTTGCTACAGCATCACATACAAAATATAAGAAGAAAATGAAAAATATAAAACAATTAACACTTAATGAAACAATTTCTTCGGCATCAGTCTGTGAAAATAAAGAAGAATTCAATTTTGATTTATGTGAAGCCTTTGTTAGTGCCAATATTCCGCTTATGAAATTACAAAATCCAACTTTCAAAGAGTTTTTAGAGAAGTATTGTGGTACACCAGTATCAGATGAAAGCACCTTTAGAAAAAAATATATAAACAAAGTTTTCGAAAAAAACATGAGTGAAATTAGGTAGTTAATTGGAAACAATTATATTTATTTTATAGTCGACGAAACAACTGACACTTGTGGCCACTTATCGCCAATTTATTAATAGGTGTACGAGTGAAATCGTTCCTGGTCAAGCGTATTTAATTGGTTTGAAACAATTAGAGAAATCCAACAATGTAACTATGTCACAGTTTATAAACGAAGTATTAACAAGTTTCTATTTACCCAAAGCTGTCCCCACTGAAAAGGTTTTATTGATGTTGTCAGATGCTGCTACATACATGACCAAATCTGCACAAACTCTAAAAGTATTTTATTCAAAAATGATACATGTCACATGCTTAGCTCATGGCGTGAATAGAATAGCAGAAGAAATTCATAACCAATATCCTGATGTAAATTGTTTAAGCAATACGGGTGAAGAAAATATTTGTAAAAGCACCCCTCCGAATACAAATGTACAAAGACAGTTTACCTAATACTCCTCTGCCACTTCAGCCAATAATTACGAGGTGGGGTACGTGGCTAGAGGCGGCATTTTTTTATGTAAATTATTTGAATGATATTGCAGTGTTAGTGTCAAAATTTTCCGATGATTCCGCAGCTATTAAAGAGTGTAAAAATATTTTAAATATTCCTACATTAAATCAACAACTGGCATTTGTCAAAGCGAATTTTAGCTTTATTACGGAAACGTTAACTACATTAGAGAGGCAGAGCGTGGAACTTACAGATTCTGTGAATTTAATTACAGATTTCAAAAATAAGGTCAACCAAGTTAAAGGTAAAATTGGTGATTCTATAAAAACGAAGATACATGACGTATTAACAAAAAATACAGGGTTTGATGAACTTACTAAAATTTCAAATATTTTAAATGGAAATTATGAGCCTTCTACATATAATAATGGATGCCACCACTATATACAAGTTTTCACCAATCACTTCTGTTGATGTAGAAAGAAGTTCTTCTGTATATAAAAATTTGTTATCTGATCAAAGAGAATCGTTTCTTGTGGAAAATTTAGAGAAATATATAATTGTCAATATTTACAATATAAAAAAATAAAATGTATTATTTTATAGTTTGTAGGTTTGTACTTTACATTAATTTATCAATTTATCTTTTGTAATACAAACAACCTGTTTAAATAAATTTTGTAATTCTATTGTGTTTTTGTACTTCAATTTTTTAAAAAATATAATCAGTGCATATATAACTAAATTGTTGCGTAATTTTAAAAAGCTGTTGCGTAATTTAACAAAATATTGTGCATATATATGCGCATATTTTCAGGGTTTTTAATGCATATAATTCCGTGCTCTAATTATAACAGTTATAAAAGATCTAATGGAAATTAATGGTGCGTGCATGTAAAACAAGAATTGTTTTTTTTATCCATCTCTCAACTTAAATTATTATGTTTTGTGAATGATATACATTTGCACTTACCTACTGTCGAATTCAAGACATGAACGTTGATAGAAGATGGCACCACATTCGAAGGAGTACACGTGTAATTACCGTTATGACTTTTATCCGTTTCGGGTATCAATAAGACGCTCGAAGATTTGTCCATGGTGACTTGTACTCCCGGATCGAAGTTGATCATTCTTTGCTCGTGGTACCAGAAAACGTACATTGGTGGCTCGGTAGATTGACGAAACGTGCACACTAATCTCAGCAATGAACCAGCACGCAAGTGTAAATCCGGGGCGCCTAATATTTCGGCCGTCGCCTCCGTCACCCGCAATTCCAACAGAATACTGGTGGATGGATGCGTGGAAACTTGGCATTCGTACAGACCCGCGTCCGACTGTTGAACGTGTTTAATGAGGAGGCCCCAGTTCTGCAGGTGGCGGACGTGTTCCACCATGAATCGATCATCCGAATTATAAGTTGACAGACCGACTGTAAGCAGGTGGAGGTCGTTTTTCCGGATCCATGACACCTGTGGGATTTTTGACACGTCATATATAACACAGTAGTAGCATGTACACAGGGGGTAACAACCAAAACTCGTATATATCTTTGTACATTCATTCTCTTTGTGCATTATTTTTCTGTGACAGGCAATCCTCCACAGTATTTTCGCATTATTTTCATCAAAGGTACGGAATAAAACGAGAGAGTTTATTGCACTCTGTTGGGGTTCTTTGAGTTCCGTGAATTATTGTTCGAATATGACTTTGTGAAGTAGAATTTTTATTAAGCCATGCTGGGTTTCGGAGACGCGTTTCGGATTTTAATAAAATTTAAAAAAGGATTTTTTAATTTCGAATTTTTTTAGAAGCAACACACTTATTTCTTTCGTAACATACTCGTAGTTCTAACAGAATTAACTTTACTATAATAAACCAAATTGTTGTTTAGCCTAGCCTTGAAGCATATATTAAAGTAAATTTAGTAAAAGGAGGCGCGCGAATAATCGCATACGCTGAACAACGCTGGAATACGCTGAATAAAAAAAGCTGTAGTTATAAAAATGAAAAAAAGAGATATTAAAGAAAAAAAACGATAGATGAAAGAAATCGTAACAAAATGAAAAAATACTGGATTAATATTTTAAATCTATATTTCCTAAAATGATCTATATGAACCCCCAGGAGTTGATTTTGTCTCACTGGACGATTTTTGCATTGTTTTCAATTTTAATTTTTTCCCAATAAAATGCTTGAAATTAAAAGGCAAAATGTGTTACAAACATAATTTTAGTCTCTGTATTGGTTTTCGAATAGCTATATTTTTATTGTTCTTTAGTACTCTTAGCGCCCTCTCGTATCTGTCCGCCGTAATTGATAATCAATACGATCGATTACAGTATATAAATTATAGATCTCTTCAAAATTTTAATTTTGTTTAACTAATAGAATTTAATTAACAAAATCATGTAGTTATCGTCCTTGTATTGATTGGGAATTATTCCTGGTGATTTTGTAATTGTTTGGCCATTATATTAGCATTCACTTTTATATTTGTGCGTAGTGATATAAAAGCAAATGGCGGGCTATTATCGCCCTTTTCGAACGTGATCTTTCTAAGAGAATACAAGTTTCTGCTCTTATGCCACTTAGAAGTCCTAACTTAGAATTAGTGATCCGACTTATTACATTGAAATGGTTAATTGCATTTTTATCAATTTCATTGGATTTATGACAAGGCGATTACGTGTTTCATGGACATTATGATGAAGGTTAACCGCGCTGGTTGGTATAAAAAGTCTGCACGTGGTCGACCATTTCAAGTAGGATTTATGTTAGTTTGTTTTACCTAAGAGAATATCTTAGATACAGTTAACCAATCTTCCAGAAGAAACAACCAGAATTATGTAAACTGAGAACTTTGTATTTCATAGTGGTCTAATTCTTTTTTCTGTTTCTTTTTTTTCTCTATTTTAAATTTAGGGTTCTAAGTTTTCCGTACCTACCTACCACATATTAGTGAATAATCATCATGCCTCCCTCTCACGTCCAATGAATTGAACGAAAGTAGATAGGGTGTTATTAATAATAGAATGATTCCTTTTAACATTATTTTAATTGGCAAATAGCCGTGATGCATGCCATCTGTTTATACGCTCTGGAAACTTAGTTCCCGACATTGCGAGACAGATGCACTCTCGCTTTTTCGTTCAATTCATTGGACGTGAGAGGGAGGCATGATGATTATTCACTATTTTTCTGTATCGTAATGATATGATAGACGCTATCAAGGAATCGTTCATTAATAACACAGAATCTGCCTGATGATTGGTCAATCCATGAAACATATGTAGTAGATAGGGTGTTATTAATAATAGAATGATTCCTTTTAACATACCACATATTAGTAATTCATTAATTGTCGTACGAGCGGAGTGAATGTGTATGTAAGAATCCCTCGCCCATCTCATTAGGAAGACGGAGCTTGATTGGCACGTTCAAGGGTTAACGTAACGTAGTAATTTGACCAGACCCATCGAGGCTATTGGGGTACTAAACCTACTATTTTATTTTATATATTAGTTTATCGTAAGTGCTAATTGATTTTAAAGACTGTGGTAACAACGGTTGAATTTATATGTTACCGTTTCATTCAGTTACGGGACCATTTAAGACCGAGAGGCTGGGTGTAGAGGTATCTAAGACTCAATCAAATTTTAAAGCAAAGCAAACTATTTTATATATAATTTATTTACGAAACCATTAATTCATATAATCGGTAGACTGAATAGCTGAAACCAGCCTTTGTTATCGAGGAAGTATCTTCATTTATCTGTTTTGTCAATCAAGGGCCTTGTAAGTATTCTAATCAGTATTTTACAGAAAGATATGGCTCACGCTCGTTTGTAAATTTTAGCTTAATTAATGGCGCGTGGCACGGCTAGCATTAAATTGTCCACTTTGCTCGTTAACAAATGATTAGTTTGCTATCAGCCCAACTATTATAGTTTTTCTTTCAATTCGTTTAAACCACAGAAAAATTATGCCTAGTGTCATTACATTTATTGCTTAACGAAACTAGTAATTTAGCTGGAAGCTAAACTTTATTATTCTGTATATATTTTTTTGCAATTATTTTGTTTTTGTCCTCTGTTTTTGTTATTGGGAAGTGTCCAGTAAGGGGCACATATGCTATTGTATAATTTTGCGTGAACCAACTATATACATATATAGAGCGGGATTATTTTCTCTTATTTTATTTAAAGTTAATAACAGTAACTTAAGCTTGATCAATAAGGTTGATATATAACCCCTTTCCACATTAACTTTTATAAATTCTGTATACGCATTTCGACAACCAAGTTGTCATCATCAGCAGATAATTTCAAAGTGTCGCACCTGGTAAAACACGGCGAAAAACAACCGTACGAAAATCAAACTCCGTACGCGATCCACACCGTTCAAAACCAAGATGTACACTGTGTTTGTTTCGCAAGATTTTTAAAAATTATTTTTACTTAAACTAACATGCACTACATTGAAAAAGGGAATTACGGTCAAGACAGTCAAGTGCCTGCCTGTGATTTATTATATTGTTCCTCCTCTGACATTGACGACGAGTGTTTCTTTTATAGGATTTCTATTGACATTCTTGTCTGATCGTGGGCATAAATTTTCGAATTTCTTGTTCAGACCTTTAATTTTCTTATTTAATTTGTGGTTTGTAATTTCCGCGATTTTTCTATAAAAGCAACACCAGTCTTGATATTCAGAGTGATTTAAGTTTTTTGTTAGTTTTAAATGCAATTCATATAAATTTAGTTCTAATCTACTTCTTTTGATGTACAGATATTTCATTTCCATTTTTAACCATTTCATTTTCGCATATGAAATGACTTTCTCGTTCATTCTACAATTTGATGTGACATTTATTTTAATAAATTTTGGGAAACATTTCTACTTTTACAGCGATTCAAGAAATTTATATCTGCACTTATAAACTTAACTTTACTATATATGTATCTTGTGAAATGTGTTGTACTCCTTTGACCGGGAAGTCATCTTGTAGTTGAATTTGATGGAGCCTGTGGTTGATTGACTTGATCAATAAGGTTGATATATAACCCCTTTCCACATTAACTTTTATAAATTCTGTATACGCATTTCGACAACCAAGTTGTCATCATCAGCAGATAATTTCAAAGTGTCGCACCTGGTAAAACACGGCGAAAAACAACCGTACGAAAATCAAGACTGGTGTTGCTTTTATAGAAAAATCGTGGAAATTACAAACCACAAATTAAATAAGAAAATTAAAGGTCTGAACAAGAAATTCGAAAATTTATGCCCACGATCAGACAAGAATGTCAATAGAAATCCTATAAAAGAAACACTCGTCGTCAATGTCAGAGGAAGAACAATATAATAAATCACAGGCAGGCACTTGACTGTCTTGACCGTAATTCCCTTTTTCAATGTAGTGCATGTTAGTTTAAGTAAAAATAATTTTTAAAAATCTTGCGAAACAAACACAGTGTTCATCTTGGTTTTGAACGGTGTGGATCGCGTACGGAGTTTGATTTTCGTACGGTTGTTTTTCGCCGTGTTTTACCAGGTGCGACACTTTGAAATTATCTGCTGATGATGACAACTTGGTTGTCGAAATGCGTATACAGAATTTATAAAAGTTAATGTGGAAAGGGGTTATATATCAACCTTATTGATCAAGTCAATCAACCACATGCTCCATCAAATTCAATCAGTAACTTAAGCATTTCCTTTTTTGTTCTTTTTAATACTTATTCGTAATAGGCAATCATACTCAATATCTTGTAAATTAAAAATTTTCAACACACAGTAAACTTGTAGAGAGCTTAACTTTTCTTTTTTCTTTTGATCCTGTATTGTTTCAATTGTGGCGTCCTATTATATCTTATTAACAGGGAACTCTCCCTCCACTCTTGGAATTAATTTTGAGCTAGTTTAGCACTCCAAAGTTAAGCGAAGGCATCACTAGAAAGGTAAGAATATGGGAGTTGATTTAAAGTTCTATTAAGGGTAGATCCGGATGTTGCAATGGCCACAATTTTGGGTTTTAGATGAAGTCTATGTTGGAGTCAGAATTCTTCTTCTTTGACATTATTTAAATTTAAAATTAAATTATGTTTTGTTTCAATACCTTTTTTAGTTTTGAGGAAAAGCCAAAAGAACATTATCACACATAGTTTTTATATAAAAAATTAACTTTGGCAATAATTTGTTTTAATTCATTTCGTAACAGTTTTCTTTTGTTTTTTATCAATAAATGTAATGTGTGACCCGTTACTAGTATTTTGTTTGTCTGTGTGTTTTGTCCTGTCCCAATATAGTTTGTAATCATAATTTGTAAGGTTACTTTCTGGTGTGCATTTGCAATATACTGTGGTAGCTTTTACGTTATACGAGTTGATGTTTGTGCAATCCTTGGTGTATAATTTTTCTGCAATAATATGTCTGTCTGTATAATACGTTCTAGAAAGTAGTTTGTACCCTTTTGTTGTATGTTCTGTAGTTTCGTTATTATTGTTATTATTATCATTGTAAATGTTTATATTGAAGCAAATGTCTGTTTTTTTTTTCTGTTTAAATGATGTAAGAGAATGTTCGAAATGCCTCTTCTTCAAGTCAAACTCTAACTCCAATTCCCCAATACAAATACTTACCTGTAGAACGATTGCCTTTAGATCAAGAACAGCACAATAGACACGTCTACAAAGATTTTCTTTCCTTTTAATAATTCAATAACGCGTTCTCGGTTCGTGTGTAAATTTATTCCTTGCTCAAGTGTTATTCATAACGGATACCTCTTGTTTAAGTTGCGTGTTGTGCTCTGTTTGGAGATGTGTCAGTTTCGCAGCTTTTATTGTCGATCTGCGTCTCCTTCGGGCGGGCATATTTTTCCTTGTTACAGGCGAACAGCTGTTGCGTTATTGATTTTCGTCTGCGAAACTCTTGCTTTTTTATATCTGCTTACGAATTCTTTATCTGTTTTTTTATGCTCTTTTGTTTGGTCGTAAAAAGCGTCCTTTTCTTGAGTAATTCGATGTCTTGTTATTTGGTTACTTGCTCGAGCGTGAATTTAAGACGACCACATTATGGTTTCTTGTTAAAAAATACTCAGAAGATAAACTTTTTAATTTTTTTTAAACGATGACGTTTCGAAGAAGATGCAAAGATGTTTGATTGACCTTCCAGGAGAATTCTGGTGAGGAATGCTTATATAATTTTTTTTCATTGATTTTAAATAATTCAATGAAAAGTACAAATTATACGCATTAGATTTTTTATTTATAATCAAATCTATCTCTATTTATTTATTTAATCAGACGTTATTAAGTGTCTGGCTATTTATCACATTACATTTTTAGTTATTTCTAATTTACCTCTTCCAGACTTTCCTTTCTTGCTCTATTATATTTATTCCTGTCCACCTAATTCCTTTGGATCCAGTTATCCGTCTAACTTGCTATTCCCATCTTCTTTGTGGTCGTTCTATCTTGGTTTTTCTTCGTATTTTTACTTCGAACGCTTCCCTGGTAAATCTATCTTTCTTTATACTATATATGTGTCCTAGCTAATTTATCTATTTTGTCTTCAATTATTTTTTTAATCAGTATTATCTCCACTTCTTCCACCACTGTCGAATTCTTTATTCTATCTTCTCTGGTAATTTCACTGGTTCTCCTTAGAAACCTCATTTCTCTTGCTTTAATCTTGCCAGCAGTTCTTTTCGTTATTGTCCATGATTCATTTCCGTATACCAAGGATGGTCTTAAACATTTTGTACATGTGGATTTTGTACATGTGGATTTTGATCTCTTTAGGAACTTCTCTTTTTGCGTAGAAGGTGCTTTTCAATATGTTATACAATCTTCCCACCTTTCCAATTCTTTCTGATACTTCCTTGTTTATTTTGCTGGAAAAATAAAACCTGTATATATTGGATAATCTTCAGAAGTTCTGGTAATTTGTACATGATAAATGTAGAACTTCTCATATTCCTGGATTAATGAATTCAAATGGCACTATTATCCGCAAAACATAGTTGATGGCTTCGTAGAATATTTTGGCAGTGTATCTGATAAACTTGATGTGTGAAATGGTTCTGGACTGAGAGCTACATTAGTTAACATTTAAATTATAACGGAAAATGCTTAAAATGCTTCTAAAAGGCTAAAAAGTATGATAACATCTTAACTAGATGGAATACTATGGAATTCTTTAAATTATACCGCACTTGTAATTACTTCTTAATTTTGGTATATCTCTTTTCATGGCTACTAAACAATATTTAATTCAGCATAATCAACTCCTTTAGAAGACATCTTTTAATAATCAACATGTCCACAACTTTGTCAATTTTCAGTACACACAGCGTCTCGGGTACGTATTTTTCATCTATTCGCATCATAAAATTAACCCTTCTTATGAGGATATGTACACAGGAATCTACAGATAAGATATACCAATGAATGTTCTGCAGGGTTCTATTTTGGGACCTTTACTTTTTTTACTATACATAAACGATCTCCTGGACGCTACGGAATCTTTAACGGTTCTCTTCGCAGATGACACATCCACAGTCATAGACTCTGGTAATGAAGACCTGAGTATGGCCATAACAGAAAATATACAAGTGTTGGGGAAGTGGTTTGCGGCAAATAACCTACACTTAAGTTTTATAATCAGAAATTGTGGAACTCTCTTTGTACGACGTTTAACATTTATATTCTAGCTCTGACTACTGCTAATTTTCCTGATGATTGGCAAATGTTTAAGGTCGGCTCAATATTTAAATCCGAATCGTTTCCAGATTTTGCGAAATATAGGAAACGGATGAAGAAGTACTATCAGAAAACATTTCTTTATCTCGTAGACGTTATGTTCTTGAACTCCTACGCATTATATAAGAAAGATAACTGAAAAATTTAATCGATTAAATTTATTGCTCGAATATGCTGAGCAAATTGTTGAAGAATATGCACTTCAGCAAGGACAAATTTGGAACGTTGGTCGACCAAATACAGCTGCAAAATCTAAAATATTTCCCCAACTTTATACCAGTTATATCATCAAAAGCAAATCCACTTCGAAGAAGTTCCGTCTTCTCGAGAAATAGAATTCGCAGGGAGTCACGTTATTGGTGCTCGATGTGTGAAGTGCTACTTTGTGTCGTGCCTTATTTTGAAAATACTACACTTAAATTGACTGAATTTCTTAAATTTTTTTCTTTAATTTTTCAACCGTATGAATTTATTTTTTTGTCGATTTTCAAAATTTTACTTTATTTTGATTTTTTCGCAAAATTTATTATGCGACTATTTGTACTGCGTTCGACGTATATGCACATCACTTGATTTTAAATACGCACTGCCTGAGGGACTTTTAAAAATAAATTCCGCAGTTAACTGGTTAATTGTTTTATGCAGGCAATTATTATCGAATACTGATATTTTGAAAGTCTTTGACGGAATGAACCACTTTATCTTGCTTAGGAAAGTGAAAGAAGGACTTCGTTCATTTCAGCTATTAATTGAAGTGTTTTCTTTGCATCTTATTTGCAAGCTAGGAACCAGTACGTCAACTACAACGGATACAAATAAAAATTGTAAACAATAACATCAGGGATGCTGCCGGGATCAAACTTAGAACCTTTTTTCTTTGTTCTGTTTATTAACTATCTGCATGGTCATATTAATTTCTGTAATTGCCTCTTTGCGAATGATTTGAAAATATTTAGAGAAGTCAACGCAGTGACTGATTGCATATTGAGAAACAGATAGATAATATACTGGTGTAACCGAAATAAATCCCAAATTGCAATCTTTAGGTGCAACACTATAACATGTGATAGAAGAGTTAATTCATTGCGCTATGATTATTCGCTCATTTTTTTTACATACGAGGGTAGTCGTTTTATATTTCGGGAATAGCAAACAAACAAAAAATTTTTATTATCGAAAATAGTTTTATTGCTTTTCAAAATATTCTCCTTGAAAGTCAATGCACTTTTTGCATTCGTTTAAACTAATCCGAAAAGCATTGCTGCCACTGTGCGGTATTTCCAAAACATGAGTTTCGAATGCCTCAACTACCTCTTCCGGCGTAGAAAACCGTTGACCACGAAGTTTTTTCTTCACGTGTGGAAACAAAAAGAAATCACAGGGTGCTAGATCAGGGCTATACGGCGGATGGCTCATCAATTCAATGTTTTGCCCAGTCAAATATTCAATTGTTTGAACCGACCTGTGAGAGCTCGCATTGTCATGGTGGAGAATGATCTGTCGTTTTCGGTTTGTTGTCGTTATTTCTTCAGAAACTTTTGGCAAACAAATAGCTGTGTACAATTCAGAATTTACAACGTGTAACGTGATCGGTTTTTCCGAAAAAATGGGCGACCATTTGTTTTGATATGCTTCGAGCGCTAATAACTCTTGTTGGTTTTGGCTCATCTTGGAATACCCACACAGTCGAGTGCTGTTTACTATCGGGCTCATACATATAAATCCAAGATTCATCACCTGTGACGACTTTATAAATGTTCTTTGAAGCACCGCCATTGTATTTTTTGTGCATTTCTTGGCATCAATCGGCGCGGGTCCTTTTTTGAGCGGTTGTCAAATTACATAGCTTCTTAACGGCTAACTGTTCATGCAGAATCTTATGCACGCTAGTGTTACTAATACTTACAGATGCCTCGATCTTACGGTATGTCACGCGACTGTCTTGCATTATCAATTCAGTCATTGCATTAATGTTTTCCGACACAACATTTGTGGGACGACCTTCACGAAATTCATCGCCCAAAGAACGCCGTCCAAGTTTGAATTCACTATACCAACGATAGTTTTCGATGGTGCTTCATCACCATATAAATAATTCAGCTCATCGATGCAATCTTGTTGAGATAATCCACGCCACCAATTAATTTCATTTTTTCGCTGACATAACATTTTCAAGTTACTGTCAACAATAGAAACAGCGACAGGATAATAAAATGTCAAGGTAAATATATTGCCAAAATATCAAACTTCACGATGGAAACATCAGATCGGAGGCAACACTAACAGTGTTGTCAGTTCCCGAAATATAAACGGCTACCCTCACACTTGTACGCAATAAAGACACATTACATGAAACATTCGTTCTAGTTTCGGAAAATAAAAAGTTGTCATTACATCGACTTGAACCTCTACGAACGCGAAAGATTATCTACGACCAAACAGACTAAGAATCAATTGCATTATTTACAACATTTATGAAAAGTTTGACACTAAGTAACTCACGCCTAGCTGAAGGCGATGAAAAATCGAAATCTTGAAATAAACTAAACACGATCAATACCACGAGGAGGATCTATCCCAACAAATTTATATGTAATATATTCAAAAAAATCTCTATGTTCCAGATATAAAAATGCATAGTGAGCATACAAAGAAATGGCAGCATATTCAGGTTTGTCACATAAATGAATAAAATAATCATAAAGCTGGGTTATTGAATCGCGTGCAAACAAAACTAAAACACGAAGCAGAATTACATGTAAGAAGAAAACGTTCGTGTTCATCCCGAACAGCTAAGCAGCTACGCTGATTGAAAAGACGCACATTTTAAACACAAGTCAATTAGTGTAACAAGAGAGTAATTCCATTGTAGATACTCGTATTTTCGCTTAATATTAAAGTTGATTTTAGTTGAAAATATTTCGTCTATAAACTGTAACGCCATCTTGTGGCATTTGTAAAAAAATAATTTATTGAAAATTGTATTAGTTTTATTTTTAGTTACGCAATCATCAGAGTGTTACCCACTGTGCATATTGTTTACTGCCAGATAAAAATTTCTGAATAAAATGCAAAACAAGCACATAATCCAAAAAGAAAGGAATGCTATGGAAAGAAACTTCTACACGGAATTTACATGCTGGAAGCTTATTATTTTGTTCTAAATGAATATAATGAAAAGATACTACCTCGAAAATCTTCTTTCTAAGTACTTAAGCAGCGCTTTAAAATGAATTCCTTTCTTAAGAGAGAACTTTGTTTGCATTTTATTTTCATGTTAATGTAACATGTTCAGTATGAGAAAGTTTTGGCGAAACGGAGCAAGATTTATCTTACCACAGCTGTGTTGAATTTCTTCACAACACATGGCAATGTCGCAGTACCTCCAATTTGTGCAACGACGACGGTGCAATTCTCCGTGGCGAATACGCTGGATTTGCTGTTGGCAGTTGGTGTTTTCGCGGTATTTTTCTCTATGTTGTCTTTACTTTTGTGTCTCGAATCGTAACTTCGTCTGTGTCTGTTATTGTTGAATTCGAAACTTCCTGAAAACAATAGAGAAAATGGTTTCAGTTAAATTTATTACTTCGTTAGTTATATCGGAGCAATATAATGATTTCGTTGCTTCGAAATTGAAACATACGAATATATTCCATGTAAATGTTCTTCTACTGTGTGTTCAACTTTTCGATTCGAAAATACGCAAGAATTGCGGTCATTTTTAGCCTTTAAATGCATTTGTGATTAGGAATATCGTACGGTAATTTGTTAACAGTTATGTAATAAATAATAAGTTATCGATTTCACGTTAGACCTCAAGTAAAAGACTGAGAAGTCTGCAAACCAACTTGAGTATAGAGAATTAGCCACCACTTAGGAAGAAAAATTATACAGATTGATAAAGTTCCTCTTTCTAGTGTTTTATTTACTTAAATATTGAAAGAAATGACAAAAGTAGAATTCGACCGTGGTTTTCGTAATCGTTAAGTGAATTAAAAGGAAAATATAATAGTTGGCTGATGACAAACTATTTACTTGTTAACGAGCAAAGAAAATGTTCAATTAAATGCTAACCGTTGTTACCACTGACTTTGGCATTGATCAGCACTTACAATAACTAATAAATAAAATAAAATAGTAGTACGAACATTTTATCCGAGGTTCAATACTCCAATGATTTCGATGAATCTGGTCCAATTACTACCCCTTGAGCTCTGTCTTCATAAACAGATGCGAATGGGATCCTGACATTTGCATTAATTTCGCCCGTACGACAATCATTATATTATGTACAGGTAAATAGGTAGTGTAAACTTAGAACCCTAAACTTAAAATATCAGGTTGTTACATATGAAATGTCCGATTTTTGTAAGGAATAAAAAAAAGTCTAAATTTAAAAAAATATAAATATTTATTCTGTAAAATAGTCTCCATTTACATCAATAGTTTGTTGCCAACGGCCTGGAAGCTGAAAAATTCCCTTTGAAAAGAAATCTAGGTTTTGGCGGCTCACATATTGCTCAAACACTGCTATTACAGACTCCCGGTCAGGGAAGTCCCTATTTTTTAAGTGATTGTCTAAACTTCGGAAAAAATGAAAATCAGTTGGCGAAAGGTCAGGTGAATAAGGTGGGTGAGGGAGAATTTCGTAACCAAATTCCGAAAGTTTTTGGATTGTCTGTCGTGCAACATGAGGTCTTGCATTATCATGAAGAAGTATGGGTCCATGTCTATTGACTAGTGAGGGTTGCAAGCGGCTCAATTTTCCATGCATAGTTTCCAGTTCGGCACAATAGGACGCTGCCGTGATGGTTTCACCAGATTGAAAAAATGATTAGTGAATAATACCCTTACTGGTCCACCATACAGTCACCATAATCTTTCGCGGGTGAAGTGATGCTCGTACATGCTGTCTTGGTGCTTCACCTCGATCTAACGATTGTCCTGACCGTCTCCGATTATCATAAAGTATCCACTTTTCGTCACACGCTATCACTGGATGAAGAAACGGTTCAACTTTTTGTCGATTAGCCAAAGAGGTAGTCACCTCTAATCGACGGAGCTTATTGGCTTCCGATAATTGGTGCGGCACCCATCGATCGAGTTTCTTCACTTTGCCAATCGAAGAAAGGTGACGACTAATGGTGGCATTGGACACTTGAAATGTTTCTGCAAGACTGCGCACTGTTGTCGACGGATTACTTTCAACTTCTACACGCAGCTCGTCGCGCATATCCGCGAGGCTCATTTTCCAAATCAAAATTTCCCTCGCTGAATTTTTTAAACCATCGCCGTAATGTGCGTTCATTACACGTGGTTTCACCGAACGTCTGATTAATTTCTCGCGTTGCTGCAGCTGCATTTCATCCCTTTTTAAATTGAAAGAGGTAAATTGCCCGAATATCTCTTGCCGACAGCATTTCCATAGGCGAGACAAGGACAGGTGTATTAATCTTTCCAAGAAATGGAACAGGTATACACTTCAAAATAAATACCCTTTTCTACAAATACAATAATAATTTTCACCAAAAACATACACGTCTTCACACAGGTGCGATTCAGTTCAGACTGAAGGAAAAAACGGACATTACATTTGTAACAACCTGATAGAAAAAAGAAACAAACAAAGGAATTAGGACGCTATGTAACGCAAAGCTAGTAATTTTCATTCTTCTGGGTGGTTCCTTTTTTTAAGGGTTAATTAACTGGATCTAAGATCCCCTTAAATAGAATCATCAATCTGCTCAATTAGCCTACACTATAAGGTCGATAAAACACTTAATCTGGCTTATCCAAATTCAACCAAGTTGATAGAAATGCAATAAACCATATCCAACATAATAAGCCCGACTACGAATTCTAAGTTAGGATTTTTGAAATGGTGTAAGATCGGAAACTTGTAATCACTTTAAGTTAACGTTGGAAAGAGAAAGAAGTTCGAGTGCTATCTTTTTTTAAATGACCAGGCATCAACAATGAATGTTAAGACTATAGCTATATATTATATTGATTATGAACTACTGTGTGGACAGATACGAGAGGGCGCTAAGCGTATCAAAGAACAATAAAAATATACTCACTCCAATAACATGTACAAGTGGAATTTTATGATTGTCACAATAGTACTATAGCATGGGCTTAACTACTCTCAGTATTCTATTCGCATCGGGAAGCTATTCCTAAAATACATCCTTGCAATCCGTATAAAATTCGCAACTATATTGATGACAACGCACTAACTCCTTTCAATCATTTATGCTTTATCCAATCGTATGAAACTGGACAGTATTTTCATTATATACGTTTGAAGTAATATCTTACACAAAATAAAATTACATGGGAGAAAATTGCTTTAATATCGATGGGTCACCTTTCTAAAAATAAGTTGGGCTACAAAATTACATTTCACTGAAGTCGATATCTTCTAGTCATGGAGAGAATTTTCATTACAAGCCACGTTATGAACTATTTAAATATTTTCATTCTCTTTCGCTTTACATTTCAACTGTATTCATATTCCGTTTGCATATTCTGGAAGAATTACACGTTCTTTGACTTTTATAAATTACCATATTGAAATCGCGATTCTATTTATTGGATTTTTAAGGGAATTTTTCAAAACCGCGAAATCCACTGAACAAACACAACCATTATGAAACCAAGATAATGTACGTAGACAAATTCCATGTGATAATATTGAATATCGTTTGATAGTATAACATATATTATCAAAACGGACTGTATGTTCTGGCATTATATTCCTGTAATCGTGATTAGCATTCCTGATAGCAGAAATCCATACGCGGGTGGAATTTAAATACATTATAATTTGCCTTACTCAAGTCTAAAATTTATGCTTACGTTCAGCGATATATTTCTATAAACCAGCTTGAATTTACTGTAGGTCAACCTACTCTCACTAACTTAGAATAACTCAATGTATCAGTGAATTGATGGATAAACGGTAAGTAGATATAATATACACCGACTTCACATAGATTTTCGATTTTCTTAATTAAATTAGTAGGACTTGCTATGTTTCTTATAATGGTTTTGGTTCGAGTTGTTTTGTTGCTTTATCAGGTGTTCCGCAGGGATCGAATCTTGGACCTTTGCTTTTTTGTATTTATATTATTGACCTTTTGTTTGTAACCACTATAAAGTTGTAGCTTATACTTATGATTTAAAAACTATTTTCTTCAATTACACCTTCTGATTGTTTAAATTTTCAACATAACCTTGATATTATATGAAATTGGTGTGATTTAAACAAAATAAAACTTAGTGGGTGGAATCCGATTAATTAAATAAGTTGACGTAAGGGACTTAAGATCTTTTCGATACGCACTTAAGCTTCTCCAATCATATTCACTACTTATGCAATAACCTCGTCACTCTGTTACGAATTCATTTTATCTTTCGTTCATATTTGGTCTACATCACTGTATATATTAGTAATACAGTTTTAGGGATAATGTAATTAGACAATATTCATATCTTCAACAGATTTACTTGTATTCTTATTTCGTAATTTACATGTTATTGGAATTACTTCATTACGGCCCTGCCTTAATGTATTTTCTTATTATAGGAATTATTTCATATAATCATTTAAATTCAATTGAGTTATTATTTTTATTCTTTTGTAATAATACTAACGCCCTCTAGTAAGTTCGAGTTGAATTTTGGTACAGAGATTATTAGGGAAATATCGGTTTCTTCCTTATTACTGTTTCCCGTTCGCGTAATAATTAATTTTCAGCTTTCAACTAATGTATTCAATCCAAGTTATTTTAAGTATTACAGTAACTAATTGCTTTTTAATACCGAACTCGTTACTTATTACCCTCCTCCTGTTTTTTTCTTTCTTCTATGTCAGCTGAGGGAAGCTTAAGTTAATGGTAATGCTAACCTTTTTTCTTCTTCAAGTGCCTAAGTTCACACAATTAAGATCGTCTGGTGAAAAAAAAACAGTTTGGATGATGGATTGAATATTTTGCTTAAAGAAAATATAAAGGGGGGAGGATTTTATTATATAAATCTGGCTAGTAGACTCCCGCGGTCGTTGTCTATACTTTCTTCATCTCTGTCAACACTAGCACCGCATCTCTGTCAACACTAGCACCGAAATTTCTTATAAAGAAAAATTCCGCAAGACATCACAAGGCAGATGTCTTGCGGACGTCAGGGTGTGCTTTAGTTTTGGGGTTTTTCTAAAGATTACCGCGAATCTAGGCATGACACTGTGATTAATAGTCTACTGATTATGACAAATTAGTTGCCGAAATAGGTGGACAGAATACGAATATTGATGATATAAGGGATTTTATTTATCGTTTTTAATTATTTCGATCAACCACAGGGTTCATTAAAATTATCCTCAAATTATCTATTGAATATCAGTTCAGAGCCGTTCATTATCTCTTCAACATCAGTTCAGAACTGTTCTTTATCTGTTTAATATCAGATCAGGAGCTGTTCATTATCTATTTTGGCGTATGTAACAATCTATGTGAAATTAGTTACATTGCTTACAAGGGAGGATTACCGAGTACTAGGTTAATATTAAAGAGCTTCAATTTGTCGTTGGAAACTCGCGCTCTTTTGCGTTTCTGGTCTGTATTCAGTAAACGCGGCACTCACCTGATAGATAGCTTAGACATGTCTAGTTCGGCATTCAAAATGTGGGGTGCACATTCAGTAGACCTGTCCACAACCTTGGCAATCTTCTTCACTTCCACTTCATCTTCGAGACTTATACACGTTTAATGCGAGTGATCCAGAGGCAAATTGCACCACGTAATCTTAATCTTCTGTGCAATCATTTTATGTTTTTCGGTGGAGAAGTTATTTTATGCTTACTTACTGCTGCGCAAATAAAGTTCCATGGATATGTTGTAAAATACGTTAACATTATAATTTCTTACTCGTTTGCTGCACGTTGATATCTTCTTTAGTAGTTTTTTGTTCAAAGATCCATTTCTGCCGCAAGTTATGTTCGAATCTTTCAACAGCATGCTTCGATACAGATTACGATACCGTCAGTATCATTACATCAAATGTACATCGTATTAGATTATTATATATATATATATATATATATATATATATATATATATATAATATAAAGTAAACAGGAAGTTTTAGTAACATAACGAAATGACAAAGTCAGAAAAAAAGAACATTTCCGTGTTTGTGTTAAATCGACCATTTTGGACAGCTTTTGAACGCCCTAGCATGGTCTTATTAAGAAAATTGTTACCTCGCATGTAAATATTAATCATCGCCAACGATTACATATTCAAGTAATGTGGATGGATTAGTGAAATTGTTCGAACAATTAAATTTATGACTTCAGTCTGTGTTATAAACGTTCTTTCATATTAACGACAGGCAGTGCCTAAATTGAATATTCAATAAAATGGAAAAGGACAATGAATCACGCAATGAACATTACGTTTCCAGCCCGAACCTAACGATAATTTTATTGAGTTAATCGATTCAGTTTCTTAAATAATTTATGCGAAACGTCTTCTAATGCCATTATGTAGATTAAGAACCATGTTACTTTAATGATTCAAGTATCTTGCTCCTTGCTTATACATTGTATTGCTGTCGCATTTCATATGTTTTTCCCTTTCGCGTTTCAATAAGTAAATGTAGACAGCGTGGGATACGTTTCCTTAGGGAACATTTCTTTAGGAGAACACACAGTGGGGACAAACGCATGAATCCATAATTTTTTTCACGTACTATTTAAAGATTTATAACGTAATTTACCAACAATCACTAAATCTTATAAGAATATATTAATAAAAAAAGATTAGTTTTGAAATGTGGCGAAAAATGTAGAATATTACGAAGAAGCTTTTATGGTAGAGGTACTGCGTTTGTTTATAAAAAAAAGATTTATTCTACATACATACATATATATGGATAAGCAATAATAATAATAATAATGACCTTTATTTACAACAGCCTTATAACTGAATAACAGGGAAATACAAAATAACTAACTGAGTTTAGACATATGTGTGGCAGATACAATAAAAAAATTGAAGCTAATTCAAACTAAAGTTAATCAGAAAAACAAACAGAAACAAAAATTACTAAAAATACATATATGGTATACATGCTAAGCAAACAAATCAGCAAATTCGTTGGCACTATTACTCAAAATGTAGACCGGTGTTCTCCTGAGAATATTAGTCCGCGCCCTTGGCGTTGCAATGGACACATTGCACCTAGAGTTCAAACGGGGCATTAACAAACACAAACGATGCAGTAACGAAGGACAGTCAACACTGTTACCAAGGATGCCATACAACATCCTACCACAAAGATCAGCCCCCCTGTCATGCATATTATGCTCAAGAAGCAACTCCCCCTGCGATACACCTCTTTGTGGGTAAGCACCACTAATCTTGAAGATAAGGAATTTTAAAAACCTTCGATGAATGAGCTCCAACTTCAAGCACTCACAAGCATATATCGGAGACCAGACCAGTGATGCATACTCCAGTTTGCTTACAACATAGGCATAGTATAGGGACTTTAATACAGCAGGGTCAACAGATATATTTGGAGGTGCGGAATACAAGCCCCATCGATTTGCAGGCTTCTGAGCACACGCTAGTGATCTGTGGCCGAAAAGTAAGGCAAGAGTCGAAAATTATTCCAAGATCTCTAAACTCACTCACCCTCCCTAAACTATCATTCCCGATGTGGTACACGGATTCGAAAAGCAAAGTAGACCGTGAGTAGCATTTGTCAATGTTTAATCTTTATCCAAACCGTCTACACTACCTCTCTAGGAAGCCCAAGTTCCACTGCAGATTATCAGTATCCTCAGGGGAACGAATTTCCAAAAAAAATCTTGATGTCATTGGCGTAGGCGAGCACCTGGTAATCAATGTGCCAAAGAAGGTCGTTTATAAATAATATAAATAGCAATAACAGGCATATAACAATAAAATAACATTAATGATGATTAAATTCATCGTCCGGGCTTTCATTATCTATGGCTTTAAAACTTTCGTTAAGGGATAATATAGTTGTCCCTTCTAGCAACTGAATTGTTTTTTCGCTTAAGAATGATATGGTTTTCCTAGGCAATTTACAGACAGAAGAAATTAAGAGATCCGATAAATCAACAATATATGAAATATATCCCATTTTGCCCATTTTCCCAGCACGACGCGTAGCATCATGCTTGGAAGAAATCAAGCAATTTAATGATTATTCCAAATTTCTACCTGCAGACGTTCTAAGTTTTCAATTCTTCGTTCTTCTTACATATACGTAATTAGATGTTACGGGGAGAAAAAAAATTCTAAGCAACGTTTCATTAAGCATGTCGCATTTAACATGTGATACTATGAATAAATTTCATTTCTTCATTAATAAGTGTCTTAAGTTACATTCCTTTAATACTGATACATATATGTATGTATTTTACCACTAATATTTGCTGCCACAGTAACACGAATTTTAACGTTTAAATTTTGTACTTGTACATTTTTTAATACATCAAATATTAACTACAAATTTATATTAATGCAGTCAGACCATGCAAACTACCGTTTCTAGTCACCTATTTACAATGTACGGATCAAGTTTACTAAATATTTAAAAAGTGTTACAACGAAGGATTACTTCAAGAATAAGTACTGCTAAATTAAGGAGACAAGTAGTTAGTTTGAGTAAATGATACTTTTTTGTTTCAACGTATTTATGTTTTGTATAAAGTGCGAGAGAGAGATAATGCAGTCATATTAAAGGATCTTGTTATCAGGTCGAAAATGTGAATATACTCGTATTATACGTCAGGCAGGAAACATATAACAGCCCTCTTTCTAGTTTGATATCGTTACAGTTCAACCTAAAAATATACGAGGCGTGGCAATTAAATAATGCGATCGGTGTGAGAAATGTTATTTATTGCAAATAAATTTGTATTTCGCTTTTATCTCCTTCAAAATAGTCTCCTCCCCTATCTATAGGGTGTTGTATAACATGTCTTCCATTTTTCAAAACAAAGCTGTAGTTTAACAATTGTCAGCCTCTTTAACAACTGCCGTTTTTGCTTTTATATGTTCAACAAACTGAAAATGTGTTCCCTTTAATGCACTTTTCACTTTTGGGAACAGGTAGAAGTCACAGGGTGCGGCATCTGGCGAATATGGAGGATGATGAAGCACAGCGATGCGCTCGTCCGCTAAAAACTACTTCACAGATAGGGCACTGTGAACTGGTGCAGAATCCACAAGGGGTTCCTCCACAAATACGGTCTTTTATTTCTTACTCTTCCCCTTGATTATGTTTTCTTTGTAGTATTTCTGATTAACGGTTTGACCCTCAGGCGCTCAGTCAGTCATGACAATACGCTTAATATCGAAAAAGACGATGAGCATTACCTTCAATTTCGACTTGCTCATTCGTGCTTTTTTCCGTCTTGGCAATCCGGCGACTTTCCAGAGCATCGATTGACGCTTTGTTTCCGAGTCATACTGAAACATCCAAGTTCCATAATATCAGAGCAATTGTTCATCCGATTGCCTTTTTGTTCCTGAGTGAAGTTTTTCGGTACCATTTTTGCATAAACTGGTCATGTTTAATTCATCATGTAAAATGTGTCTTACTGTTCCTTTGTTGATGTTTACCATATCGACAATCATCCGAATGCTTAGACGGTGGTCTTTCCGCACAATTTCATTAATTTTCTGAACGTTCCCTTCAGATCTTGCAGCCACAGGTCGACTAGGACGTTCATCATCAACGATCTTTTCCCGACCTTCAGAAAACCGCTATTCAAAAACTCGCGTGCGTGACATAAAGCAGACAGAGAGACGAAACTACTGGTTGTTGCTTGGGAAGCATCAAGGTTAATCTTATTCCAATTACAGCCTCACCTTCGTCTCGTTATTTAATTGCCATACCTCGCAGACCAAAACTTGTGATTAAATCGTAATTCTTTTGTAGTAGCAATTTTACGTATACTGATATTCGGAATAGAATTTTTTTTGCAATCTGTAGTCTCATCAAAGCTTAACCACAGTTTTTTATATTTTAGAGCTAGTTTTAATACAGATCTCCATTTTTTCGCTCACGGTAGGTAAATAGTTTCTTAACGTTCGAGCGCTTGGCGATGTATGACACACTAAACAAATTACTTTACAACCATCGTACTTTAGGTCTGGAAATTGTCCTTTAAATTTATTTACACTGTCCATGCACAGCAGCCTATTATTCCGTTTTGTAGTCATAATTCGCTACAATGCAATATCAAATATTGATCGTCATCAACGCAATGAAAACCCATACGTAACTAAATTTAATACATTCTACGCACGCCGGATATACGTCGGTGACGGTCTTGACTAGCCGGAGATATCCGTACCATTTTTCTCGCCGTTCATGCATGGTGTCTAAATGCTTTATTCATAAGGTTGGGTGTTATTGAAGATTTTTTGAGAGATTAAATTACGTCTTTCGGAATGTTTTCCTTTCTAGACCAGTTAAAACCTTTTCTGTATATAATCACAAAGGAGTTTTTCCACGGAAGTCAGTAAATGCTAAATGTAAATAATAATACACTTTCAAAGGTAAAAACACGGAACTTTGATAATGTAGATGAAAAATACACTCAAGAACGCCTCCTTAAATTAGCGACTTATCCAATAATTTAGTTAGACGGTCCTTTGGCGTGTATATCTTTAAACGGAACGCATTACGAGCCCCATTTATCTGAGAGGAGAAACTGCCTCATTATTTACAGCGGACGAGCGAAACTTCAATGGTATATTAAAAATGTAAAAACGTTGGAGGAGATGGAGTACACACAACCTTTCGTAAAGTTTAATTTTACGTGAAAAATACCGTGACAACCCCTATACGTTGCCGCTACTACCACCACTACACAGTCAGTGTGCTGTTAATGTTGGTAATACTGTTGAATATAAAGCCCCATATTCCACGGAGCGTAGCGCCTGGGGAGATTTAAGGATCATGAAAAACTGCGAAAACCTGTATCATCATTTATATTTCCAAAAAAAAAGGCAAACAAATATATGTATACGCATAAGTAATACTTTGTGTCAAATATTGTTTTGCTGATTAATTTATGCGGGAATCTCTTATTTTTCGCATCTAAAGGCGTCTACGCTTTTATTTTGTTTCGAATTTTCATTTCTTAAAACCAATTAGACGAAAAATAGATCCTTTGATTACTAATATTATTCAGAATCTCCATGATTTATTCTGTCAATAATATATGTAGAATGCGAAAGTTCGATCGCGGCTCTGTTATACATATGTACGTACATATGTAATGTAGTGTGCGTCGTAATCGGAAGTGTTCACTCCTTTTACGGTGTTTTGTATGCTGTATACAATTATGTAGCGGTTACATATTATTAGACAGTAAATAAGTTTATTTGTGGATGTATTGCCGAATGTTTGGAATGAGTCAAGTCTTCGAAATCGGCTTTTAGAAATTGGAAGTGTCGGATAAAGGCAAGGGTAAGTTCGCTCAACATCAACGTCAGAAGACGATCGAGACCTGACGAAATTGGCATGTAGAAATCGCGCTTTTGATGAATGTCAGATTGGTTACAGTCATCGCGGCCCTGATATACAGCGTGTTTTAAAAATAATATACGTATTACAAAGTATTATTTTGTCCAAACTACCGATCGCTGCGCCTCGGCTCGGCTATTGGAGAAACGAATACATAGTCTAATTTATTTAATAGCCGCTAGATGTCAGTTGTCTTCTGTTTTTCTTGGTAACCGTCATATGTTCAAAATGGCTACTCCGCAACAGAAATCATTTTGTGTTCTCGAGTTTGAGAAGTGCAATTCCATGATTACAGTGCAAAGACGTTTCAGGTTGAGCTATAAAATTGATCATCCGAATAGGTGGAACATTCGCATTTGGTATCGATAGTTTATAGATACAGGATGTGTATGCAAAGGAAAGAGTCCGGGCCGCCCTCGTGTTTCTGAAGAAACTGTTGCACGAATTCAAACTGCTTTCCAACGTAATCCTTCAAAATCAACTTGTCGTGCCAGTTGGGAGTTATAACTGCCTACAACAACAATTTGGCGTGTTTTGAGACGTCGGTTGTTAGTTACAGTTGTGACAAGCTCTGCGTTCTGATGACAAACGGAAACGTGTGGCATTTTGTAACGAGATTCATGATGCTATTGACAATGATAACACTTTCGCACACGTGTTCAGTGATGTAGCGACTTTCCATGTTAGTAGTCTGGTAAACAAACACAATGTTCGAATTTGGGGTCTACAGAACCCACATGCAGTCATTGAACATGTACGAGATTCGCCTAAAATCAATGTGTTTTATTCGATATCCCGATCATCTGTTTACGGCCCATTCTTCTTTGACGAAAACACGGTTAACGGTCAGCAGTACCTCGCTATGTTACAAAACTGGTTGTTTTCGAGGCTGCAAGAAGACAACTTCATTTTTCAACAAGGCAGGGCACCCCGTCATTGAAGTCACCAAGTGCGTGAATATTTGAATGAAACTCTACCGAACCGTTGGATTGGTCGTCAAGAAGCTGGTGACTTAGCATGTCTCGGCTGGGCCCACGGTCACCGGATTTGACACCCTGTGACTTCTTCCCGTGGGGTTTCGTTAAAGACAACATTTATGTACCACCTCTCCCACAGAAGTTGGAAGAGTTGAAGTACCGGATCCGCACTGCCATAACATCGGTGACGAAGGACATGCTTGCACAAGTATGGGTGGAATTTGGGTATCGATGTGATATTGTTCGTGCCGCTGATGGAGGACATATTGAACATCTGTAATCTGAACTTGAGAGGTTCGTAAATATGTGTGTAAAGTTTCATATTCGTATGTCTTAATGTTTAATAAATATATGCATTCGAAATACATATATTCCTTTTGTAACACCCTGTATTTAGACGAGATTCCGTTACCCATCGTATGCAGAATCAGTGAGACAAAAATTCATTTTTACGGACAATAACGTTCGTCCCTTCGAACAAGCATCGGGATCAACGGGATAAATGTTAGTGTAGGGATAATGAAGAGGCCAGTCAATGCTCCAGATGGTAATGCAAAAGAACACACTTAGGATGTTGTGGAAAGACACATTGCTGTAAGAAATCTGCCACCAAGAACGTTAGAAATATTACGATTGCTCTGGGAGGAATGGTGTATTTCATATATTAAAGAAATTCATCATCAGAAATAGTGGAGTAATTCCTCCATTTGATTGTACAAATGATACAGGTCAAGAATTTTTCTTAGGAGGCTCTTGTAAATTGTCCGGATGCAAATTAAAGAGATTGTTAATATACTTCAAAATATTAACGAAAACTCAGAAGCTTAATTATATTACTATATTTATGATCATTATTGTATTTATAGTCTTGATGTAGGTGTATTTAACATTTTTTTTTCTCTCCATTTAGACCATTTATTTATGATATATCGGAGAAAAAAATTGAAAGCGAACACGAACCACTAATTATATTTAAAGATAGGACGATTGATTAAATTAATACATAATTAATGCAGCACATACTGTTCATATACAAATGATCGTGTAGGTGTCGCTATTGTAGATTATAATAGGCGTGTAGTTGCATGATTAACAATTGTTGATTTCCCGTCTATTGATTTATGTCTGTTATTTGGAATGTACAGATCCTGAGCGATATGTGAGTAAATATTAACACGGTTATTTTTAGACAAGAACTTAACATGAATAAAAATGCTTCAATTTTAGTATATTGTATGTGGTGAATTATGAAATCGCCTGACTAATTTTGTATGTTGTCTTGACAATTTTCTATTTTTGTTTGTACAATATTTTCCCCCGATTTCTTTTTGTTTCGTGACATCTGAAAAGTTGCGGGTGTTACACTTTACATAATATAGGAAACCCCCTCTTTATGGCCACCTCTTAAAAGAGGTCACTTCTAATAACGGTCGTTTTTCAAATTCTAAAATCAATGATATGGAAAAACACGTACCATATATTTATTCTTGTAAAAATGATTGCAATGTTTAGTGGTCGTACATTGCTTTGTCAAGAACGACATGTACGTAAGGTTGAACGTAAAAAGTTATCCTGTTTTCTCGGGAAAATATGCGTGGAAATTTACTTCGTGAAAGACGGAATTCTAAGTACATAGAAGGTTATTAGAATTAAAACTTTAAATAGCAGCAATATACTCTATACGAAGAGTGAAGCTAGTGGCTACACCCGAGGCGGCTAGGACTGAGTACTATGCAAATTTTCAGGGAAGGGCCATGTATGGCCTATTGATGTGGGGCGCGTCTGAGGCGGTTTTCAGGATGTAAAAGAGTGCAATCAGAGCCCTTAGTGGTGTATATAATATTACAAGTTGTGTAAATCTATTCAGAAAACACAAAATACTGACCCTCCCATCCTTGTATATACTTGTTTGCCTGGAGTTTGTTCACAAGTCGCCGGATAAGTTCTGCAAAAATGATGATTTTCACGAATATGAAACACGAAACCAGAGTAGTTTGGTCATACCGTATCATCGCATTGGGAAAAGTCAGCTAAGTTCAAATTATATGGCCGTGAAGATATACAATGCTTTGCCTTATAGGTTTAGGAGTCTACCATGGCTTAGTCTCAAAAGATTAATAAAAACAGTGCTGGTGGAGAACTGTTTCTAGTCAGTAAATGACTTTCTAAAATATAAATTTTGACGTTGCCATTTTTGTGATTTCATGTTTTCATTGTTACTCTGGTGTTTTGTATAAATCTTGCGGGTTTTAACGTGTTAATTGTGAGCCAAAAAGGTATTCTTTTTTGTGTTTTTATTTATATTATGTAATGACGTGTGTGTATACATATACATCAATAAATTATTATTATTATTATTAAATATTTTAGCTGCAGCTGTATATATTTTGAGTTAGTTTATATTCAACTGTAGCACTGCTACATACAATTACATACCGTGTCGTTAAAAAGAAAACGTTCGTCTCTTGAAGAGAAAGTGAAGACGCATATTAACGAAATGATAAAAAACAAATTTGACTTAAAGAGGATCTTTGAAGAAGGCTTGAATACTAAACAAAGGATACAATTTCTCAAAACCGAAGGTTTGGCAATTGACCAAGTAGTTTACAATTGATGATGAAAAACTAAAAATAAAAACATCTCCATATCCGGACTTTTAATAAAAAAAGAAAGTTGGAAGCAGCCGAAAGTTTTTTCGAATTTTAAAGCTTCAAGCTGGTTATAGACTTAGCAATACCTGGAACAGCCTACTACCAGAATCCATCACAAACAATGGATGAGCATGCACTGGCAAATCGAAGACATATAAGCAAGAACGACAACGGAAAAAATCAGTCTAAAGATCTTGAAGAAGCTGACAGTATAAACAGCGAAACTTATAAAAAAATTGTTGTAAGTGACACCGGTAGTGAAGAACTTACGTGTTTTTTTTCATAATCATTTATGTCCTTTTTATAATTTCATTTTTCTTAAATGACCAATAAACACAGAACTTTACTCCAATTTACTTGTTTATTTGTATTATAACCCGTCGATCACTAAATAATTTCATAAACAATGATGTGAATTATAGTAGTGCTTGTAAAAGTGAATTAGTGCCATCTTTTGCAAAACTGCGTTTCTTAACATTCATTAGTATAGCAGTAGAGTAAGCAGTAGGGTAGTTCTTATTTAAATATATTTCACCCCTTTTGTGGTGAAGGTCAGTGTTTTATTTCTTTTGTAATATCTTATTAAAAAAAAATTTCTAGATTATGAGAATACACAGCACGCAAGATATTCGATTTTTTTTTTTTACTTTGTGAGTTATACACTTTTAGAATCAATTAGACTTAGCCACACAACATATGTACACATGCAGAGTTGCATGATTGCATATCTTATGCAGCAAATGTACTCCTTTAAGAAAGAAAGAGGGATTTACTAATTGCAATTAAATATATATATATTCAAAACGAACCGCACTAAATTTATTTCGATTTTGGAAAAATGTTCACATATTTTGACAACAAATTCTTTGGCCGCAAAAGGATTTGAAGAATTCTTTGAGGTTTCATCATCTACCGAAGTATAACTTTCTTTCAATTGTTGCAATTCATTTTTTGAATTAGAAGTTATCTCTGTAAGTTTAGGCAGTTGGTGTATAGTATATTTTATTTAGTGGATTTTTTTAAAGAAATGTTCGAACACTACATACACATACACACATAGTCATAGGCATATTAGTGTTAGTGTTATAGTAATTAATCGTTTTATGCTAATACTTTGCCTTTTTAAACATTTCCTTAACTGCTTGTTCACGTTAAAGTATACATATCAATTTTGGCCTGGAATAATGCCTGTAATTTAAAATAATTATTTGTCGAATTTTGATGTTTGTCAGTTTAACGTTCATTGCTTTCCCTTCCATTATTTACCACACTTTTCTGATATCCCAATCATTCTGTAATGTACACTTTCAATATATTATATGGTAATTGGATTTTGCAATGGAAATGCGCACTTGGCAAAAAGACGAATATGTAATACGGTATCCACATCGCCATCACCCATCTACCAATACATTTATAAGATTGGATGGGAGATTTTAGACTTCGTGAAATAGGCACATTTGTGCCCAGTCAATTTGATGCATTTAGACCAAGACATCGTCATACGATCCAAGTTGAAGAAGGAATTTTGGATACTCTTCATCAGGATCCTACTTGCAGAAGTAGATAAGTAGGCCAGGAAATGAACATTCGAATTAAAACAACAGTTCTTTTAGTGCTTACGAAAATTTTAAGACCGTTTCGTGTTACGAAAGTAAATTATTATATGAAAATGATATTTGCAAAGAATAATCAATGTTTTATCACTTGGAGTGAGGAACACATGTTCACAAGAGATTATCTTCATCAGTCACAATTTCTATTTTTGGGCGAATAAAAATTTCAGAGCTATTCCAGTATTTGGACACCAAAGAAAGTTTTATGTGGATGCCTAGTTAGCCATATTAAACCCTCAAATTGTCGGATCAATATTTCTTCAGAAATGGACCAGTATCATGATGTATTGGGTTGGCAAATAAGTACTTTCGGTTTTGTAGTATAAAATTAAACACTTTTTTTTAAACAAAGAATAATTTATAATCAATTATATATTTTCCATTTTGCTCAATGACCTTTTGCCATCTTTCTTTCAGCTGCATGATTCCGCGCTCATAAAATTTCTGGTCCTTATCAGCAAAAAACTGAACCAGGTGCGAGTGAAGGTCATCGTCATTTGTGAAAGTTTTACCATTCAAAGAATTCTGCAAACTTCGAAATAAATGGTAATCAGATGGTGCTAGATCAGGGCTGTATGGGGGATGTGGCATCACTTCCCAGCCAAGCTCCAATAGTTTCCCACGAGTTGCCAAAGATGTGTGAGGCCTTCCATTATCTTGGTGGAAAACTACACCTTTCCGATTTGACAATTCTGGCCGTTTTTCTTTGATTGCTTCATCCAGTTTTATTAATTGTTGACAGTAAACATCAGAATTGATCGTTTGGTTCCTTAGAAGCAGCTCAAAAAACACAACACCTTTGTAATCCCACCATATTGACAGCATGATCTTTTTGGATGCAATTCAGCTTTCGATGTGGTTTGAGCTGGTTTATCGTGTTTGCTCCATGATCATTTTCGAACTGTTACTGTACAGGACCCATTTTTCATCACCAGTGATGATTCTTTTTAAGAAAGGGTCGGTTTCATTTCGTCTAAGGTGCATAATGCAAAAGTTGATTCTTTGTGTTAAATGAATTTTTTTCAATTCGTGAGGTACCCAAATATCAAGCTTCTTAACTAGCCTAAGACATTGCAAATGTTTTTCAATTGTTGTGTGCGATACATGTAGCCTCTCCGCAACCTCTCGAACAGTTACATGACGATCCTCTTCAATTATAACTTTGATTTGGTCGTCATCAACTTCAATAGGCCGACCAGAACGTTGCTCATCTTTGAGGAAAAAATCTCCAGAACGGAATTTTTTATACCAATTCTGACACGTGCGCTCTGTTAAGCACTTAGCACCATAAACTTCACATATCTTTTTGTGAACCGCAGCAGCTTTCTTTCCTTTACGGAAATAAAATAGTAAAATATGTCGAAAATGTTCGTTTCTGCACTCCATTTAAAATTAACACACAACTAATAGCTTTAATAAAAATCACGCACTACTTGCTTCTGAAGTTACGTCAATGTGACTAGTATCACGCGACAAACGGTAAAGTACAGCACTAACATACGTTATACAAAAAATAAAGCAACGCTCTCTATCAGTAATAACCGAAAGTACTTAGTTGCCAACCCAATACAAGGTCGCCATATAAGAATCCCTTTGGGATTTTTTGAAGAAAAAAGTTTATGCTATGCCTACGGCCAATGAACAGGAAGTAATAAATAGAATTAACACCACAATACAATTAAGTAGTGCAGATATGTTGCAACGCCTCCCAAATTCAATTCTACAAAGGCTACAGCTTTGTCTTCAAGGCAACTAGTTTCAGCATTTACGTGAATTGTCATCGTTATTGATATTTTCATTAGACTTTCATTAGACAACTCGTATTTTATCATATCATTCCTACTGATTTATTGATAGTTTTATACCATGTTGCCAAATCTACACTTATCTTAAGCAATTCGTATGGCTTAATTAATGACAAAGCAATATTTTTGTATTAGGATTGTCGACTCAGAATTAATGATAGAATCGTTCTATCTAAGGATTATCCATAAATTTCAAACCATCCTGTATATATGTGTGTATAGTGTCAGCATATTTCTTAATAAAAAAAATTCTCGTATCTTTGTGCGATTTGCATTTCAAGTTAAAATATGTATTTGCTCAAATTATTGCCTCGGCTATTCCTTCGCATAGACATTTCATGTATAAACGTCGTGCGGAATTCAAATGACGTTTAATAAAACATTTTCGAGCGGTCGCGTGCGACTTGAAAGTTGAAACACGCTCTGTTAATTTAGAACTCGTGAAAAATCAGCGAGATTTAATCGACATTTGTAAACGTATAAAATCAGGAACGGTATTAGTTGTTGTTTATTTGGACACGGATATCCATGGACGTGTATAGATTATAGAAACAATTTCAGGGGGTTGCAGATATTACTTTTATATTACAGATATAGAAATACAGTCGAATTATAAGGTTGATCTACTTCATTCGTAATAGTCCGAATATAAAGATGTAAACATCAATTAATTGCGTTTGTTTATCAGTTTCAGTGCAGTAGTTCTGCCCTGAAGATGCCCAATACAAATGGGTACGAAACGTCGGCAGATATACTAGTGACGCGGTTCCAGCCCGGAAACCCAGAAGCAGATAGCATGAGTTTTGATTTCTTTTTGTTAATGAAATTTATTTTGTTGCGAAAGCAAATGTTTGCATGAAATCGTACGCATTTCATGCTAATTAAAATATCTTTTACTTTCTTTATTTAATTAATTGAAGGTGATTTTGATGGAGCTTATGGTTAATTAACTTAATCACTGAAGGTTGCAATTATTGGTTATTAGGAATAAATAATAATCTTAAAATGGAAATTGATACTTTCCGAAAAGAAACCAATGCCAATAGACTCATCACGACGGACTCGAATCATAGCATCCAACAAAAGATGGCTTCGTTCAGCTTTCTTATCAATCGTTTGCTTAATCTCCCACTAACAAAAGTAAGATACGAAAAAGAATTGAACTTTATTAAGAATATCGCGAGATACAATGGTTTTGATTAGGGACATAGTCAATGGATTAGTTAGGTAGGCTAATATAATAAAAACGATCCGGGATACCACATGTCTGTCACCTCAAAGCAATCTTGATAACGATGCTGCTCATACAATGTATAAAATACTACAGTACTTGCGAAACAAAAAATGCCAGTTTGTCTAGACGCATTGTAGGATTCACAGAGAAGCTCTGGCTTCCAAAGGAATGAGTGCTGGTCTGAATATTGTACGTACGACGGGGGTAATCCTAGTAAATTATATCAAAATGGGACCATCAAATCAAAAATCATTGTTGCACTTTTTAAAGACATGGATACAGGACATTCAGCGTTACTGTTTTATAGCGAGGCTAGATGGCTATCACATGAGAAAGTTTTGCAACGCGTTTATGAATTAAGAGATGAAATCGTCATTTTTCCATAAGAAGGAAACGGACCAGAAGCCGAGAAGTTTCGAAACAATTTATTTGTGATGAAATTGAGGAACTTGGTCGACATATTCTAAAAATTAAATACCTTGAATCTTCAACTGCGAAGTGCAAGCGCACATATCCTTGATGCGACATTTAAAGTTTTTTTTTTGATGAAAACAACTTCATAGTACAAAGGGTACTAGGAAAGTTTTGCAATATGGCGCAACAGTGAATCGTAGGAAGCTGCTTGTTGCTGTATGTTGAGACATGTTCATACGTGCATAGTAGCCGCCGCGTCATGTCGATGGGCTCAGTTATTCATTAGCAGTGAGAGTGTAGAGTGCTTGCGATGCCATCGTGGTCACGAAATGAGATCAGGGCAGTTTTGAGTTAATAAGAAGTTCGTGCGTGGTTTAAACATAGACCAGTGCTTCGAAGAAATGACTCTTGCACTAGGTGATGTTTGTCCACATCGCACAACGATATTCAGGTATATTCAGGTGGTATAGAGAATTTCAAAGGGGAAACTTAACTGTGGAGGATGCTGAGAGGCCGGGAAGGCCACGAACGTCAGTTACGAAGGAAAACGTTACTACTGTGAGGAAAACGCTTAGCGAGGACAGGCGAGTTGACCTACCAACAGATTGAGGGTACTTCAGGCCTAAATGCACCAGTAATTCGTTCTATTCTGCATGATCATTTGCACGTGAAGAAACTTTGTTCTCTCTGTGTACCGCATCGATTGACTGAAGAGCAGATGACACGACGTGTGACTTGGTGCCGGGAGATGCTAAAAATTTAATAAGGGACAATCTCGGTACGTGAACAACATCGTGACAGGTGACGAGACTTGGCTGTACTATTACGATGTGCCGCCCAAAGCTCAAAACAAAGTTTGAGTCTTTGATGATGAGGACACACCCGTAGTTGTCAGAAACTCTCGATCTGTAAAGAAGAAAATGATGTATTTTTCAAATCGAGTGGAATTGTGGAGCGCGTCGTTTTGGACATACAGAAGATAGTCACAGCTAAGTGCAAAACCTGCACCGAATATTTAACCACGACAGAATTGAAACTTCTCGAGCACTCTCCCGCATATGAAAATGAAGCTAAAAGGGAGGCGGTTTTCCAATGATGAGGACCTTCTGCGGGCTTGGGACAACGAGTGTGCTTTACTCCCTAGTGAAACTTGGCAGAACTGGTTTAAAGATTGGTTTCGCAGGATAGAGAGGTGTATTGAGTGTAGAGGAAATTAGTTTGAAAACATTATGTAAACAAAGCTGTATTGCAAAGCTTTCCTAGTATCCTTTGTAATTTATTATTTGATTTGGAACCCATTTGAAAAAACTCGAATGTCTCACAACTATTGAAGAAGAATCTTCATAGACTTCACAGTAAATGACGAATTCGAAAGACAGTTTAGTAATAAATCAGTTCGAATTTTCAACAAGGGTGGATGATGAATTTTTTGTATTGAAAACGAAAGCATTTCGTATACTATTACAATTTTCAACATCCTACCTTTGAGAAACTGTATTTGAAATTTAATTACCGATTTTATTTTAAATAAATTTACATTATTTCTCCTATATACGCCCATTCGCTCGTCGTCTTTAACCAATTCCTTTTTCTATTCAATTGCGTCAACGTAATAATTTTAAAATCATTCTTAACGTGAAACGGCATCAGAGAGAAATGTAATATTTCACTTATATAACATTTCATAAGAGGTTATATAGCACAGAAGATGTTTCCTTTTACGACGGAGTATAAATTCCCAACCGCCAAGAATCCCAGCTCACAACTTCGCACTTACACGCACACGCATGGATGGCATACGCACGTAAGAAGACGTAGATATACACGAACAAAAGAACACGCATGGTGTGCTCTTTTGTTTTCTCGCGTCGTTCCGGAAGCCGAAGGAATCGGATGGGCTTTGACATGGTGTCATAAGGCATATAAGTAGCATTATAGCCGGATGGTGTCTTTCAACCGAAAAGAGAAGAAGTAATACGAGGATTATCCGGGCACAAAAGGATCACCCTTAAAAAATATCGTCGATATAAAAGCGGCTCGCAAAAGGAGACGGGTCCGACCATGTATAAAAACAGATCACCAATTATCATGCCGCAAGAACACGGACGAGAAAAAGATGTATTTCTAAGGCGTTATTAATCTGGATTTAATTTCTTTTTTGTTGTCTCGCTGAGCGAAAAGAAAGCTTGATTAAGTGGTAGGGAGTCGTTGCCCTGGGGATTGAATTAGCGCGAAGCAATAGAATAGTAATCTATCTTATTAAAGGAAAAAGCAAAAAACGAATGGGAGGTAGGAGTAGGAGTAAGGAATCGCACGCGATTCTTTCTCATTATATAAAGAAAGCAATTGAAATAAATTAAGTAATTGTCAATTGTTTGTAAATGTTTACGCATCATTATTGTCCAGAAAGCTGCACAATTTCTCTTAACAAAACTCTTTACAAAAAGGTTGACAATCTATATGTGTCGTGCGCATTTTGAGCGATCATTCATTTTTACGCATAGGCAGGCATTGTGCATTGATAACTGGGAATGATGAATCAAAATATCGTTCGGTATACATATAAACCATACGACCTTGCTTGATAATAAGATTTATTTTATCAATATTTTCAATTGTTAAGATTTTCATTCTAATAAATTTCATTTGCAGTAGCATTTACTTAATCTGGTACGTAGACTTCCGCGGTCGTGGTCCATATTATCTTCGTCTGGGCTTCCGGGCTGGAACCGCGTCACTGGTATAACTGCCGACGTTTCCTACTCACTCATATGGGACATCTTCAGGGCTCAACTAGCGTTACTGTCTGTCACACGTTAAAGATGATTCATGCCCGGGTCGCCCTTCCACGTCAAAGACGGATGATGATATCGAAAAAATCGGTAATCTGGTTCGATCTGATCGTCGGATAAGTATTCGTGCGATTGTTGAAACTGTAAGAATTGATAAAGAATCCGTTCGGCAAATTTTACAATTTTAACATGTAAAAAGTGTGTGCCTAAAATTCTCACCTTTGAACAACAAGAAACTCGCAAAAATGTTTATACTGACACTTTGAATCCCATTGAAAATGACCCAAACTTATTGGAAAAGATAATAACATGTGACGAATCGTGGTTTTTTTACTTATGATCCTGAAACGAAGCGCCAATCCATGCACTGGATGAGCCCATCTTCACCGAGAGTCAAAAAAGCTCGAATGAGCAAATCCAAATTCAAAGCAACGATGATTGTTTTCTTCGATATTAATGGGATTGTGTATTTTCACTGCATTCCTGATGGTCAAACAGCTATTAATCAACATTACTACCTTCACGTTCTTGCTCAACTCCGTGAAAGAATAAGAAAAAAGCGATCCGAATTGTGGAAAGACAAGTCATGGGTTTTCCATCAAGACAATGCACCGGCTCATTCCGCATTGTTAGTCAAGAGGTTTCTAGTCAAGTACAGCATCCTAGTGTTAGACCATCCGGCTTATTCGTCGGATGTTGTGAAATCTGAATTAAAGGGAACAAAATTTGAGTCCGTTGAAGCGGTGAAAGCGAAAGCGGCACGCGTGCTGAAGGAGCTGACAGAAGAAGACTTCCAGCATTGTTTCGAACAATGGAAGTTTCGCATAGAGCGTTGTAGGGATAAAGGAGGGGCGTATTTTGGAGGTGATAATAGGTAAATATGTATGAAATAAAAACAAAATGTTTTACAGCATCAGTCTCGTTATTTAATAGCCGCACCTCGTATATATATATATATATATATATACGTGGTGTGTATTATATATATATATATATATATATATATATATATATATATATATATATATATATATATATATATATATATAATAGAGTTAAAATACTAAATCTCTGAATCAAAATTAAATATTCTATAGAAAACAGAACGTAAAATGCAGTGTGAAAGCTCGTTCCTCCCGTTTCACAATTCCTCGCTATGTTGCGGAATTAGGTTATTTAAACAGCAAGAGAGAGAATGCAATTGTTTGAAGCTTATTGTTATTTGGTCGAAAATGTAAACAAACTCGTGCGCTATTTGAATTGCGCGCTAGGCACACCATTGTTCTTTTTTTTAACGAAACATACAAAAATTCTCTTTCTAGTTTGATGTCGTTACGGTTGTACCTAAAAATATAGAGCAGTAATTGCGATTTAGATCGTAAATATTTTTGTGGTAGTAAGTCTACATAGGCCACCTACCGGATACTATTCTGTCGCACTAACAAAAAAAGACCACTCCATTTATTACGCGAATTCGAAAGTCGATATTTGTTCTTGTTATAGTCGTATACCATTGTCGTATACTCGCATAGTTATACTGTTCATACCACATAAACCTAGAACACCTAGGTAATTAATAGTATTTACATTTCCCATTGATATTAACAGCTCTTAAGTACACCATAATATCACCGTCTACTGGCATTGCCCATCTGTGTATACATACTTATATTAAATATACATGTGCCTGCACAGATCAAACGTGTTTATTAATGGATGTACATATACATATGTCTGTATATATAATAGTAGGTGGAGTGGGTTCAAATTTACCGCCCTAGGCAGTTTATTTATTATCTTATGAACAATATTTGTTATATAAATTCATACACGCACCTGGCAGTTAATAAAAATATCGATGATATGAGTTTTCCTCCATTCATACTTCCTTTCTGCCTCGCAGATACTGTTTAAGTTTATCGCGAAGTGTATTTTCCCTAAAGATTATTATTCACACCTCCTAAAATAGAATGATATTAAGAAAATTTCTAATTGAAATACAAAATATAATGTTTTGATATTGATGACGATCTTGGGTTCTTAAATTTGTATCCGTAATTTGTAGTTCGTATCGCCAATCTACTTCCTTAAATAAAAAATGAAGTTGCATTGGGAATTTGTATACGCCTTTAAGTTGATTATGATTACAGGTAGTTCTATTATCGTGGAAATTTTGTGAAATATTTAATATTTCATGCTTCAATAACGCAATTTAACTCTATTTACAATAATAACCATAATATTTATTAACTACCCAATATAGAAACTCCAGGTGGGGTGAAACATCAATAGTATAAATATGATACAACTATGAAAAAGAAATCCATACAATTCTAAACGGTGCGCTGATGGATGGGATCGAAGTTACGAGGTAGCCGTTTATATTTCGGGAACTGGCAATACTGCTAGTGTTGCCTCCGATCTGATGATTGCATCGTGAAGTTTGTCATTTTTGACAATATATTGACAGTTTTATAATCCGGTCGCTATTTCTATTGTTGACAGTAACTTGAAAATTTTATGTCAGCGAGAAAATTGAATAAATCGCAAACATTTTCGTGCAATTATTTTACATAACTTTCGGCGTGGATTATCTCAACAAGAATGCATCGGCGAGCTGAATTCTTTTTATGGCGATGAAGCACCATCGAAAACTACAGTGCATCGTTGGTATAGCGAATTCAAACTTGGAGGGCGTTCTTTGGACGATGAATTTCGTTAAGGTCGTCCCACAAAGTTGTTGTGTTGGAAAACATTAATGCAGTGTCTGAATTGATAATGCAAGACCATCATGTGACATACCGTGAAATCGAGGTATCTCTAGGTATTAGTAACACCAGCGTATATAAGATCTTGCATGAACATTCAGCCGTTAAGAAGCTATGTTCACGTTGGGTCGATTGGTGCCAAGAAATGCACGGAAAATACAATGGCGGTGCTTTAAAGAACATTTATAAAGTCGTCATAGGTGATGAATCTTGGATCTATATGTACGCATGAGCGCGATAGTAAACAGCAGTCGACTGTGTGGGTATTCCAAGATGAGCCAAAATTAACAAAACTTGTTCTCATTCGAAGCATATCAAAACAAATGGTCGCCCGTTTTTTCAGGCAACCGTGCCTTTAGAGAGTTGTAGAAAGGTCAATTTCGAATGGTTCACAACTATTTGCTTGCCAAAAGTTTTTGAAGAAATAAGGGCGACAAACCGAAAACGACAGATCATTCTCCACCATGATAAAGCGAGCTCTCACAGGTCAGTTCAAACAATTGAATATTTGACCGGGTAAAACATTGAATTGATGAGCCATCTGCCTTACAGACCTGATCTAGCATCCTGTGATTTCTTTTTGATCCCACACGTGAAGAATAAACTTCGTGGTCAAGGGTTTTCTACGCCGGAAGAGGCAGTTGAGGCATTCAAAACTCATATTTTGGAGATACTGCCTTCACAGTGGCGGCAATGCTTTTCGGATTGGTTTAAACGAATGCAAAAGTGCATTGATTTTCAAGAAGAACACTTTGAAAAGCAATAAAGCCATTTTCGATAATAAAATTTTTTTTTGCTTGCTATTCCCGAAATATAAACGGCTACCCTCGTATTAGCAGAGTGCATTAACAGCATTGAAAAGTATATTGGTTCTTGGCGTTTGTAATGACAAGAGTTCATTAAATTTTGATTCCAATTGTGGCACTGGGAATTTTACTGTAGTCAAGGTGCGGCAATTGTTCCAGGGATTAGGTTCTTTAAAAAGGTTGTACTGATGTTCTGCCTCCGTTCTACCAGAGATTCAGAGTCATGTTGGTTGTTTCCCATAGTCACTATTGTGGCCCGGATAAAAGCAAATTTTCTCGTAGGATAAATATTTTAGGATCTTCTTCTGTATTCGTTCCACGGCATTATTTTGTGTTTCATAAATGGGATACTATACCATAGAAGTACATACTCAAGCATATTACGTGCTAAGACGTGAAGTAAGAGAGATATAGTCTCCAGGTTGGTGGAGTTTTTACAAGTTTGCATAATAAATTCAAGTGTATCATGTGTAGTAGACACTATATATATAGAAATAAAATAAACAGTATATTTTGTCACAAACTAAGTTTTTGCACACATTACCAGCAGTAACTGGTCTAAACACCAACTTACGAGTTTAATGTCTAAGTAAATGATTCCTATTTTCGTAATAAAACGACTAAACTTGTTTAGCTTGTTACAAACATAATTTTAATACCTGCTCAATAAATTCGATTGAGTATATTTTTATTGTTCTTTGTTACTCATAACGCTGACCCGTATATATCAGTCGAAGAGTTATTATCCGCGACTGTAGATTCCATTGGTATTCTAATTTTGTTTTAATTGATAGAATTTGTTTAACAAATCGTATAATTATTGTCTTTATATTGACTGGAAGTTATAATAAGTGTTAATTTTTTTCTGTGGATACGTCATAATTTCAATGGGTTAAAAGTCCAAAGGCTGATGATCGCTCTTTTCATCGTTTTCTTTGAGAGAGATAATAAATATCTTCCCTTATGCCATTTAGAAGTTCAACTTTGAATTAGTAATTGAGCATATTTTATTGGAATGGTTAATTATTAGGTGCGCAACAAAAATTCTCGCTGCTTTTTTGATGAAAATGCAACTTTATTGTGGAAAAATGTTTACAAATTAATCATTCAAAATATTGCCCGTCCCTAGCGACAACTTTTTCCCATCTTTCTGGCAGAGCTCGAATATTGTCACGGTAGAAGTGTTCGTCTTTTGAGGCTATCCACGAATCAAGCCATTTTGAGATGTCTTCGTATGAGCGGAACTGCTGATTAGCTAGACCATGTGCCATCGAACGAAACAAGTAATAATCGGACGGTGCAATATCTGGGGAATATGGTGGGTGGAGTAGGACCTCCCATTTGAGCGTTCCTAAGTAGATTTTAACGGGTTTGACAACGTGGGGCCGAGTGTTGTCATGCTGTAGAATCACTTTTCGTGCCTCTAGTCGTATTGTGTCCGCTTTTCGCGCAGTGCTCGGCTCAATCGCATCAATTGAGTTCGATACCGTTCCCCAGAGATGGTTTCGTTCGGTTTCAACAGCTTATAATAAATAACACCGCCCTGGTCCCACCAAATACACAGCAAAACCTTCGCAGCGTGAATATTCGGCCGAACCGACGACGTAGAAGCATGACCGGGCAGTCCCCGTGATTTTGTTCTCTTTGAGTTCCTGTAATGAATCCATTTTTCATCACCCTATCAAATCATAAGGAACTCAAGTTCCTTGTTTTTGAATCATTCCCAACGCATGCAATCGCTGGGAAATGGCTTGGCGGGTAACTCCTAATACTGAAGCAAGCTCTTTTTGCGTTTGGCACGGATCCTCATCGAGCAATACCTCCAATTCAGCGTCTTCGAAGGTTTTTGATCTTCTTTCACGCGAACGGTCAACATCGAAATCACCGTCTTTGAAGCGACGAAACCAATCACGGCACGTTGTTTCACTTAGGGCAGCATCTCCGTAAACTTTTTGGAGTTTTCGATGCGCTTCAGCCGCCGTTTTCTTCGAATGAAAGAAGACAAGCAACACTTCCCACAAATGACGATTATTTGGCACAAAATCAGACATTTTCACACAATCAAAAGTATATGACGCGAAAATAAAATCACTAATGTGTCAAAACGGTTCGTTTACCATATGTCTAGTCTTGGTTCATGACGTTTTGGTTATGTCACAATCGACCAGCACTTACTACTGGAGCCATCTCTTGAAAAACAGCGAGAACTTAGTTGCGCACCTAATATATTCTCTACAACATGGCTGGATTCATGTAAGGCGATAGCTTGGTTTATCGATTTATGGGAATATTTAAATGAGTTGATCAAAAACTCGGCACATTGTCGTAGAATTCAGGTTGCATTAATATCGGCATTCGAAGTGACCATCTTAAATATTGTCAATTAACTCTCAAAACCACTTAGAGGTGCTTGAAAATAAATGATTCATTAATAAACTTGTTTTTCCAATATATAGGTACTTCCTAAATATTAATAAAAACGTGTACTTGTTTAGCAATATAACTTCAAATTACTCAAGTTATATTAATCGTAACTCCTAACATTATCGCATCTGGCAGCAATATAAATATAGTATTTAGTTTGACATTCTCGCTTCCTGTCGACATCTTATTTCATACGACAGTGATCACTTGATCGGAAAACATTCCTGATTTCAACTTTCTGTTTGTATAGGAGAATCTGTTTATACTTGTGTCTAAAATTACAGTTACATAAATCATAATATTACTGTTATTGTTCAAAGTGTTTTAAAAATAATGAATACATGTATCGACGACTTTTTTCCTTAAAAATAAAAGCTTGTCAGATAAGTTTCTATTCTCGGGAATACAAACACGTAGTTCATTCATTACTTTAATAGTGGATATTTTGTATTTTAATGTTAGTTGTAAGGTCAAAAACTTTTAGGATTATTGATACTATTTCGGACATCTGCGAGGTAACAATGATGAGATTGGCAAGTTTTTCTTCTTTATTAATGCTCTTAATTTCCTAAATTGAAGGAAATACTCATTTTTACACTACATAGTATTAAATCTGTTTAATATTATCGATTATTTGGCTCGTGTGTTTCGGTAAATGTGTGAGTGGGTCTTAAAAACAGGAACATACACATCAAATACAGAATAAAGAATATCATACAAACACATAGTATCTTGAAGATAAAAGATAAATATACGGTGTTTACAGGGTAAGTGTACGCGATAAGAAGTTGCAAGAGACACAGGAAGAAATCGAAGAGATTAAGGTATTAACTTACGAGCTCTTATTGAAACTGGATATTGTGGAATGCTTCTCGGGGATGCGATTATGAAAGTAACTGAAGTAGAAGACGCTATTGTAGACGGAGCACAAACTACTTTTTGTAGAGTTAAAATGTTATGATATAAAGATCAGAGAATGTAGATATTATATGAGATATGAGAATTTCTTTAATACAGGGATGTGATAGGAGTTAAAACATAAAATTTTAAGAGTATTTGCACTAGTTTTCTTTATCGTCAATGTGTTTTTGAAACTAAAGTTGATAGAAGATTATATCATACAGTGGGTACTCCGTATAACGGACAGTAGCGGTGTATATAAAATTGTCCCTTATTCAGACATGTCCATTGGTGGAATAAAAAAATGAGTATAAATAATTTTTAATTAATTTATTCTTGCAACATACTTAAAAGTAACTTACTTATAAAAATCTGAAATTTTAGTTTGTTTTAGATTTTCAATTCTTCTTTTTACAATTTGTGTTTCTACTTTGCATGCTATCTCAGAGACTCTTCCTTTTTGAGCAATGCCACTAGACAAGTAAAAGAATCATGAGGAACAATATCTTGCAATCAAATAACGGTTTACCCCAAGGCGTAGTGCTTGCTCCACTACTGTCCAATCTGCACATTTCCTATGCTGTCCATTACAGAACAAAAGTTTGCATACGCCGATTACTGGGTGTTAACTGCTAGGCATAGGAGCTTTATGAATACAGAGGCTATATCGACTGGCTGTCTAGGGTGATTATTTCCGTAACTAGAGACTCCAACCAAGTGCGTTCAAGACAGAGGCTAACTGTTTCCATCTTGACAACAAAATAAGAATATTTTTTTCATTTCACTTATTTCCGATAGTTTCAAATTACAGCATCGTCTTAACATTATTTGTAATTGGTATAATTCTAATAAAATAACGCTTAATGTTAACAAATGCGAAGTAGTCTCACATTCTAAGTAACAGGTGGCGCAAAAGTAATGTCATAATTTGAACTGGCTGCCATTTTGTTATAAATGGAAAGAGAGAGATCTGTTTCCATAGAAAGTTTATTCGAAAGTGTAAAATTGATGACAGTAATTGGAAAAAATTATATCGCTCAAACGGCCACCTCTCGAGTTGATGCATAATTGCGCTCGTTTTACGGCATTTTGAATTATTGCCATCAAAACATCTGGCCCCAAATCGGCGATTTCTTCTTCAATGTTAGCTTTCAAGACCTGCAAGGTTCGATTTTTTTTTCAGTTTCACATCGTAAAAGCGCATAATTATATTCTCTTCTTCGCACTGGATAATTTTTACCAATTTAGTAGCTTATATTTTGAAGTAAATATATTAGTTTATATTTTAAGAGCTTTGAGAGTATGAATTCTCATGGCTCGCAGATTTCCGCAGTCTAATTGAGGTTCAATCTCAGAAAACAGTAGCAGACTATCTTCTTCTCGGCTTCCGGGCTGGAACCGCGTCACTGGTATAACTGCCGACAGTTTCAGTTTCAGTGCAAGAAACAGTAGCAGTAGTTGAGCCCTGAAGATGTCCCATACGAGGCCATGACGCGGTTCCAGCCCGGAAGCCCAGAAGAAGATAGTATGGACCACGACCGCGGAAGTCTACGTACCAGTAGCAGACTGTTAAGTTGGTTATGTCCTAAAGATGTCTCATATAAGTGGTGACGAAACGTCGGTAACAAAATTATTGTTGAAGCGGATCCAGTCTGGAAGCCAAGGTTAAGAAATTATGAGTCATACCTGCATTCCAGATTGTAATAAGGTTTTAAATTTTGAAAAGTCATTTTGTTTTACTAAAGCTGTAGAACGAACGCAATTACGTCTACGAACATACATATATTTATTTTGTAAAGAGAAACTAAAGTCTTAATTTAAATTTGCGATCCAATGGTAGTCACCGTAATGCAAAGTGGTTATTTGAAAATAACCGTAACAATGTTCGAACACAGTTACATTAGGTGTAATTTCTCGTAAAGGTTCAATTGGGGAAAACAAAGTCTCTTGCTTAGGTATCACCACATTAGAGTAGTTACAACGAAAGTAAACAGGAAAATATAAAAGTTTCCATCTACGGTCCTGTTTTCCGAGACGAGCGTCCCTTCCTATTATCCTGCAAAAGGACGAGTCGGCCTTTCGAGAGGTGCTGATTCGTACAATTCACACGTCCTCCACTTCCGTATCGGTATGGACGTACGTCTGCTTGGAAAGCGACGATTTGGAAGTTGTGTATGATATGTATTCATGGCTCAAACTGAATTTCCCTTACGTTTTCCAAATAAAAATCGCGCCGTGGTATTCGACGATTGTGGAATTCTCTATTTTCATCGGAAAAGACTTTATCACGACTTGACGGTTCAATATCTAAGATTGGCATGTTATTGTGGTTAAGAAATACTTTTTTGTCAAGTAGTTGCTGAAGCAGACAATTTGGAAATTCTTTTAGATTCCGACGACAACGAAAAATGTATGCTGAAGTTGTATCATGAAATGTTTATCTGAATTTTTAATTAATTCTGTCAAAAAGTAAGAGAGTACATGGCCGTTTTACTAATTTTATTTTCGGCGAAAATGCACCTCTCTTAGTTTGTTGAGGATAGACTCTTTATTACTGTGTTGATCAAGTCGAGCACAAACAACATTTATGTAATACAACGTATTTTTTTTTGTTTTGTGGTGGATGCTTAATTGGATCATAACTCTTTTCGACTTGTCACAACCATAGGAACGGCAGAGTGTATTTTGGTGTGTGTAAAGTGTTCCGTGGTTTTGTTGCTAACTCTTTCTTATTGTAAGAGGGAAAGCAGTGTTGATTATTCCTCCTCTACATGGAAGGGTATCAGGAGATGTACCGATCGCCTCCAAGATGAGAAATGATTTTAAAAATCGCACCGCCCTATTCAAGTTGTCGGCTTTATTACTGTGTTGATCATGTCGAACACAAATAACATTTATATAGTACAATGTATTTTTTTTGTTTCGTGGTGGATGCTCAATTGGATCATAACGACTTGTCACAACCATAGGAACGACAGAGTGTATTTTGGTGTGTGTAAAGTATTCCGTAGTTTTGTTGCTAACTCTTTCTTATTGTAAGAGGGAAAGCAGTGTTGATTATTCCTCCTCTACATGGAAGGGTATCAGGAGATGTACCGATCACCTCCAAGATGAGAATTGATTTTAAAAATCGCACTGCCCTGTTCAAGTTGTCGGTTTTATTACTGTTTTGATCATGTCGAACACAAATAACATTTATGTAGTACAATGTATTTTTTTTGTTTCGTGGTGGATGCTCAATTGGTTCATAACTCTTTTCGACTTATCGCAATCACAGGAACGGCAAAGTGTATTTTGGTGTGTGTAAAGTATTCCGTGGTTTTGTTGCTAACTCTTTCTTGTTGTAAGACGTTTCTTTTCTCTGTCGAAAATAAATTTACAAAAACACAAACGTTTTAAAATTACAAATTATTCGGTGCTTTAAAATGAACTAAGTGCTTTATTATTCTAATGGTGGCAAAACTAAAACACGAAAGAATAATGGTATGTATAGTTACGAGAAAGCGACCAACATATTAAAAAAGAAAAGAATACGGTTTTAGTTAACGATGAGAGGAATTTTTTCATGGACTTGTCTGTAAGCTCATACTTATAATTATAGCTACAATTATAGTCTTCTTATTTGCTTGTTGTAACCTTGAAATCTTTCTGCCTTTAGGCGTAAAAGTTTTTCAGTTGATCTTTAATTGTATATAGATATTTCTATTTCTTTATATCAAAAACAAACTCGTCGTATTTTTCCATCTGATACCTCTATTTAGCAGACGATTCTAGATTTCCTCTTCCCATGAACGTCTTAATTTTCCTCTTCGTGTTTTCACTTTGTACTTTATTAGCTATACTATTATCACTTATGTGAATCAAGTACGCATACAAATTACTAACTTTTTATGATCACTAAGTTACTTGAAATTATGGAATGTTGTATTTTTATCACAAAACATAGATTTTTCGGTGGACTTCAATTTCTCTAAGGTAATTTTGATGGAGCCTGTTGATTAACTTAAACACTGAGGGTTGATATATAACCCCTTTCCACATTAATATTCGTATTCTGTCTATGTATTTCGATAACTAAGTTGTCATCATCAGCAGATAATTAAACTGTCGCACCTGGAAAACTACGGTAAAAATACCCGTACGAAAACAAATTTCGCACGCGATCCGTACCGCTGAAAGCCGAAACGTACACTGTATATTCGTTTCACATGATTTTTAAAAATTGTTTTACTTAAACTAAGATAAATGACATTAAAAAAGAGAACAGGGACATAAGAGACAAATACCTACATATGATTTATTGCACTGTCCCTTTTCTGTCATTTAGTAGACCGAAGAGAGACGAGTTATTAGGTCCCGAATCAATGTACAACACATGGCCTTTATTCTTCAAAATGTCCATACTTTCATACGTATCTAATTCGCGTTCTTAATCAAATGCAAACGATCTGCGTTAACACTATGATTACAATCCAACACATGTTTTGCTAAACCAGATATTTCCGGCCGGTTGAATTTTATATGCGCAATATGTTCTTCATACCGGGTTTCAATCGATCGTTTTGTTTGGCCGATGTATTGTTTACTACAATCTAGACATTTAATTCCGTAAATTCCCGATTGCTTGTTGTCCTCGACTTTGTCTTTTGCATTTCCTAAAACAGATTTTATGGAGTTAGTGGACCGAAATGTGACTTGAAAGCCGCGCTCTTTAAAAACAGTATTTAAATTTTTCGTCAAACGGTGGAAAGGTAAACATACAAACTGCTTGTCCCGATTGCTTTGAGGTGACAGACATGTGGTATCCCGGATTGTTTTCCTTATATTAGCCTTCTTAATTCTGATGATGACAACTTAGTTGTCGAAATACGTATCCAGAATACGAGAATTAATATGGCAAGGGGTTATATATCAACCTTAGGTGATCAAATTCAATATCTCTAATTACAATGAAATTAAAACTCCTCCAAATAAGTTCTTATTATGGTATCAAGTACCAAGGATACCACATTTTTTGATTAACATTTTGTTAAAATATAAATTTTACTACGTTGAGTTTCCTAATATAAATATTTTGTTTACTACAGGTCTTTTATGTAAGAGAAAATGGGAAATTTTCGCTTCGCCACGTTTTCACGAAAACTATTTTATATCCTCTATACTCACATAATAAATACAAAATCACGTCCGATATTAGAAAGGCAATAGCTTTTATGTATATACAAAGCCATTATAGTAAAGCAAATTTGCTATAAAATTCGACGCGTTTGAAACGGGATCGTGTTCAAATCATGTATATTTGAGTCGATTTATAAATGCATGCATAAATCGAACATTATCCCGTCGTTCCGCGTTATTAATTTTGAATGCGACGGAGTTTTTGAAAAGCGATTGGTAGATATGTCCGTTAACAATCCAGGTCTGAACGTTTTGCTCTTTTTCTGTATTATTTTTTTGATGTTCAGTCGCCCGGTCATCAGGCATTTTGTTAATCGAGAGTTGTACGTATGAAAATAGGATTTATCGGTTCAATCTTGTAGGCTGATGTGAGGGGACTCGCTAAAGTTAATGTGCTATTTATTGGACCGTAAACTTGTTTAACTGAGTAAAACTCCCAAGCCTTTGATAAAAACTATTCTTTCTAATAAGCAATGGTCGCTAGAACGCGAATAACTTCAATTTACGTTCTAATGGAGATAATTTCTCGTTTGTTAATATTTAATGATATTACATCAAAATGGCTTAATTTAGTGAATTAATGCCTGATAGGAGATGGATATAGTCCTGTCAAGGCAAATTGTAAAACTAATCTTAATTAGTTTGCAACAAACAAATGCAAATTTATACATACATACATACATAAGTATATACATATATTAATGGTGTTTCAAATTGCGCGGTTTTTTTTAAGAATAACTAAAGTATAGATGGCGCACTGAATTTGTCTGGGTATTTGGGCATTTAAAAAGTGTCATGTATGACATTTATAAAAATGACTTCGTACAGGGTACAACAACATGTTCAAATTGTTGAATTATTTTATGAAAATCAGGGTTCTGTGAAAAGAGTTTTTAGAAAATTATGTGCATTTTATGGTTTATATAATCGTCCATCTCAAAGCACTATTGGACGAATTATTAAAAAATTTCAAGTGACAGGTTCCGTGGAAGATCAAAAAAGTGAAAAATGCAGTCGTAATGGTCTTTCACAAGAAAATGTTGGTTTGATTCGTGAAATGGTCGCTGAAGATCCTGAAATGTCCATTAAACGACGTTCACGACAACTTGGACTTAGTAGATCAACAATATGGCATATTTTACACAAGGATTTAGCTCTGAAGGTATGTAAGGTTCAAATAACACAGGAACTGAAACCATTAAATCATTTAAAACGTCGTTCATTTGTCAATTTCATCAATGAACAACCAGTTGATTTTTCTCCAAAAATAATGTTTTCTGATGAGGCACATTTTGAACTTCGTGGCTATGTTAATAAACAAAATTGCCCTATCTGGGGTGAGGAAAATCCACGAATTATTCATGAGAAACACATGCATCCTAAACGAGTTACTGTTAGGTGCGCATTATGGTCAGGTGGTGTAAATGGACATTACTTCTTTGAAAATGCTGTTGGTGAAGCTGTAACTGCCAATAGTGATCAATATCGTTGGATGGTAAACGAATTTTTGTGGCCCGAATTAAAGAATATTTATCTGGAGGATATGTGGTTTCAACAGGGTGGCGCTACACCTCACTTGGCACACGAATTAATTGATTTATTGAGAGAAAAATTTCCTGGATGTGTATCTCAAGAAACGGTAATGTTAGTTGGCCACCAAGGTCATGTGATTTGACACCGTTAGACTATTTTCTTGGGGGTATGTGAAAAGTCAGATTTATAAAAGCAATCCACAATCAATGTCAAAATGTCATTGAAAATTTTAACAAAAGAGTGGACATCTGTGAATCTGCAAGAGGAGACCATTTGGCGGATATTATTTTTCGCATTTAAATGTCATAACTGATACTTCAATTACCAATAAAAAGTTTTTGAATGTGAATGCAAATTATGTTTTATTTATTTTTTAAAAAAACCGCGAAATTTGAAACACCTGATCTGATTTCACAGGTTTTCACGTGTGTAATATGTGTTCCCGTCGTTTTGAGTTTGTTCCCGCGTAAGTGTGTTTCTATCCTGTAAAGGACTGGTGCGATATTTTTCGGTAAAATATCATCTACCGTCGTCAGGCGATTCTCTGCTGAATACTGTTCGTCTTACTCGTAAGCAAGACCAATAGAGTACATAACATTATTTGTTTTAATATTATTTGTAAATATTAAAACAACACTTTAATATTTTATATTATTTTATATCTTTATTTTATTTTCTATATCTTATTTTCTATCATTATTCACTGAAATTACTTTTAAGATTTCAATATATGTGTTATAATAAACCTTCTTGTATGTATTCGGAGAATTTTCTAGACATAACGTATTTATTTACTGTTTAATAGTAAATTTGTGTTGTCATTATTGTCTTTTTTCTTACAGCATAATTCTGACTTGTTTTCGTTACAAGTACTTATATTTATAACTAAATTAAGTCATCCAATAAGATTCTTTAATTTAAAAATAAACAGTACAAAAATTTAAAAACTATAACGGTTGTAAATAAAATTTATTTTTCATTTTGAATATAAAGTACAGAAACTCTGCTATCAAATTAGTAACTATAACAAAAATTAATTAAAAAGTAGAAAGACCCAAATGATGATACGGTAGTAAAACATAGACTCTCCTGGGCTGGGATATGTACACAGGATGATAGAAGGAAAGCTAACCAATTTAGCCTTTGCAGAACGTAAAACAGTAATTCTGCACTAGAAGAATACAAACTCACTTCATTTCATAATCGAATCATTCGAATCTTGGAGATAATCCACTTACGCTTTCAGAAGTTTTGCATTTAGACATGGATTTTCGAAATTTCTGTTCCCTCAGGATTAAGTTAAGATAGATCAATTTTAAAGTCGAAATCATTTTTAAGACCGTTGTAAGTGACACCACTCGAACTTTTGTTAATAAACAAAAACTTTTCAAAAATGCCAATTTTTGCGAGTATACCCCTTTGAAAAAATTGATTATTTCGTAAAAGTAAAAATTTTTGAATTTAGCCTTTGCAGAACGTAAAACAGCAATTCTGCACTAGAAGAATATAAACTCACTTCATTTCATAATCGTATCATTCGAATCTTGGAGATAATCCACTTACGCTTTCAGAAGTTTTGCATTTAGACATGGATTTTCGAAATTTCTGTTCTTTCGGGATTAAGTTAAGATAGATTAATTTTGAAGTCGGAATCATTTTTAAGACCGTTGTAAGTGCTACCACCCGAACTTTTGTTAATATACAAAAACTTTTCAAAAATGTCAATTTTTACGGATATACCCCTTCGAAAAAATTGATTTTTTGATCAAAATAAAAATTTTTTAAATTTAGTCTTTGCAGAACGTAAATCAGCTATTCTGCACTAGAAGAATACAAGCTTACAATCAAATTCTTCAAACTTTGGAGATAATCCATTTAAGCCTTTAATAGTTTTGTATTTGATAAGGATTTTCAAGTTTTCCTTTGCAGAACGTAAAACAGTAATTCTGCACTAGAAGAATACAAACTCACTTCATTTCATAATCGAATCAATCGAATCTTGGAGATAATCAATTTACGCCTTCAGAAGTTTTGTATTTTGACATGGATTTTCGAAATTTCTGTTCCCTCAGGATTAAGTTAAGATAGATCAATTTTAAAGTCGAAATCATTTTTAAGACCGTTGTAAGTGACACCACTCGAACTTTTGTTAATAGACAAAAACTTTTCAACAATGCCAATTTTTGCGAGTATACCCCTTTGAAAAAATTGATTTTTTTGTAAAATTAAAAATTTTTGAATTTAGCCTTTGCAGAACGTAAAACAGCAATTCTGCACTAGAAGAATACAAACTCACTTCATTTCATAATCAAATCATTCGAACCTTGGAGATAATTAATTTACGCCTTCAGAAGTTGATAGAAACACGAGAAGAGACAAAATCAGAAATGAGGTATTTAGAAATAAATTCAAAATAAAACCAATATTGACAAGAATCCAGGATATATAACTAGGGTGGCTGGTATGCGTACACAGGATGATAGAAGGAAAGCTAACAAAGAGAGTTTATGAAGCATGAGTTCAGGGAGCTAACAGAAGAGGAGGACCTAAGAAATCGTGAAAAATGCAGTGAAATCAGAAATTTGGTACGGAATAGAAAAGGAATAGAAAGAGCCAGTCAACACCACAGTCTTACACCTCACGGTAGAAAGACTTGGGAATAAGTAAGTAAAAATTCAGTGGCTAATTATCGACTTATTATGCTCGAGTTTGAGTTCTAATTCGAAATCGTTATCTCGAAAAGTTTTTCGCGGTTTTTCATTTCGCTTAGGATGAATTCCGACAGCCAAAGATCTGTAGTCAATCTGCCTATATTGACTTATAAGTCAATAGCCCCTTCGCTACCGTATAAGCAGCGTTAAGTTATTTGAGGATATGAAGGTATCATTTATTATTATTCTCTATTCTTCATTTTAATATTCGACGAATAAGGACGTTGCTTCTTAAAAATGATTGGATTAGGTCCACAACTCCACAATCACTAGACTTCTGTAGATGTGAATTCGAAAAACCCCAGGAATGTTAGGCGGTTGGCATTCGTGAACAATATGGGAGATTATTTTATTGATCAGTTCTCGGATCGTTTTAATTATACAAGAAAACAAAAAAGGATAATTCAGAATTCAATAAAAACGTCACCTAATTATGAATGAAAAAATTTGATACTTAGGTTGTGTTTATTAATAACTTTACATCTGATTTTAAAATAGAAATTCATTAACTTATATTTCGCAAATATTTATGTAATAGTACCTGTGCTAATTACTGAAACAATATTGATTCAGTGGGTAATTAAATTACTTGCTTCTATCAATACGCTATATTTAGCGTATTGATAGAATATATTTATAGCTTTAAATTTACATAACAAAAATATATCTGCTACAACTGGATATGCTGCCTTCATTTTGTGTGTAACATAAACAATTAAGAAGTTTGTCAATTTGCTGTGATATTAAGGGAAAACTTTAGTAAATAGTATTCGTTTTAACATAAATAAGTTATAAAATGTATTATTTTCTTACGAAAGATTGTTTAGTATTGATTTTCGTTTTCTTAAAAAAGATGCATACGAGGTGTGGCAATTAAATAATAAGGCTGGTGTGAGAAATGTTATTTATTGCCAATAAACTTATATTTAACTCTTATCCCCCTATGAATACTCTCCGCTCCTATCTATACACGTCTGTATACGTGTCTTCCATTGTTCGAAACAATGCTGTAGTTCATCAGTTGTCAGCCTTTTCAACAACACTGCCGTTTTTGCTTTTACATGTTCAACAGACTGAAAATGTGTTCCCTTTAATGTACCTTTCACTTTTTGAAACTGGTAGACGTCACATGGTGCGAGATCTGGCGATACGGAGGATGATAAAATACAGCAATGCTAAAAACTGCGCGTTGTCCTGGTGCACAATCCACGAGTCGCTCTTTCACAATTCCGGTCTTTTCTTCCTTAATCTTTCCCTCGACGCGATTAGGATTTCTTTGTACTATTTCTGATTAACGATTTGACCTTCAGGCATTCAGTCAGCCATAATAACACTTCTGACATCGGAAGATTAGAAGCTTTTAAATAAAAATTAGACTCCGTTAGGTGAATGTTGAAGTTGATATAATTTATAAGGCCTTTGTAAGTGTCAGTACACGAGGTTTTGTTAATATACAAAAGCTTTTGAAAAATACCAATATTTGCGAAACTTTTGAAAAAAATTATTTTTGTCAATATAAAAGAATTTTTGAATTTAGACTTTGCAGAACGTAAAACATCTATTCTGCACTAGAAGAATGCAGAGTCATTACATTTTATAGTCAAATCATTCAAACTTTGAAGATAATCCATTTACGCTTTCGGAAGTTTTGTTTTTTGACGTGTATTTTCGAGTTTTCTGTTCCTTCGGGATTAAGTCAAGATAGATAGATTAATTTTGTGTTGAAATCGTTTTAAGACCTTTGCAAGTGCCACCACTCGAACTTTTGTTAACGTATAAAAACTTTTTAAAATAGGCAATTTTTGCGAGTAATACCCCGTTGAAAAAATTGATTTTTTTGTCAAAATAAAAACTTTTTAAATTCGCAGAACGTAAAACAGATATTCTGCACTAGGAGAATGCAGACTCATTACATTTTATAGTCAAATCATTCGAATCTTGGAGATAATCCATTTACGCCTTCAGAAGTTTTGCATTTTGACTTGGATTTTCGAAATTTCTGTTCTCTCGGGAATAAGTTAAGATAGATTAATTTTGAAGTCGAAATCATTTTTAAGACCGTTGTAAGTGCTACCACTCGAACTTTTGTTAATAAACAAAAACTTTTCAAAAATGCCAATTTTTGCGAGTATACCCCTTTGAAAAAATTGTTTTTTTTTTTAAAATAAAAATTTTGAATTTAGCCTTTGCAGAACGTAAAACAGCAATTCTGCACTAGAAGAATATAAACTCACTTCATTTCATAATCACATCATTCGAATCTTGGAGATAATCCATTTACGCCTTCAGAAGTTTTGCATTTTGACATGGATTTTCGAAATTTCTGTTCTCTCGGGAATAAGTTAAGATAGATTAATTTTGAAGTCGAAATCATTTTTAAGACCGTTGTAAGTGCAACCACTCGAACTTTTGTTAATAAACAAGAACTTTTCAAAAATGCCAATTTTTGCGAGTATACCCCTTTGAAAAAATTGTTTTTTTTTGTAAAAATAAAAATTTTGAATTTAGCCTTTGCAGAACGTAAAACAGCAATTCTGCACTAGAAGAATATAAACTCACTTCATTTCATAATCACATCATTCGAATCTTGGAGATAATCCATTTACGCCTTCAGAAGTTTTGCATTTTGACATGGATTTTCGAAATTTCTGTTCTCTCGGGATTAAGTTAAGATAGATTAATTTTGAAGACGAAATCATTTTTAAGACCGTTGTAAGTGCTACCACTCGAACTTTTGTTAATAAACAAAAACTTTTCAAAATTGCCAATTTTTGCGAGTATACCCCTTTGAAAAAATTGTTTTTTTTGTAAAAATAAAAATTTTTGAATTTAGCCTTTGCAGAACCTAAAACAGCAATTCTGTGCTAGAAGAATACAAACTCACTTCATTTCATATTCAAATCATTCGAACCTTGGGGATAATCCATTTACGCCTTCAGAAGTTTTGCATTTTGTCGTGGATTTTCGAAATTTCTGTTCTCTCGGGATTAAGTTAAGATAGATTAATTTTGAAGACGAAATCATTTTTAAGACCGTTGTAAGTGCTACCACTCGAACTTTTGTTAATAAACAAAAACTTTTCAAAATTGCCAATTTTTGCGAGTATACCCCTTTGAAAAAATTGTTTTTTTTGTAAAAATAAAAATTTTTGAATTTAGCCTTTGCAGAACCTAAAACAGCAATTCTGTGCTAGAAGAATACAAACTCACTTCATTTCATATTCAAATCATTCGAACCTTGGGGATAATCCATTTACGCCTTCAGAAGTTTTGCATTTTGTCGTGGATTTTCGAAATTTCTGTTCTCTCGGGATTAAGTTAAGATAGATTAATTTTGAAGACGAAATCATTTTTAAGACCGTTGTAAGTGCTACCACTCGAACTTTTGTTAATAAACAAAAACTTTTCAAAATTGCCAATTTTTGCGAGTATACCCCTTTGAAAAAATTGTTTTTTTTGTAAAAATAAAAATTTTTGAATTTAGCCTTTGCAGAACCTAAAACAGCAATTCTGTGCTAGAAGAATACAAACTCACTTCATTTCATATTCAAATCATTCGAACCTTGGGGATAATCCATTTACGCCTTCAGAAGTTTTGCATTTTGTCGTGGATTTTCGAAATTTCTGTTCTCTCGGGATTAAGTTAAGATAGATTAATTTTGAAGACGAAATCATTTTTAAGACCGTTGTAAGTGCTACCACTCGAACTTTTGTTAATAAACAAAAACTTTTCAAAATTGCCAATTTTTGCGAGTATACCCCTTTGAAAAAATTGTTTTTTTTGTAAAAATAAAAATTTTTGAATTTAGCCTTTGCAGAACCTAAAACAGCAATTCTGTGCTAGAAGAATACAAACTCACTTCATTTCATATTCAAATCATTCGAACCTTGGGGATAATCCATTTACGCCTTCAGAAGTTTTGCATTTTGTCGTGGATTTTCGAAATTTCTGTTCTCTCGGGAATAAGTTAAGATAGATTAATTTTGAAGACGAAATCATTTTTAAGACCGTTGTAAGTGCTACCACTCGAACTTTTGTTAATAAACAAAAACTTTTCAAAATTGCCAATTTTTGCGAGTATACCCCTTTGAAAAAATTGTTTTTTTTGTAAAAATAAAAATTTTTGAATTTAGCCTTTGCAGAACCTAAAACAGCAATTCTGTGCTAGAAGAATACAAACTCACTTCATTTCATATTCAAATCATTCGAACCTTGGGGATAATCCATTTACGCCTTCAGAAGTTTTGCATTTTGTCGTGGATTTTCGAAATTTCTGTTCTCTCGGGATAAGTTAAGATAGATTAATTTTGAAGACGAAATCATTTTTAAGACCGTTGTAAGTGCTACCACTCGAACTTTTGTTAATAAACAAAAACTTTTCAAAATTGCCAATTTTTGCGAGTATACCCCTTTGAAAAAATTGTTTTTTTTTGTAAAAATAAAAATTTTTGAATTTAGCCTTTGCAGAACCTAAAACAGCAATTCTGTGCTAGAAGAATATAAACTCACTTCATTTCATATTCAAATCATTCGAACCTTGGGGATAATCCATTTACGCCTTCAGAAGTTTTGCATTTTGTCGTGGATTTTCGAAATTTCTGTTCTCTCGGAAATAAGTTAAGATAGATTAATTTTGAAGTCGAAATCATTTTTAAGACCGTTGTAAGTGCTACCACTCGAACTTTTGTTAATAAACAAAAACTTTTCAAAATTGCCAATTTTTGCGAGTATACCCCTTTGAAAAAATTGTTTTTTTTGTAAAAATAAAAATTTTTGAATTTAGCCTTTGCAGAACGTAAAACAGCAATTCTGCACTAGAAGAATATAAACTCACTTCATTTCATAATCGTATCATTCGAATCTTGGAGATAATCCATTTACGCCTTCAGAAGTTTTGCATTTTGTCGTGGATTTTCGAAATTTCTGTTCTCTCGGGAATAAGTTAAGATAGATTAATTTTGAAGTCGAAATCATTTTTAAGACCGTTGTAAGTGCAACCACTCGAACTTTTGTTAATAAACAAGAACTTTTCAAAAATGCCAATTTTTGCGAGTATACCCCTTTGAAAAAATTGGTTTTTTTGTAAAAATAAAAATTTTGAATTTAGCCTTTGCAGAACGTAAAACAGCAATTCTGTGCTATAAGAATACAAACTCACTTCATTTCATATTCAAATCATTCGAACCTTGGGGATAATCCATTTACGCCTTCAGAAGTTTTGCATTTTGTCGTGGATTTTCGAAATTTCTGTTCTCTCGGGAATAAGTTAAGATAGATTAATTTTGAAGACGAAATCATTTTTAAGACCGTTGTAAGTGCTACCACTCGAACTTTTGTTAATAAACAAAAACTTTTCAAAATTGCCAATTTTTGCGAGTATACCCTTTGAAAAAATTGTTTTTTTTGTAAAAATAAAAATTTTTGAATTTAGCCTTTGCAGAACCTAAAACAGCAATTCTGTGCTAGAAGAATACAAACTCACTTCATTTCATATTCAAATCATTCGAACCTTGGGGATAATCCATTTACGCCTTCAGAAGTTTTGCATTTTGTCGTGGATTTTCGAAATTTCTGTTCTCTCGGGAATAAGTTAAGATAGATTAATTTTGAAGACGAAATCATTTTTAAGACCGTTGTAAGTGCTACCACTCGAACTTTTGTTAATAAACAAAAACTTTTCAAAATTGCCAATTTTTGCGAGTATACCCCTTTGAAAAAATTGTTTTTTTTGTAAAAATAAAAATTTTTGAATTTAGCCTTTGCAGAACCTAAAACAGCAATTCTGTGCTAGAAGAATACAAACTCACTTCATTTCATATTCAAATCATTCGAACCTTGGGATAATCCATTTACGCCTTCAGAAGTTTTGCATTTTGTCGTGGATTTTCGAAATTTCTGTTCTCTCGGGAATAAGTTAAGATAGATTAATTTTGAAGTCGAAATCATTTTTAAGACCGTTGTAAGTGCTACCACTCGAACTTTTGTTAATAAACAAAAACTTTTCAAAAATGCCAATTTTTGCGAGTATACCCCTTTGAAAAAATTGTTTTTTTTTGTAAAAATAAAAATTTTGAATTTAGCCTTTGCAGAACGTAAAACAGCAATTCTGCACTAGAAGAATATAAACTCACTTCATTTCATAATCGTATCATTCGAATCTTGGAGATAATCCATTTACGCCTTCAGAAGTTTTGCATTTTGTCGTGGATTTTCGAAATTTCTGTTCTCTCGGGAATAAGTTAAGATAGATTAATTTTGAAGTCGAAATCATTTTTAAGACCGTTGTAAGTGCAACCACTCGAACTTTTGTTAATAAACAAAAACTTTTCAAAAATGCCAATTTCTACGGATATACCCCTTCGAATTGATTTTTTGATCAAAATAAAAATTTTTTAAATTTAGTCTTTGCAGAACGTAAAACAGCTATTTTGCACTAGAAGAATACAAGCTCACAATCAAATCCTTCGAACCTTGGAAATAATCTATTTAAGCCTTTAATAGTTTTGTATTTGATAAGGATTTTCAAGTTTTCCTAAATTTGTTGACTAAATGAGATTGTAAAAAACGCTGCTTCTTTACGCAAAGACAATTAACGTTTTACAGTAAATAACGGCAAGTCTAAAGAATTTTTTTCTCAAATATATTAAATCTAAAATTCAAAGAATTATTTTTGTAACACTTTTTGAAAAAATTGCATTTTTGTCGATTAAAACATGATCGAAGTGCAAATGTAATATCACTTCAAATATATTTCTTGTTCGGCTAAACGTGTTTCACACTTTAGAGTTTTTAAATACTCCTAAATCTAATCTATATATAAATTCTACATGCATTCCTACTCCACTGTTGAAAATACTAAAAGATATGAATCTATCTTCGTTTTGAGTTCAAATTTTTTTAAATTAAATGTTGTTAGTTTCTACTGTAACGTATCTAATATTCATTTCGTTTCTTCTAGAATATCACTGGAAACTTAAGGGCATGTAATATTATTAATCTGTCGACAACTTTAATGCGAACAAAGGGAATAGACACTTATATATAATATATTTGTAGAAAAGAATGAATATATGACTCTAACATTAAACTCAAAATGTAAAAGGGAAAATAAGTTAGATGTATTAACTAACCAAAGGTTTTAAAATGAAAGAAAATGCGAAATAAAATATAAACAAATTCAAGGTTAACGAAAATGAAGTCAAGTGAAATACGGAATATTGGATGTGCGAAACAAAATGATATTTTAAGTATGTAGAACATAATACAAAGGGTACTAGGAAAGTTTTGCAATATAACGCAACAATGAATCGTAGGAAGCTGCTTGTTGCTGCATGTTGAGACATGTTCATACGTGCATAGTAGCCGCTGCGCCATGTCGATGGGCTCAGTTATTCATTAGCAGTGAGAGTGTAAAGTGCTTACGAAAGTGGTCACGAAATGAGATAAGGGCAGTTTTGCGTTATAATTTCGTGCGTGGTTTAAACATAGACCAATGCTTCGAAGAAATGACTCTTGCACTAGGTGATATGTGTCCACATCGCACAATAATATTCAGGTGGTATAAAGAATTCCAAAGGGGAAAATTAACTGTAGAGGATGCTGAGAGGCCGGGAAGGCAACGAACGTCTGTTACTTAAACGTTACTACTGTGAGGAAAATGCTTGGCGAGGACAGGCGAGTGACCTACCAACAGATAGAGAATACTTCAGGACTAAATGCACTAGCAATTCGTTTGATTCTGCATGATCATTTGCACGTGAAGAAACTTTGTTCTCTCTGGGTGCCGCATCGACTGACTCAAGAGCAGATGACACAACGTGTGACTTGGTGTAGGGATATGCTAAAAAGTTTAATAAAGGACAATCTCGCTATGGGAACAACATCGTGACAGTTGACGAGACTTGGCCGTACTATTACGAGGTGCCGATCAAAGCTCAAAACAAAGTTTGAGTCTTTGCTGATGAGGACATACCCGTAGTTGTCAGAAAATGCCGATCTGTAATGAAGAAAATGGTAGCTGTATTTTTCAAATCGAGTGGAATTGTGGAATGCGTCGTTTTGGACAAAGAGAAGACAGTCACAACTGGTATACTGAACAGTGCCTGTCTAAAGTCATTGGATCTATCAAGAACCTGCTGCCAAAGTCAAGAATGGACACCTGGTTCCTCCATCACGATAATGCTCCAGCTCACCGCGCTAAAACCTGCATTGAATATTTGACCATAGCAGAAGTGAAACTTTTCGAGCAGCCTCCCTACATCCAGATCTTGCTCCCCGCGACTTTGCACTATTCCCGCAAGTAAAAATGAAGCTAAAAGGGAGGCGGTTTTCCAGTGATGAGGACCTTCTGCGGGCTTGGGACAACGAGTGTGCTTTACTCCCTTGTGAAATTTGGCAGAACTGGTTTAAAGATTGGTTTCGGAGGATGAAGAGGTGTATTGAGTGTAGAGGAAATTACTTTGAAAAAATTGAATAAACAAAGCTGTAGTGCAAAACTTTTCTAGTATCCTTTGTAATATGCTAACGATGAATGTATGACTCTAACATTGAACTCAATATGTAAAAGGGAAAATTCAATGTTAACGGTAATGATGTAATGCAAAACGAAATGATATTTTAAGTCTGTAGTAGTGGCCAAAATAACCGTCAGAAACACCATAATTAGTGAATGTTCCAGGCTGAAGACTGAGAAGAAACTGCCAATTAATGGCTGCAGATACTCCTCTCTTTAAAAATTGCGCCATGCACGTTGTCGTCTAATTCCTTCTATCAACGTTGGCTTACACGTTTAAAACCTTCAATGCACATTTTCCATTTTCCAAATCAATGAATCAAAACGGAAATTAAACTTCAGTTGTTTATTATTTATTGTTAAAACATTTTACTTTATCGAAAATATTGGTTGTTCTTCGTGAATTTTGTGTGCATATATTGAAACAGTTTATGCCATTTTTTAATTAACATTTCAAAAAAAAAAACTTAAATATTAAAGCAAGCCCTAAAGTATTATATAAACGTAGTCATGCTGTGTATCATATTCCCTTTTCATGTTTGTTTATATTTGGTGACTTTGCTTGCTCGTGTGACGACGTCTATATCCTGACAGCATTATTCAACAAAAGCTTTTCGCATTAATTACGTAGGTAGAACACGAACTAATTTCCTGATGGTATATATGTATGTATAGTAAAAGTGCTGACTTTTTTTCCACTGATATTCTGATATACATATTCGTTTCTCAGTCGATACTAATTTTCATTTACATAATTTTCCTGACGTGGATTAAAAGTAAATCGTCAGGTGGCAGATTTAATACATGTGATATGCGAATTTATGGAATATCAAAATGGTTATTTAGTTGGAGCCGTAGTTGAATAGTACACGCGATATTTTTTATATGTCACGCATATATCGATGAATAATTGTGTGCAAAATAGGAACTGTATACCTAGATAGGTATGGAGAGTTCCATTACAGATACATTTTGTTTATCTTTTAAGTATAACACAAGCAACAGGATATGTCGACATGTTACAAACAATATTACAATAATAAATAATATATTTACAAATGGAACTGTGCAATAATAATTCCTAGCAAGAAACGGACGACACAATATACATAATGACACAACATAATAAAGCTGCTGTGATTGATAACCGATTCTAGCCTCACGATTTCGAAGACAGATGTATGTACGAGGGGACATTTTTTTCTTGAAATTTATATTTGTTTTTCTATGTAGTCTCCTTGTCACTCTACACACTTCTCCCAGCGATGCTCCCATCTCTTTAACCCGTCCAAATAGTACTCGGCGTTTTTCTCTGCAAAATAATTTGATCAATAAGGTTGATATATAACCCCTTTCCACAATTAACTATTTGTAAATTCTGTATACGCATTTCGACAACCCAGTTGTCATCATCAGCAGATAATTTCAAAGTGTCGCACCTGGTAAAACACGGCGAAAAAATTGTACGAAAAATAAACTCCGTACGCGATCCGCACCGTTGAAAACCAAGATGTGCACAACGGTGCGGATCGCGTACGGAGTTTATTTTTCGTACAACTTTTTCGCCGTGTTTTACCAGGTGCGACACTTTGAAATTATCTGCTGATGATGACAACTGGGTTGTCGAAATGCGTATACAGAATTTACAAATAGTTAATTGTGGAAAGGGGTTATATATCAACCTTATTGATCAAGTCAATCAACCACAGGCTCCATCAAATTCAACTGCAAAATAATTGTTCACGAAGGTGATTGCCTCCTCATTTGACAAAAATCTCTGTCCTCCGAGCACAATTTTTAGATGAGGGAACAAAAAGAAGTCGTTTGGGGCTAGATCTGGTAAGTAAGGCGGATGGCCGAGCAGTTCAAACGGTAATTCGTAGATTTTCGTCATGGTGTGAGAATTCTTGGTGAAACGGGATTTTCTTTTTTTGCAAATGTGGCCGTTCTTCCACAATTTCTGGCTTTAGCTTGTCAAGTAATGATGCGTAGTATGCTTTTGTAATACTTTTTTCTTTTTGACGATAATCGATTAAGATAATTCCATGACTATCCCCCCCAAAAAAAACAGTCGCCATCATCTTCCCCGACGAAAAAACATTTTTTTGCTTTTTTTGGAGCTGGTTCCCCCTTTGCAGTCCACTGTTTAGACTGCATTTTTGTTTCGACCGTATAATGGTGTATCCAAGTTTTATCTACTGTAATTAATCGGCGCCAAAACTCGGATTTACTGCGTCTAAACTGCGCTAACAAAGCATTGGAAATGTTCATTTGAACACGTTTTTCGTCTAACGTTGCTAAACGCGGCACCCAAAGCGCAGACAGCTTTCTCATGCCTAAATCTTGATTTAACATGTGACAAACACGTTTTTTGAACATATTCATAGCCTTTGCTATCTCTCTGACTTTAATTCGACGGTCTTTTAGCACCAGTTGGTGAACTTTAGCGATGTTATTGTCAGTAGTTGTAGTTTTTGGACGTCCCGAACGTTCATCGTCTCCCAAGCTCTTACGACCACGTTTAAATTCAGCTGCCCAAAATTTCACTGTGGTAAATGATGGTGCAGAGTCCCCGTACACAGAGTCCAACTCATCTTTGATTTGCGTAGGCGTATTGCCTTTCAAAAGCAAATATTTAATGACAGCTCGATACTTGACATTCACATCGACTCACTCAAACGACTGTCAAATAACAACTGCGCGTCCAAAATGGCTAAAATTTTGGTGAGTACCTGATAATAGATACACAACTGCATTCCCTAGCTTTTAATGATGAGTGCTGCCATCTTCACGTTGAGGTCGGAAACTTTTTAGACCACCCTCGTATGTACGGATGTTTCGATAAGGGCACAACAATTTTGTATTTAAATAAAATACAGAATAATTGAGATATTATGCTGAAATTTATTCCAGGTGCAGTACACATGTTACATTTAACTATGGAATTCGATCTCGTTCATACGATCATAGCGAGTATCTTTGCAGCGATTGATTCTTTGAGACAATTTTCCACCATTCTTTCGTTCGATATTGTTCCTGAGCTCCTCTAACATTGTTGACTTACTGGCATAAATTAACGACTTAACGTAACTCCATAAAAGGAAATCCAACGGCGTTAAATCGCATGCACTTGACCAGATATTTCTCGAGATTACACGGTTATGAAAATTTCCTCTCCAATAGATTAATTGTTGGACCAGCTGTATGACAAGTGGCACCGCTTTTTTGGAACCACATATCACTGGTGTCAAGTCCATCCAATTCTGGCCAAAAATAGTCTTCACTGTGAAAAAATATGGTCCAATCATTTCTCCGACATGAGATCCACACCACGTGGTCACTTTTTGTGGTTGTAATGGAGTCTCTTGAAGTACATGTGGGTTTCTTATCGTCCAATAAGGTATATTTTGCTTATTGGAAAAGCTATTAAACCAAAAAGGAATTTCATTGCTGAACATGATCTTTCAATGAAATTCAGGGTTTTCTTCAAACTTTAGTAGAGCCTAATTGGAGAAGTTTCGGCGCTTCTAATGATCAAGAGGTTTCAGTTCACGAGTTAATTTAATCTTGTAAGGCTGTAAGCCAAAAGCTTTACCCAAAATTCGTCACAATGTGATTTGAGAGATTTCCAATTTCTGTGAACGGTGTGGCTCTTTATGAATTGAAGTACTCACGGCTTCGATATTTTCGGTACTTCGATCGGTGTGTTGTCTCGCTGGCGCAGGAACATCCAAGGGATCTATTTTATCTGATCGGATAAAACTGAACTTGATTAACGTGTTATGGGCACGTAACAATGTCAAATTACTAGGAAAATAGATCTTTGTATAGCGTTCGTTTCCTTTATAAGTTGGTGAATGGTGCGATCACGTTTACGTACCGTGCGTCGAGGGTAGATCTTTGAAAAGCTCGTTTGATTAAAGTGTGTAGGAATGCTAACAGCATTTATAATGATTATAATTTTTGTGCCTAGCATCAATTTATAATTTTTATTTAATTTCTGTTATTTTTATTCGTTTTCTCAACAATTTCATTTACTTTTGCAGATTCTACTTCCTTGTATGTGTTATGTACATTATCTTTGTTCTTTAAGTGTATTTAGGAGGTCTCTGTGGGTAACAATGTGTCAGTGTATTTATAAATTATAACCTTTAAGTAGGTGCCTTTCTTACTTATAATTATTTATTTTATTTTAGTTGAACTACTATGAAGGGGCAAAGGTCATGACTTTGCTGCAAAGGTGAAACAAGCGTCTCTATTAGCACCTACAAAATTAACTAAAATTACTCGAATTTTTTGATATCTGTCTCTTGATCTTCGGATGACAACTTAAAATATGCGGCTTATTATCATATACAACATGTACTTTAATAAGAAAAAAACACTCTGACAGAACATAAATTATTTATAAGATATGTTTCGGGCCAGATTGGCCTGCCCTGATTTATGAGCCCATCATCACGCTTGTTGGAGGAACTTATCTATGGAATATCAAATTTACATTTAAATAATAAAACGCTGCGTCAGATTTGTTTGTTAGTAATGCATATTCATGCTTTGTAAATGAAATAACATTAATATTCAGATAAGAAGATTACGCACTGATGGATTGCAGGTAACTAGTTTTGGCTTTAAATGATTTTGATATTATTCCATTGGGAAATTGATGAAATTTTAGTAGACACGAAATTATTTATCTCTTCTAATGGATTCTGGTTTTCTTTTTTCGTTTTAGTAAGAAATTATGCCAATTTTTATAAACCTCAAGCATTCGTTTTAGCTTATACGAGTATGTCGAGATTCAAAATGCGGTGTAAATATCCTGGCTGAAAAGGTAGTGGTACAGAATTGTATTTGAATAAGAAAAATAATTGTTTTAAAAATTGTCAATATTAATTTCTATGTTACAAAAACATTCTGTAGCAATTCGACAACATGTTTTGTCAAAATAAATTTGCAATAACATTTTGAGGTTCCTTTCAATTTCATATTGCCGAAAATTTCAATTTTTTCAAAGGGATAGCCATGCTAAAATTGATATTTTTCACAAGTTATCGTATATTAACAAATGTTGGTGTGTAGACTTTTTCGAAGATTCTGGAATCAAATTTGTAATAAAAATTTATTTCATTCTTCTAACTTAATCTTGAGAAGATATAAAACTCGTCAAAATGTGTATTTTTAATGTGCAAATGTATTATCCTTAAAGTTGATTTTACTATAAAAAGTAGTGAGTTTGTATTCTGCTAGCTCAGAATTGCCGTTTTCGATACCTAGAAGGCAAAATTCAAAACTTTTCATTTTGCCGAAAATCTCAACATTTTCAAAGGGGTATCCCTGCAAAAACTAATATTTTTCAATAGTTATTCTATATTAATAAATACTCGTATGTAGACCTTGTCGAAAGTTCTAAAAGCAGATTTGATTTATTTAATTCTTTTGACTTAATCCTGAGGCAATAAAAAAACTTGAAAAAACTATCAAAATATGTGCCTTTGAACGTGTAAATGAGTTATCCCTAAAGTTGATTTTGCTATAAAAACTAGTAACTTTGTAATCTGCTACCCCGAAGACAGAATTCTAAACTTTTCATTCTGCCAAAAATTTCAACCTTTTCAAAGGTGTATCTTTGCAAAAACTGATATTTTTCAAAAGTTAGAGTATTCTAACAAATGCTCGTGTGTAGATCTTTTCGAGGATCTAAAAGAAAATTTGATACAAACATTTATTTAATTCTTTTTATTTAACCTTGAGACAATAAAAAAACTTGAAAAACCCTGTCAAAATGTGTACTTTTGAATGTGCAAATGGATTACCCTAACGCAGGCTGTGCTATAAAAAGTAGTTAGTTTGCATTCTCTTAGCTCAGAATTGATATTTTGGATACCCTGTAAACAAAATTCAAAATTTTTATTTTGCTGAAAATCTCAACTCTTTCAAAGCAGAAAATGATATTTTTCAAAAGTTATTCTACATTAACAAATGCTCGAACCTTCTCCAAGGTTCTAAAAGCAAATTTGATATAAAAATTTATTTAACTCTTAATCCCGACTTAACACGTACTAATAATGTTTTGCCTTTTCACAAAGAAATAAAAGATCGTACATTTGAGGGTTAAAATCAAAGAAATTAATACCTGAAAATTAAATATTTTTCTCACATATTGGTTCTGAGGCCAAATTATAATTTTCTCAGTATGCTAGTACTCTTGCGAGAGCCTCTCAGAAAAGACAAGGAATTAATTTATTACAGTTTTGTGTGATGGACTACAATACAATAATGTCTGGTTGCACGAATCTCTGTTAGTGAAATGTTAAGCAATCGTAGTTAGTAAATCCTTTGTGCCAAATTTTGAAGTTGATCGTCCGCTTAGACAAAAGATTCTTTCTGTCTTTGTCGAGAAAAGGGCCTCTCAGTTTTCCTGGTCCTCTACGTTTTTCAACATCAAAGTTAGTAACCTAGAATTTCAGGTATCTGGACTCTCATCCAAATACATAGATCCCCGATAACCATTTTGAAATACATGATCTATATTTTCTTTTACGAAATTGTAATAATAAGTGTTATTCAGACCTCAAAATTGACACTGGCAATTCTTCCAAAATTGATATATTTTTCGAAATAACCAATGAGACATCAGTTGCAATAGAAAATGAGTACTTCAACAGTGCAAATAGTGAACATGTGGCTCTTCAATAAAGATTGGATAAAGACTATTACAAAATCTGTGCAAATCGTTATGTTATTACTGAAAATCAAATTCCTCTTGGTGTATTTTTAGCTCATAATGGAAAAGTCACTGTTGATTCCTTGATCACAAAAACAAGTGAACGAGTTATCATGGAGGGAAGATTGTGCGTGGACAGTGATAGAAACATCCTGTTCCTTCTAGTATGAAGAGAAGACAGAAGTTGAAAAAAGACCATTGATTGGGTTTGGAGTGTATGGAAGTGTATAGGTTATGAATGCACTGAAACATGGGGTGGAATAATTGTATAGAAATGCATGATGACCCCATAAGGGGGGAACATCGCAATATTTAATACTGTCGAAAGGCGTGTGCACCAACCTATCGCCAACGTGTAAGATATTATGGGAAGAAAACTGATGAACTTGTGAATTCCCGTAAATACTAGAATCTCTCCGGCATGAGTTGCACATTGCTTGGGACGTCACACCCCAAGAGAACGTTCACCATCTACTGGAATGAATGGCATAAAGAGTAAAACTAATAGAGGCTACTGAAACTGGGTTTCAGTGCAACAAACAGTAGCAGTAGAGCCCTGAAGATATCCCATACGAGCGAGTACGAAACGTCGGCAGTTATACCAGTGACACGGTTCCAGCCCGAAAGTCCAGAAGAAGATAGTATAACAAGACGGCATTGATATCTAACTATATTAACCAACGGTCGTATAATTTAATTAAAAACAACTTAGATGGTGGCGAAAAATAAAGTAGCTCTTCTACTTGTTGAAAAGAAAATAAAATATTCAATAGAAGGTATACCTTATATTCTTTGAATATGCTGAATGTAACATTTTCGTGAAACCTAAAACAAGTGAACTATAAAAATTCGAATTAAATTTGTGAAAACGGGTTTTACACTTAAACGGAAAAATGAGATACGCGGAATCATAAAAAAGCATATTCGAGTGGGTAGGTGAGAAATATTGGACTAGATAGCCATCAAACTAAGATGTGTATCTCGTAAAAAAAAACCACGGAACGGAAGAAGCAAAGGCAAAAACACAAAACTGTATACACGCTATATATCAAAGTTGTAAATGTTGGGCAATGAAACATAGATCTCGAAAAATTGGGGTAGTGTATATTTTGATATGAATAAATATTTATGAGAAACGAAATGGCAAAACCGCTTATGTACACGTGTGATATATGAAGAATACAAGCAATAAAAATAAAACAAAATCTAGGTTTTTCTTTATTTTGTCATTTTGTAAACGAAAAGAACTTATTTTTGTAGAATATTTAGGTATGAATTGCATAATAGACTACAAAATGGAAAATAATAAATATTGCTTTGTCGATAGAAATAGCATAAATAGATTTAAATTTAAAATTACATATTGCTGTATTTTTCACGATATTTTATGTGTATATTGTATTTAAATATGTAGAAATCTTATAAAATAAGCGAAGTTTAAGTAAAACTGCTCATTCTGTCCGCTAGACAGGGTGAAACTAAGAATAACAGGACGCCAAATATTTGTGTCACCGACATACAAAGACTGCACCGTCGTGTAACCCAGCTGTGATTAATCAAAAAATCAATAGATGCTGCACCTTTTTGATGATTTCACGATTTATTACAGGGCGCTAGTAAACACTTTAGTTTATACATTAGCATTGTAGAGCAGATATCACCTTGATCTGATTTGATTAACTGATTGTGGTGATATTTTCATATTATTCCCCTTTTAAAGGTATATTTGTATTTCTAAATAAAAGCCTTGTAAATCTTTAATACATTTATTTACAGTTTTCGTAATGGTTTGTAACTCCTATATATATACGAGGGAGCGTTTTTATATTCGCGGAATGGGGGACAAGGGGTGGAAATAAAAAAACCAAACTATTTTTCTTTTTCAATATATTCACCTGCAAGACGGATACATTTTTTACATCTTTCAATTAATTTATTTATACCCTCATAAAAAAATGATTTCTCTTTATCTGCAAAATAAGCCGAAACTGCCTCCTTGACTTCATCATCGGCAGTAAATTTTTTACCCCGCAGCTCCTTTTTCATTTTCGGAAACAGGTAATAATCACTAGGGGACAGGTCTGGGCTGTAGGGTGGGTGATTCACAATTTCGAAGCCCACCTTATGCAGGGCAGCTAACGCAACGCGGCTCTTGTGGACGGGCGCGTTGTCGTGCAAAAGCAGAACACCTTTTGTCAATTTTTCCCCGTCTTCTCTCTTTAATGGCTTCTTTTAGTCGCTCTAATATTGAAGCGTAATATTCTCCGGTTATAGAAACACCTTTATCTTTATAATCAATCAACAATATTCCTTCCGAGTCCCAAAATACCGTTGCCATCAGTTTCCCAGCTGATTGTGACACTTTAAATTTCTTGGGAGGTGCTGTGCCCTTTTTATGCCACTGCATGGAGTCTTGTTTGGACTCAGGTTCATAATGATGAACCCAAGTTTCGTCTCCAGTAACAATTCCACTCAATATACCATCCTTGTCTTCATTACAGAGGCCCAAAAATGCACGCGAACACTCTACGCGCTGTTGTTTTTGCGGCGGCGTGAGCATTCTCGGCACCCATCTTGCGCTGACCTTAGACATGCCGAGATGATCGTGTAGGATTTTAAAAATTGTTGTATCGGATACTCCAACCATTTCTGCGAGTTGTTTCTTCTTTATAGCATCTTCGAGTACAATTTGTTCAACTTTTTGGATAAGTGCTGGCGTGGTCACCTCAATGCTCCTGCCCGGCCTCGGGTCGTCTTCAAGGGATTCCCTTCCTTGTTTAAATAAACTATGCCACTTGTACACCATGGTTTTTCCTGGACAAGAGTCGCCGTAAACCAATGACATCTCATTTTTTCCATATTTCACTTTTCACTCCTGATTATGTTACTTGGTTGACGGATAGTTCAAAGACTAACTGTCTAATAACAATGAAACTTCGTATTTATACTAATCATGAGTCGCTGTATAGGCCACTGCCCCAATGCGCCTACTCACCCCTCTACAACCCGCTCATTCCGCGAATATAAAAACGCGCCCTCCTATATATATATATATATATATATCAATTGAACGGGAATCTGTGTGCCGCTAAATGCGTATATGCTGCCTATTTGAAAATAAATATTTTCGCCCCGAGAGGACGTATTAACGGTTATTAAAGAAAAGGTTTATCCCTAAATCAGTTTTATAGTATGATGTATATCGTTGTGGTTTATTCGGTTTTTGAATAAAACCATCACTTACAGATATTCCTTACACATATTCCTATTTTAATCGAGGATGAGTTCAGTCCAATCGTAGTTTATGGATCCTTCAATGGGTTCAAGGGAATTTGAAATACAAGCGTTAGGGCGTTGATAACTTACATAAAGCGCCCTAAATTATTTACCTTTGCGCTATACGACTGTTTGCCTCGACTTGTATTATGGCTCGAACTGCAGGGGAACTGTCGGCCATCGCGTATTGTGTTGACATGCTGCGAGGCGGAAGAGAATGAGGATGGGGTACGGCTTGAAATAGTAGTAGTTTGAAGTCATTTGTACAGCACAAATGATCAAAATCACGTTATGTTTTGTGATTTGATTAAAAGTTTACTGTTAGCATTAACTCTGCTATGTGAGTAAAATAAAAGAAAGCAAAGGTAAAGGCTTTTTTTTAAGAAAGCTAACTAAGAAACGACAATCCGGGATACCACATGTTTGTCACCTCAAAACAATCGAGACAAGCAATTTATATGCTTACGGTTTCACTTAGTTACAAAAAATTCAAATGGGGTTTCAAAAGAGCGCGGATTTTTAAGTTGCCTTTCGGTCCAGGAACTCTATTAAATCTCCATCAGGAACTGCGAAAGATAAAGTTGAGTTAGTGGAATTAAATTCCTTTATTTCGCGTACGTCGTCAGCAAATTGGAGTATTTTATTCACTTAAGGTTAACATATAACCCCTTTCCACATTAATTCTCGTATTCTATATATGTATCTTGACAACTAAGTTGTTATCATATAATCAGATAATTAAAAAGTGTAGCACCTGGAAAACTACGTCAAAATCTACAAGGAACAAAATTCGTACACAACCTGTATCGACGAAAGCCAAAACGCATAGAGTTTGGTTGAAAGCAAAAACGGCTATCGACGGTGCAGATTGTGTTCGGAAATTGTTTTTTGTGGATTTTGACGTGATTTTCAGGTACTACACTATTTAATTATCTACTGATGATGACAGCTTAGTTATCGAAATACATATGTATCGTTGAAAGCCAAAACGCATAAAGTGTGCGTTTGATTGAAAGCAAAAATGACTATCGACGGTACAGATTGTGTACGGAATTTGTTTCATACGGATTTTGCCGTGGTTTACAGGTGTAACACTGTTTAATTACCTGTTGACGATGACAATTCAGTTGTCATCATCAAATACGAGAATTAATGTGGAAAGGGGTTATATATCAACTTCAAGTGATTAAGTTAATCAACCACAGCCTCGATCAAATTTACCTTCAAAATTGGAGTATGTGCTTATTGTTTGCTATCCGATCTATGCGCTGCATGTACTCGTAAATGAAATTGAACCTTTCCTGAGAAGAATTTTGAAATATTTGAGTTACAAGTTGGATGTCGTCTATCGTGGTAGAAATATGAATTATGCAAATTCAATTCTGAAGCACGGTGTGGAAATGCAAACGGCTGGTACCATTCAAGTTTTGTCCTCCCAACACCGAGAACTAACATCTTGTGTAGAGCTCTGTTGTCTCACGCTGTTTCAATGCTGATTTATTATTTGATGATGTTTTATCTCTTTCATAAATTTAATATGTATATTTCTTCTAGATAGTGCATTGTCATATGGTAGCGATAATTTTTTTGTCGTATTTTCTGTTGGGCAGAATTAAACTTATTATTATTGTTTTTAATAGTATTGTACATGATCAATTAGAAAATAGTCAGCACATAAAAATATGTAGTCGACCAATGTGAGATAAATTTATATTAATCAATAGTTTCAGAATGGGTAATAATTATATTTATAGAGAATTATTTATAGAATATTTTGTCCCTGTTCAACCCACATTTTACCTATTTTCACGACACAATTACAACGTTTAAAAACGTTAAAATATTCTCTCCGTATATCATGAGGCGTCAATTAATAATCGTTCTTTGGAGACGATTGCTATGTCTATTTTTGTAAACCCATAATTGACAAGAGACTCATATTATTTTGTAAGTGAATAAAATATCAATACACTATTCAAAATAATTAGGGCTATCTTGTACATTTATTAATAAAACATCTACAAATATTTTTATAAACTAACTTTAACCTTTTTAAACAAGAAACTGAATACATAGACTTGCCTTAACATGTTAGGTATGTGTTGAAGCGATTGTCTCTAGGGTGCATAAAGCTGCGGTTCAACACGTTCTTATACCAACATCTAAAAAATTTCAGGTCCATAATTAGTAATGTTGGATAATTCTCCGCGTAAAATAATAGAGATTGCGTATATTTGCTAACCCAAATTGTAATGTTGGTAACAGATGGCGGTTCAAACATAATTAAAGCTGGTGAAATACTAAAAATCTGTCTTTGAAATCCCTAATGCTTCAGTCTGGCGATATGTCACATGTTAATCTTCTTGTTTTCCTCAGTGACTGACGTTTTTGGTGAACCTACCTTTGGATTAACTTGTTAATTTTGACATTTCGTTGTAGCTACAACACTACACATATCGCATTGAAACTTTGGATCTAGGTTAACTAAATTTTTAGTATAGACATTTGATTAGCGACGCCCTCTATGTCTCACTATGCAGAACTTAAATGATATATCACGAACAATTGTACTGTCTGTCGCATAGTTTCAGTGCGACAGACAGTAGCAGTAGTTGAGCCCTGAAGATGTCCCATACGAGTGGGTACGAAACGTCGGCAATTATACCAGTGACGCGGTTCCAGCCCGGAAGTCCAGAAGAAGATAATTTATTATGATTTTTTAAAAATATTTGTAACGCTATAGCTAGACCGGAACTCCATCAACCTCACGTTTTCGTCTTTTCCGTATCGTAGCTTTATTTGCAACAAGGACTAAACGAATATATCGCCTTGACTTTTGATCAATAAGGTTGATATATAACCCCTTTCCACAATTAACTATTTGTAAATTCTGTATACGCATTTCGACAACCAAGTTGTCATCATCAGCAGATAATTTCAAAGTGTCGCACCTGGTAAAACACGGCGAAAAAATTGCACGAAAAAACAAACTCCGTACGCGATCCTCACCGTTCAAAACCAAGATGTGCACATCAACCACAGGCTCCATCAAATTCAACTCCTTGACTTTTGTAATGTGTGAAATATTTGAAAATTTTTAAATCTACGGTTCTTACCCGACTTTCGCCGAATACAGAGATCCATTGAGATTGTCTCTTCTTACATTTTGTTTTAGATATAATAATTTTGAGCAATTTAACAATAACTTTCACCGAAAATGCTGAAAATATTACCCCACTGGTTCGTTAAGAATTTAATGTATTCCTGCGGACGCTGTATTCAAATTCTATATATATATACATATATATATATATATATATATATATATATATATATATATATTTGCAGAAATAGAAAGTGCGAATGATTGAACCAATCGAACTGTTCGAAATGTTAGCACGGGGGCGATCAACGAGAAAATCGCGTCGACGGGAATAATTCCGACTCTCCTTGGAAATTTAATAAAATTTCAATTTGGATTTTCCCCGACTCTTTTCCCGTTTCCGTTTTAGGGATTCCATTAAACGTGGAAGTTGTGCCTTCAAATTAAACGATTCCCTGAATACTTAGTTTCCAATATTAATCATTTCCGAACAATAATATTTATTAATAAACACGTTGAAGTGGAGTTTCATTTTTACTGTTGCCGTTGTTATATTTGTTTTCTGTAATAGGAAATCTTTCAAACGGAATCCACGAGAAATAAATTCTAAATGGATATTAATCGTTGCTTGTAGTTTAATTGACTTGAAAATTCCTCTGAATTCAAGAAAAAATAAATTACATACTTTTTTGTTAGTGACGAGTTTTTCTTAATTTTTCCGTAAGAATAACATTTTATTTCCAACCGTTATCGATAATTGACAACTACATTTCTTGACTGGAAACGTACTAGAGTTTTTCCATTTCATAAAAAAAGGTGTCTCAGTGTGTTACGAACATAATTTTAATACCTGTATTTGGTATTCAAGTAGGTAAATTTTTATTATTCTTTGGTACTGTTAACGCCCTCTCGTATCTGTCAGCGAATATCATTACGGTCGATTTATAGATCTCGTAGATATTTTAATTCTCTTTTAATTAATGGACTTTAATTAATCAAGTCGTTTGATTAATGTCTTTATATTGTTAGGAATTTATTTTCGCTGGTTCGTAATTGTTTGACCATAATATTAGCGATTCACTTTTTTATTTATGAGTGGTGATATAAAAGCAAGTGACGTCCCCTTTTGATCGATATCTTTTTAAGTGAATACAAGTATCTTTTCTTACATCATTTAGAAATCCTAATTTTGAATTAATGTCAGGCTTATTGCATTGTAATGGTTAATTGCATTTCTATGAACCTCGTTGGATTTTTATAAGCCGATTACGTGGTTTATCAACTTTATGGAAAGTGATAGATAGGTTGGTAAAAAAAATACTGTACGTGGGGTTCGTAAAATTAAAGTTGTATTTATGTCGGCTTGTTTATTGTTAAGTTGCCGACCTCAACGTGAAAATGGCAGCGCTAATCAATAAAAGCTAAGGAATGTAGTTGTGTATTTATTGTCAAGTACTCACCAAAGTTTCAGCGATTTTGGATGCGCAGTTGTTATTCGACAGTCGTTTGAGTGAGTCGATGTGAGTGTCGAGTATCGAGCAGTCATTAAATATTTGCTTTTGAAAGGCAATACGCCTACGCAAACCAAAGATGAGTTGGACTCTGTTTACGGGGACTCTGCATCATCGTTTACCACAGTGAAATTTTGGGCAGCTGAATTTAAACGTGGCCGTAAGAGCTTGGGAGGCGATGAACGTTCGGGACGTCCAAAAACTACAACTACTGACGATAACATCGCTATAGTTCATCAATTGGTGCTAGACGACCGTCGAATTAAAGTGAGAGAGATAGTAAAGGCTATGCATATGTCCAAAGAACGTGTTTGTCACATGTTAAATCAAGATTTAGGTATGAGGAAGATGTCCGCGCATTTGTTAACGTTAGACGAAAAACGTGATCGAATGAACATTTCCAACGCTCTGTTGGCGCAGTTTAGGCGCAATAAATCCGAGTTTTGGTGCCGATACATTACTGTAGATAAAACTTGGATACACCATTATACGCCCGAATCAAAAATACAGTTAAAATAGTGGACTGCAAAGGGGAAACCGGCTCCAAAAACAGCAAAAACACCAAAAACTGTTTTTTCGGCTGGGAAAGTGATGGCGACTGTTTTTTGGGATAGTCATGGAATTATCATAATCGATTATTTTCAAAAAAGAAAATTTATTACAGGAGCATACTACGCATCATTACTTGACAAGCAGAAATTGTGGAAAACGGCAACATTTGCAGAACAAGCAAATCCTTGACAGAGACAACGCGCCTTCTCACCCCATGGCGAAAATCCACGAATTACGGTTTGAACTGCTTGACTATTCGCCTTACTCACAAGATCTAGCCCCGAGCGATTTCATTTTGTTCCCTCATCTAAAAATTGCGCTCGGAAGACAGAGATTTTCGTCAAATAAAGAGGCAATCACCTTCGTGAACAATTATTTTGCAGAGAAATACGCTGAGTACTATTTGGACGGGTTAATAAGATGGGAGCATCGCTGGGAGAAGTGTGTAGAGTTAGTTACAAGGAGACTATGTAGAAAAATAAATATATATTTTAGGAAAGAATGTCTTGTATCTTTGTTAGGACGGAAACTTTTCAGACCACCCTCGTATCACTAGACTTCAATTTAATACAGATTTTATTTTTAACAAATATGCTGGATCACTGGCCGTTTGTGCTTGCAAATCTTTGGCTATCGTTTATTTATTTTATTTGTATTTTACTTTTGTAGTTAGGCAAAATGGAATATACTTGCATACATGTCTTGTATGGTGTTCCATACATGTATATTAGGAACAGTATGTGCCTTGAGAGAATTCAGCTAACGTTTTTAAAATTCTAACATTTAAAATTGATGGAGTTTACGAGTGCCGAGCGAAGACAGGATGATGTATTTTTATAGTGTACCTTTGATATCTTCGTTTACGAGGGTAGCCGTTTATATTTCGGGAATATCAAAAAAAAAATTTTTATTACCGAAAATAGTTTTATTGCTTTTCAAAATATTCTTCTTGAAAATCAATGCACTTAGGACTTCGTTTAAACCAATCCGAAAAGCATTGTTGCCACTGTGATGGGGGTATCTGCAAAATATAAGTTTAGAATGTCTCAACTGCCTTTTCCGGCGTTGAAAACCGTTGACTACGAAGTTTATTCTTCACGTGTGTGAACAAAAAAATTACAGGGTGCTAGATCAGGATTGTACGGCAGATGGCTCCTGAATTCAATGTTTTGCCCGTTGGAATATTCAATTGTTTGAACCGACCTGCGAGAGCTCGCATTGTCATGGTGGAGAATGATCTGTCGTTTTCGGTTTGTTTTCATTATTTTTTCAAAAATTTTTGGCAAACAAATAGTTGTGTACCATTCGGAATTCACCGTTCTACAAGGCACGGTTGTGACGTGACTGGTTTTTCCGAAAAAAACAGGCGGCCATTTGTTTTGATGTGCTTCAAGCGAGACTAACTTTTATTGGTTTTGGCTCATCTTGGAATACCTACACAGTCGATTGCTGTTTTCTATCGGGCTCATACGTATAGATCCAAGATTCATCACTTGTGACGGCTTTATAAATGTTCTTGGAAACATCACCATTATATTTTTTGTGCATTTGTTGGCACCAATCGACGCGAGTCCTTTTTTGAGCGGTTGTCAAATTATGAGGTACCAAATGTGAACATTGCTTCTTAACAGTTAAATATTCATGCGGGATCTTATGCACGCTGGTGTTACTAATACCTAGAGATGCCTTGATCTCACGGTATGTCACATGATGGTCTTGCATTATCGATTCAGACACTGCATTAATCCTTTCCGACAGAACAATATTTGTGGGACGACTTTCACGAAATTCATCGTCCAAAGAAGGTCGTCCAAGTTTGAATTCCCTATACAAACGATATACTGTACTTTTCGATGGTGCTTCATCTCCATATAAAGAATTCAGATCGTCGATGCATTCTTGTTGAGATAATCCACGCCGAAGGTTATAAAAAATAATTGCATAAAATTTTCAAGTTGCTGTCAACAATAGAATTAGCGACCGGATAATAAAACTGTCAAGGTAAATATATTGTCAAAAATGACAAACTTCACGATGCAATCCTCAGATCGGAGGCAACACTAATAATGTTGTCACTTCCCGAAATATAAACGGCTACCCTCATACTATCATTTGATTATTTATTTTATTTTATTTCGTAAGCTTTATTTTATTATCTATTACTTTTTTTTGGTTGCAGTAAATTGTTTATTTGGCTACTTTGGCATGAAGAGCTATCTGTTGGAATCAGTAAAGAACTATTATTATTTTAATTATCAACTAACACTCGCACTAATGTACGCCCCCTCAATCACTTACTAATCTTTTTAACGGTCGTGCCTTTCAGAAACCCAGAATATGGTATCGGACTGGGATATTGTTTGTGGGAACGCGCATTCGCATTATGGCATTTTACGAATTACTGCCGAATAGCTTTTAAAACGCATACTTCGTAAAAACTGGTAAACTGGAAATCTCCAATTTTCAATTATAAAGAGCACTTAATAATGCAGAGTTATATTGCTGAAGTTTGGATTCCTGTTTTCCTTTCAGATAAATTATTAATGTAATGGCTCGAAGTTAAGTCTAAACATTTACTTCCCCATTTCAGAGACGTTTAGGAAATTATTATATTTCCTCTGACAAACATTCAGTAAAGAGATGCCATTAATGTTTTCATCGTTTGTTATGAATCTCGAGTATTTTATCTCCGCCGTCGTTAGTGCTTTATTTAAGGTATTTGAAATTAGTTTTGATGACATCACAGAAATGTGAAATATGTGCGATGTGTTTCTTTTATTTCACAGTCCTAAAATTTTGAATTGTCGTACAGTAATACAATATATGTTTCATCGGAGTTAATGTAAGTATATAATTTTGGGAAACTTAGTATTACGAGGATAGTTTGACAAGTAGTGAGAATAGAAAAGAAAAACGAATTTTTTAAATACAAAATAATTTTTATTTTTCAATATATTCGCCTAAAAGAGCAATACATTTATTCCAACGGTGCTCCAATGACCTTATGCCATCTCTAAAATGCGATTGCGGAAGGCTTGCAAAATACCCATTTACGAAGATGATAAGCTCGTTGTTAGACGAAAATTTCTTTCCACCTAGTACCGTTTTCAATTTTGGAAGAAGGTGGAAGTCGGAAGGGGCTAGATCCGGCGAATAAGGCGCATGCGGTACTAATTGGAAATGCAACTTGGTGAAACAGAATCTTTTTCATTGCCATTCCTGGCCGTTCAGCACGAATCTCAACATTTAATTTTTGTAGAAGTTTTGCATAATATTGTCCGTTTATTGTGACACCTTTCTGAAGGTAATCAATAAGCAAAATGCCCTTTGAATCCCCAAAAATTGATGCCATCACCTTGTTTGCCGATAGTGTGATTTTCGCTTTCCTTGGAGGTGCGGAACCACGTTCTAACCATTGTTTCGACTGTTGTTTAGTTTCTAGTGTACTGTAGTGTATCCAAGTTTCATCGCAAGTAACAAATCGCCTACAAAAATCAACCGGATTCCGCTTATAAAGGTCCAAACATTCATTGGAAATGCGCAAACGAGTGAACTTTTGATCAGTCGTAAGCAATCGCGGCACCCATCTTGCCGAAAGCTTGGAAAGGCCCAAATCTTTCGTTAAAATGTGGTGTACGCATTCTGTTGAAGTGTTTACTACGTCTGCTATCTCTTTCACTTTGAATCGTCGATCTTGTGTAATAAAATTATAGATTTTTATAATCATTTCTTTAGAAGTCACGATTTTGGGTGCTCCAGAGCGCGCTTCATCAACACAGCTTGTTCTACCACGTTTAAATTCATTTACCCATCTACTTATTGTGGCGGACGATGGAGCAGATTCACCTAATGTTTCCCGTAACTCATCTTTTATTTCAGTAGCTTTCATACCCTTAATTACGAAGTATTTAATCACCGCACAATACTCTGCTTTTTCCATTTTAACAAAACGACGTGTTGCTTCTTTTTCAATCAGCTGTCAAAAATAAACCAATCAACCGATTTATCTAAATATCTGAATGCAAACATATAAATAATCAGCCTAAATTACAGTGCAATTGTTTTACCAATTAGAGCGCCACTTATGTGTCATTCTCACTACTTGTCAAACTACCCTCGTACAACTTAGTGATAAAAATAAGTATATCAAAAAGTTAGTTATTAACGGATAATTTATGGAAGTCTCTCGACTTTAAAAGATCGCATTGGGCCCTAAACGTATTCAAAGTTTAGGACGATTATTTATAATTATAGACGTTATAAACGTTTGGTTGTAATTACAATTTTTACTTTTTTCCGACCATTAGGTTAGTAAAATGGTTAATTTATATTAAAGACTTTCGGGGGAGGAGGTCCCCCCTTTTCAAGTTATTTATTTTCTTCAACCTGAAACATTTTTTATAACTATATATTTCCAATTGTGAGCAATAGTTCTTTTATGTAGGAGGGTGGATCCTTTTGTTCCCCCGTAGACCCGCAATAAAAAATTTGTAAATATTTTAATTTTATTTTTCTACATAGTCTCTATTAAAGCTAACACATTTTTCCCATCGATGTTCTCGCAATGCCCCCCCCCCCCCCCCAAAAAAAAAATTGTTCAACCTCTACAAACCACTAATTTATTGCACACATCACATCATTATTTGATGGAAATCGTTTTCCACGGAAGTGTTCTTCAGGTTTTGGAAACAGGTGGTCAAATCTGGCACATATGGCGGATGGATAACTAATTTGAAGCCTGTCTGAGCTATTGCAGCTGTTGCAATTGTGCCCTGTGACTGGGTGCGTAATTCTGATGCAAGAGAACACCTTTGCGCAACTTCCCCCGATGTTTTTATTTTATGGCGTTACGTAAATTGGGAATTGAGTTGGCATAATAAGCATCTGCAATTGTGGTACTCTTCTGCAAGAAATCTACCAAAATTACGCCTTCGGTATCCCAAAATAAGGATAGCATTATCTTCCCCGCTGAAGGTTGCATCTTGAATCTTCTCGATGGTGGTGAACCTCGATGTGTCCACTCCTTATTGTGTATTCTGGTCTCTACATCATAACAATGAATCCAAGATTCATCCATTGTTACAAACCTTGCAATTGAAAATTTTCTTTATCGTGTCTACATCGTGTTAAAAGACGAATGTAAATGTATTTTCGAGTTTTACTGTGTGCACCTGTGGTACCCATCGTGGTACCCATCCTGCAGACAATTTCTTCGTGTTTAATTCGGCTGTAATTATACTATATACCACATGGTATGACAGACCATTATCTTCAAATAGTTATCTAATAATCTCACGTCAATCATTCACCACAAGATCACGGAACTTTTTAGCATTTTTTGAGTACTGACGGTTATGACCTGCATGTTTGTCGGTACACGACTGTCTACCAAATTTTAACTCACGACACCATCTTTTAACAATGTCATATGATACTCCAGATTCCCCCAAATGTATCCACCAAACTTTGATGAATTTGAGTTGGGGTCACCTTCTTAAAACGCAAGTTTCACCGCTCTTTGCTCGACACGATCTATTTTGATACTGATATGTGACTTTCTCGACCTCAGGCGTCTACAGTAGGTGCATTTTAACAGGTTCAGACTTGTAAGTTTGTTACGTTAGTGTTTATACACAGCGGGTTATACAATACGACGTGAAGATAAATAATTGTTTTAGTTTATAAATGGGTCAGGGGCGGTGAGGAGCGGTCAGGGGCGGACCGAAGGGAACAGCCCTTGTATATATGTAAACAAATTATTTTTATATTTTTTTTTAAGATATTAAATTGCTGTAAATATCATTGAGATTGATGATGTCTCTTCAAAATTAACCGAAAAATCAAATTGTGTGATTTTCACAAAATATCTTTATTGGAAAAGTGTAACAATTGTTTCGTCAGTACTGTGACTTTTTCAAACTCAAATCTAACGCCCACGGAATGTATTTTAGTCAATTAAACTATTTTCAGGGTGGGGGTGATATACAATTACAATGAAATAAGTTTAATAGGGGAGAATTGTTCAAATCTACTTGGTCATTTAATAAATTATTACATTTTTTATTTTCGTTTATTTCACGATGATTCAGCACACTGAATCATCGTACAGTCATGGAAAAACTATTATCTAATATAGATGAATTACACAAGTAATAAGCAAGAAGCCGTAGAGGAAAGGATTCAACACCGTATAAAGAAACTCTGAAGTCTTTTCATCAATACATCAAATGGAGGATAAAAAATCAATAATTTATCAACTGTTACTTCTACAGCATATTAGAAATCAAGTGGTTGCGACTCGTGGAAAATATTTGAAGCAATGTATCGTTGATTTTTATAAATTTTAATAAAATTTCGTTCTGTATTTTTTATTAATTAAGACTCATCAAAGGCAGCTACGTATAATTTCATTTTTTTGATTATAGTTCATATAATTAAGAAAATGAAATTATTTAGTTACATGGAGAGTGGTAAATCAAATTTAATTAGAGAAAATCAATTGTAGGAATTTTGTTCACTAAATTTTCACTTTAAAATTAATAAACTCAAAAACGAATGAATTTTCACGTCGAATGTGGACGACTCTAATAACAAAGAATTATTTAAAGCCGTATCCATGTGTACATCTGCAATCAAGTCGTTAATACTTAATGAATCCCAAGAACTCATTTCCCGCAAGACATACTAGAAACTGAAATGAAAGGTTGTAAAATTTATTCCACTACTGGCACGTCAAAGAACACGTCAGTGACGTCGCTCTCTTTTTGTCGAGTATTGTACGAGAAACTACTCCGTAATATTCAGTATTTATTTATTTGGTGGGGGGATAAATATGCTCCAACACATCGCAATATCTATGCAATAAAGGTAATTACAGAGACGTAAGCAGTTGTACAAGATAACGATTCTGTTGGATTCAGCTCGTTAAATATGATTACGCCTACGTTGTTATTAAATAGCATGTATTCATATGTAGAATTGACATAATATTGTAATTAATAATAACGTACAGAAATAGTTTAATTAACATTACTATATTTGTTAGATTTCCTTGTAACTCGGACTACAGTTTACTAGATTCTTTTGGTTTTGTAATGGGAGTTTTTTAAGAGCTTGAGAATCTAAAATGATAATACAAGACAGAAATATTGTCGGAATGAAATTTTTTTTACTATAATCTGGTAGATAATTTCATGGCATTTATTTTTTAAATATGATTTCCGGCATATGTTCGCTGCGGCTACGATCAGAGCAATTTTTGACTACTTTTTTCAATAAATCTGGCCGTATGGCGTCAATGGGGGCTTCAATATTGGCTTCCAATGCTTCAAGAGTTGCTGATTTATCGGCATAAACCAATGACTTAACATAGCCCCGTAAAAAGTAATCCAGAGGCGTTAAATCGCACGAATGAGGGGGCCAGTGAACAGGACCACTTCTGGAAATAAAGTTGTCACCAAATTGATTTTGCAATAAATCGATTGTTATGCGCGCTGTATTGCAAGTTGCGCCGTTTTATTGGCACCAAATCTCGTCGATGTTTAGCTGATTAATTTTTGAAAACAAAAATTCAGTCAGCATGTCTCGATAGCGCTTGCCATTCATCGTAACGGCAGCTCCTTCGAAAGAAATAAGGACCGATGATACGGCCGGCGTGTAAACCGCACCAAATTCTCAATTTTAATGGATGCAATGGTGATTCGTTAACAGCTTGAGGATTGTCTTCGCTCTAAATACAGCAATTTTACTTATTGACGTAGCCATTTAACCAGAAATGAGATGCATCACTAAACACAATTCTTTGATAAAAATGCTCATTTTCGGTCAGTTTCAAATGAGTCCAACCAGCAAAAATGCGACGCAGACGATGGTCGTTTGGCTTCAATTCTTGCACGAGCTGTATTTTATAGGCACGTAAGCCAAGATCCTTACGTAAAATTGTCCACGTAGTCGAAGGACAAAGGCCAACAAGTTGAGAACGACGACGAATCGATATTTTGGCGTTTTCTTCAATACTTCGCGCTACAGCAGCAATATTCTATTCGGTACGCACATTTCTTTGTCTTGTTGATGGTTTTGAATCGAGAAGAGTAAAATTAGTGCGAAAACGATCAATAACTGCACGAATTGTTTCCTTACTAGGTCGATTATGTTAACCGTAAAATGGACGAAGTGCTCTATGAACTTCGCGAACAGATTTATTTTTTTCAAAGTAAATTTCCACAATTTGGAAGCGTTGTTCTAGCGTTAAACGATTTATGATGACTTGCCAAACTTTACTGAACAGAAATGTCAACACAGTTTGACATTATCAGCTGCCAAACCATACTATATGTTTGAGCTTGTGTTAGACATTTTGGCATTTTCATTTATTATGATTTAATTTAGTTGTTCTGTCAGATGTGTATGCAACGATGTAAAGTGTTTGTAGCTTAAATTCTTATTATCATTATGGCGTAGATTTCTGGCATTGACACAGCCTAACGCCGAGAATCATTTCAGTCAACTTTAAAGGAGTGGAAAATTGGCTCCAAGTAATCGATCGCAATGTGCTCGCGGTGGTCATATGAACAAGATCGAAAATTCCATAGTTAAAAGTAACATCTGTACTGCACCTGGAATAAATTTCAGCCCAATATCTCAATTATTCTGTGTTTTATTTAAATACAAAATTGTTATGTCCTTATTGAAAAACCCGATACATATTTACTATAGTTTCCGGTTTACACAACTCGATCTTGTATTGCAATCACGAAATCTTTAGTATTCGCCCATTTTCGATTTTCATCCATTTGTTGGTTGCCAGTTTGTTAATATGTACGTAAAATTTAATTCAGACTGTTTTAATCGATTTAATCAAAATAATCAATTATTTTCCTGAAATTTCACAATTTTAAAAAATATGTAATCATTATATTTTAGTGAATTCTAATATTACTAGAGCTTTTAACACCAAAAAATTAGTTTTATGTGAACATCGATATTAAGTGAAGCTATGTACATTTCGCGTGGATAAAAATGAAAAAGCATAACTCGAAAAATGTAGAGTTTTCAACGCGTTCCACTCAAAAAGTATACACCTGCCTCGGTCTCTCCAATTACTTAAAACGCACCCTCAAGCGATTCGAAAATCTTTTATTGTTACCTACGCGCAAAAATAATGCTCGTAATTTATTTTTACACCCGAGTTTAAAGTGCATTTTTGGAAACGCGGCACGTATCGCGATTACGTTGATTGCTTTTTCTCGGAAGCAGCTTGCGTTTAAGGCTCAAATTGAAAACGAAATTTCTCCCCAATAGGAAAATCTACACATACACAAGCAACATATACATTGAGAAAAGTAGTGTAATAACAGTAAAATAACGGAGAAATTGTATCCAGAGAGTGCGTCGGAGGATAGCTTTCGATATTGGCTCGCGCCCGCTCGGATCCAATCTTAAAAAAATGTTTATTTAAACGATGTCACTGACTTTGATACCCGTACATGCTCACAATTCATGTGCTTGGTTGTGCATTTGCGAATGTAGGCGTTGTGTTATGAGGATAGTGTGACGATATCAGCAAAAACGAATTCTTAGTAAAGTGTATCCCGCGTATCTGCTATACATAATGTTATGTTTCAAATTCGTTGCACAATTCAGAAGCTTATTATTCATCTTGAAAAGTTTTTAATGCTTTTGTTTTTCTACATATGTATTCCTGTATATTTTAAGCTAACTAAATGTGAGGAAAATATAGTTCAATATTAAAATCATACATAATAAACGCTCAGTCTATATGACAAGTGAAAACCTGTGAAGGCTAATAGAATATTTAATGGTATAAAGCAGGCGTTCCCAAAGTATGCGCCTCAAAGAGTCTTCAGGAGCGCCGCGACAACCTCGCCAAAACGAAAAAATATTGAAAAATATAATTTTTTAAACAACTCACAAAGTATATAAGCAAAATTAAAGTCTTATAAAAATCTAAAAGTTAAATTTAGAGATCATAACATAGAATTTATTTCAATTTAGGATTTTACACATAAAATGATCAGGTATCCAGTTTTGCTTCATATAAAGCGCGCCGCCAGAAATAATCTGGGCGTTAAGGGCGCCATGGCTTTAAAAAGTTTGGGAACCTATGGTATAGAGCGATGAGAGACACTTTTGACTAATACGCTGTGGAGTTTTCAGAACACTTCTGTTTTGCAAGTGAGTGATGGTACATTAATGCAATTATGAGTGCTCCGTATTTAAAAAAATATAAAGCGGTGTTTCTTTGTGTGTGTCCCAAAGGACCAAAAATGTCTGTATCTGCCAAAGCGAGGGGGCCTAAGTCAGAGGGATTCGTACTATTATAGTTACAACTGGACAAACAATGTTGATGATCTTCCAGCTATAATTTTGGATTTCTTGAAACTCTTTCAACTCCGTGAAAGAATAAGGAAAAATGACCCGAATTGTGGAAGAACAAGTCATGGGTTTTCCACCAAGACAATACAACGGCTCATTCCGCATTGTCAGTCAAGAGGTTTCTAGCCAAGTACAGCATCCCAGTGTTAGACCACCCGGTTTATTCGACGGATCTTGCGCCGTGCGACTTCCATCTGTTTCCTAAGGTGAAATCTGAACTAAAGGGAACAAAATTTGAGTCCGTTGAAGTTGTGAAAACGAAAGGAGCACGCGTCCTGAATGAGCTGACAGAAGAAGACTCCCATGGAAAATTCGCATGGAGCGTTGTTGGGATAGAGGAGGAAAGTATATTGAAGGTGATAATAAGTAAATATGTATGAAATCAAAATAAAATGTTTTAGAGCGTCAGTCCCGTTATTTAATAGCCACACCTCGTATGTGTTATATGTAAAAGTAATTCCGTTTTGATATGTTTATAAAATATTTTACGGGAACTGTAAAAAAAATAAAAAAAATAACTTTCTGATTGGGTAAAAGCTGTAAACTTAAATTTAAAAAATTACTAAAATGGTTTAATAATTTTCTTTAAGAATGTATATTACAAATTTTTTCTAAAAGTAGCTTGGCTCTCTGATTTCGAATCGATCTATGTTTGAAACGCCATCTTTGTCACGATGTTAGGTGCTATGAGAAAACGCGTGGACTTAAACTTTTCGAAGTACGTCCCGATACATTCACAGCACAATTCTTTTAGCATCTGCAGTTTCATCAACTAACAGTCATATTTTTTATTTACCGACTTTTTATAAGGTCCGTATTCGTATCTTTCACGCGCTATAAATTATATCGTAGTTGTCTTCTGGTTGGTAACTTTGAATATATTTGATCCAAATCTGACGATAGTTCACATCGTCTACTATATCTTGAGGAATGTTGCACGTAGTTAGCATAATAAATCAAATGCTACTTTACATGGTATTCCACATTTTGCATTAAACACGCGTGGTTTACTGTCAGTTTATCTGTTAAGAGTCCATAACGTCATTTAGCACAATATTAGTTTTGTAAATAACACGTTTATTTATAATGCCTTTATATCCTAATGTAAAAAACGATTTAAAATTCAAACAGCCGTTGCAGTCACGATCCACCTTTGTCAGGCATCTTCACGTCACTGACATGATGCAAGTTATTAGCAATGCCTGCATGTGTTCGTTCCCCATCATTTTCTATTGCTGATTATATGGAGGACTGTTCAACCTTAATAATCATAGATAATTTTTTAATATAAAATACACATCAATAAGAAATTTGAAACTATTGTGTTGGCAACTAAGTACTTTCGGTTTTTACTGATAGAGAGCGTTGCTTTATTTTTTGTATAACGTATATTAGTGCTGTACTTTACCGCTTGTCGCGTGATACTAGTCACATTGACGTAACTTCAGAAGCAAGTAGTGCGTGATTTTTTTTGTGGGTTAATTTTAAATGGAGTGCAGAAACGAACATTTTCGACATATTTTACTATTTTATTTTCGCAAAGGAAAGAGAGCTGCTACAGCTCACAAAAAAACATGTGAAGTTTATGGTGCTAATTGCTTAACAGAGCGCACGTGTCAGAATTGATATAAAAAATTCCGTTCTGGAGATTTTTCCCTCAAAGATGAGCAACGTTCTGGTCGGCCTACTGAAGTTGATGATGACCAAATTAAAGTCATAATTGAAGAGGATCGTCATATAACTCTTCATGAGGCTGCGGAGAGGCTACATGTATCGCACACAACAATTGAAAAACATTTAAAATGTCTTGGGCTAGTTAAGAAGCTTGATATTTGGGTACCTCACGAATTGAAAGAAATTCATTTAACATAAAGAATTAACTTTTGCGAATGCACCTTAGACGAAATGAAACCGACCCTTTCTTAAAAAGAATCATCACTGGTGATGAAAAATGGGTCTGTACAGTAACATAGTTCGAAAACGATCATGGAGCAAACACGATAAACCAGCTCAAACCACATCGAAAACTGAATTGCATTCAAGAAAGATCATGCTGTCAGTTTGGTGGGATTACAAAGGTGTTGTGTTTTGTAAAGGAACCAAACGATCAATTCTGATGTTTACTGTCAACAATTAATAAAACTGGATGAAGCAATCAAAAAAAACGGCCAGAATTGTCAAATCGGAAAGGTGTAATTTTCCACCAAGATAATGCAAGGCCTCACACATCTTTGGCAACTCGTGGGAAACTATTGGAGCTTGGCTGGGAAGTGATGAATGGTAAAACTTTCACAAATGACGATGACCTTCACTCGCACCTGGTTCAGTTTTTTGCTGATAAGGACCAGAAATTTTATGAGCGCGGAATCATGCAGCTGAAAGAAATATGGCAAAAGGTCATTGAGCAAAATGGAAAATATATAATTGATTAAAAACTATTCTTTGTTTAAAAAAAAAGTGTTTTATTTTATACTACAAAACCGAAAGTACTTAGTTGCCAACCCAATATTAACCGATTTAGATATTTCTTCCTACATCCAAATCACCCCCTATAATTTTATTAGGGCCACGACCAAGCGTAAAAGGTTCCTCTAATGATACAAAGTACATTCATATGTGTTAGCACTCAAAACTAATAAAACTTTTATAATGCGGCTTTTAAAATAACGCCATTTATGACACCAATTTATGGCCAAAACTATAAAAGAATTAACACCCAGTAATATCATATTTACTGTTACTCGAGTACGTTACTGTAAAAAAAATCCTTACAGTTAGACATTAGTACAAAATAGGAATATTATTCAAGGTAAGGAAATGCAAGTAAATATAATAAAGATGTTTATGCTTGAATTTATTTATTGTAGGTAGACGGCCTGGAAATTGGGACGCATGCTTCCTGTCATAAAGCTATTTAATTAAATATACCAAGACCATAGTGAACGATAATCATTCGAGCCCGCTGGCACGGATCCAATAGCCATCGCTAGCGGTCAAGGATGATAAATTAAATAGAATACCGTATTGATATTACGTCAGATTATGCTTTGAAGAGTTGTAAATAGTTACTAAAAGAGTGGTATGTTCAATACATGTAAATGTTAATTGGATTTCTAGTTATCGTAATAATTTAAACGATAATGATCACATATGGAATAAGTATACGCTATATTTAGATTTTTACCGGTTCATTTTACATTTTGGTTCATATTGGTGCTTATCAGTATGATTTTCGGTGAAATTATTTCGTTTTCTTCACTGTATATTCCAGTGTTGTCGCGTTTGTGATTATTAATATTAGGTAGTTTTCGTATTTTTAATTATTTTTGTTTTTCATTGCTTGATTTACAACTTGTATTTTTTCAATTTATTTCATTACGTCCCTATGTCGCTATATTTTCTCATTTGAGTCGTATATTCCAATATTTAAGAAGAGACTACAGCTTTAGCAAACACCTTTCTCTACGGTTAAAATAAAGTACATCGTTCAAGAAAAATCCTAGAATATGGAACATGTGCCAATTCGACGTACGAATAACAGAAGAACAATATATATATATATATACTGACCGCATCATGTCGATATACGAGGGCTTATCTTCGTCCGTCCCTGACCCATTTATAAACCAAAAAAATTATTTATCTGCACGTCGTATTGCATAATCCGCTATGTATAGACTCACGCAACAAACTTACAAATCTGAACCTGTTAAAGTGTGCCTACAGTAGATGGCCGAGGTCGAGAGTCACGTATCAGTATCAAAATGCATAGTGTCGAGCAAAAATAGATACTTGCGTTTATAAAAGATGATCCCAACTCAAATTTATCAAGATCTAGTGGCGACATTACGGGAATCTGTAGTATCATATTACGTAGTTAAAAGGTGGTGCCGTGAGTTTAAATGTGGTAGGCAGTTGTATACAGACCAACATGTAGGCGGAGCACCCATAATAGTCACTATTCAAGAAAATGCTAAAAAGGTCCATGATCTCGTGCTGCAAAAACGACGTGTGACTATTAGACAACTAATTGAAGTTGGTGGTCTCTCATACTACGCGGTATATAATATAATTACTGCCGAATTAAACATGAAGAAATTATCTGCAAGATGGGTACCACGAATGTCAACATGGAAACTCGAAAGACATTTGCAATCGTCTTTTAACGCGATATAGACGTGACGAAGAAACATTTCTTGCAAGATTGATGACAAGTCCTGGATTCTTCTTTATGATGTAGAGACTATAATACGGAATAAGGAGTAGACACATCGAGGTTTGCCACCGCTGAGAAAATTGAAGATGCAACCGCCAGCAGGGAAGGTGCATGCTATCCGTATTTTGAGATGCTGAAGGTGTAATTTCAGTAGATTTCCTGAAGAATTGGGCCACAATTACAGGTGCTTATTATTTATTATGCCAAGTTAATTTCCAAACTACGTGACTCGATCAAAGAAAAAGTCGGAGGAAGTTGCACAAGATGTTCTCTTGCATTAGGATAACGCACCCAGTCACACGTTCGCAACTGCAATAGCTGAAATAGCTCAGACAGGCTTTGAATTAGTTGAACATCTTCCATATTTACCAGACTTGACCCCCAGCGAGTACCAACTATTTCCAAAACTTATAGAACACTTGCGTGATAAACGATTTCCATCAAATAATGATTCGATATGTGCGGTAAATTAGTGGTTTACAGAGGTCGAACAATTTTTTTCGGGAAGCATTGGAAGTGCTAGAACATCGATGGGGAAAATGTGTTAACTTCAATGGAGACTATGTAGGAAAATAAAAGTAAAATATTCGCAAATTTTTTATAGTGAGTGGGTCAGAGGTGGAGCGAAGAGATCCACCCTCGTAAGTACAACACAAAAAATGCGAAACAGTTAAAAAGTTTAATTTCGCACAGTTTTAGAAATGCATAGATAAATATTGTATTTTAAAATTCAAATATTAACGAAATATGGAAATGGTTCACAGAGAAATATAAAAATATATACGAAGATAAGCCAATGCGAGAAGACGGTTAATCGAAAACTGGAATAAAGAGTCACAATATATGTATGTAGATATGCAGATATACATAACATATACATATATATACATAAACATATATATACATAAACAAAATAAATACATGTGCTATATACAGTTTTCGAAAATAAAAGGAACAGTGAAATAAAATATGTATTTTAGGTGCGCAACTAAGTTCTCGCTGTTTTTCAAGAGATGGCTCCAGTAGTAAGTGCTGGTCGATTGTGATATAACCAAAACATCATGAACCAAGCTTAGACATATGGTAAACAAACCGTTTTGACATATTAGTGATTTTGTTTTTGCGTCATATACTTTTGGTTGTGTGAAAATGTCTGATTTTGTGCCAAATAATCGTCATTTGCGGGAAGTGTTGCTTTTCTTCTTTCATTCGAAGAAAACGGCGGCTGAAGCGCATCGAGATCTCCAAAAAGTTTACGGAGATGCTGCTCTAAGTAAAACAACGTGCCGTGATTGGTTCCGTCGCTTCAAAGATAGTGATTTCGATGTTGACGACCGTTCGCGCGAAGAAAGACCAAAAACCTTAGAAGACGCTAAATTGGAGGCATTGCTCGATTTGGATCCGTACCAAACGCAAAAAGAGCTTGCTTCAGCATTAGGAGTTACCCGCCAAACCATTTCCCAGCGATTGCTTGCGTTGGGAATGATTCAAAATCAAGGAACTTGGGTTCGTTACGATTTGAAGCCAAGAGACGTTGAGCGTCGTTTTTTTCGCCTGTGAATAACTGCTCAAGTGGCAAAAAAGGAAGAGTTTTCTTCATAGCATCGTTACGGGTGATGAAAAAAAACTTGTTCCGTTCGATGGCACATGGTCTGGCTAATCAGCAGTTCCGCTCATATGAAGACATCTCAAAATGGCTTGAATATTGATAGCCTCAAAAGACGAACACTTCTACGGTGACGGTATTCGAGCTCTGCCAGAAAGATGGGGAGAAGTTGTCGCTAGCGATGTGCAATATTTTGAATGATTCATTTGTTAACATTTTTTCACAATAAAGTTGCATTTTCATCAAAAAAACAGCGAGAACTTAGTTGCGCACCTAATACATAAGGTGAAAATTGAACTGTAACATCCCCCTTTAATTTTGTAGGAACTAAAAATAAATGATTGTAAGTTAAAATAAGAATTTAATTGAAAGAAAGGGTAATTGATGAACAATAAACTAAAGTACACACGAAATGTGGAGTTTAATAAACAATAAGGATGTAGATAAGTTAGAAAATAGGAAATGAACTTGTAAATATTCAGTTAGGTAAACTCCAAACTTTAAATGACAAAGTGGGTGTAATTAATATCTAATTCTTCCTGAAAGTACGCTAAAACTCAACACATATTCGAACAGACCTGTAGGCAATAATGTGGGAAATTACGGAGTGTAATGATCATTCATTCATTTATTCTGAAATATGTACATAAGTAGGAAATATGGTTTACATAATTGTGTGTTTATGAAGTAATTGAAAAGGCAAAATACTATAATGTACGTATTTGGAATGTGCGTTAATTTTTTGTTTAATAATAAGGCGATTAATAATAAAAGCTTATGAAAATAAAATTGAAGGTAGCAATGGATTGCTACCTAATGGTAACAAATTTAAAAAAGTTGATTTAACTCAACATTTTTGGGTTTCAGTACATTTGTGAACAAGTACTTGAACACATTATCATATTTTAACATAGTGGGGCAAGATTTATTATGATCTCGTTAGGGGAATATAAAATGTTGCGTTTCTAATGGAGACAAATACAGAAATACTCAAGTTTTATTACAATAATTCTTATAAAAACAAAATAGAAATTGTTCATAACTATTTCTGAATCGTATAATCACTGAAGGTTGACATGTAACCCCTTTCCACATTAATTTTTGTATTCTATATACGTATGTCGACAATTAAGTTGTCATCATCAGTAGATAATTAAATAGTGTCGCACCTGCTAAAACGCACACTGTACCAGTGTTCACTAACATCTAACAATTGATGTCTTAATGGAATGGAACGGATTAGCATGTTGCATGTTAAGGAATCATATTCCGTACCTCTCTGATAACAAGTAGTATTGCGTGAAGCATTTCTGGTGGAATATTTCGTGAATTTTTTTCCTACAACATCTCAAGCGTGTTTTATTAGATTATCATCTGAGTTATTGCCTGACCATTTTAATCTCTTCATACTAACTTCGCCAATCCAGTTGCTCTCGATGTTACTCGATGGGGAAGAGGATGATCGTCTATCAAAATGAATTCTGCATACGGAGAAAGAATGACTGTCGCAGATTTTCATCTATTACGAATGCTCTATGGATTATGAAGTTGTAAGCCGCTAGTTTCTGAAATAATGGATGATATGAAGTTTCCCGTATATTTTAAAAATAAAATTATTACTATTTCACGTTATAGTAAGATCTAGAAAATTTAAAGATTTTTCTACGTCTAATTCTGTGGGAAACTTAATTGAAGGATGAACGGAATTCAAAGAGTTGAAATATGCCTTGAGTTGTCTATCAGTACCCGAGAACACCACTATAATGTCGTCTACGTATTTATACTAAAATAGAATGATAAATAATGGTTTAAAATATTATTCTCTAATACATTTATGATGATATCCGCTAAAACAGGACTCACTGGTGTACCTATTGCGAGTCTTTCGTCTTGTTAGTTCTGGGAATTATTAAAAAGAAAGTAGTTTTGATATATAGAAATTTTGAAAAGGCTCAAGGTTTCTGGCTTTATAATGGGGAGGATATTATTATTATCTAAAATTCGTTCTATTAAAGGAATACATTCTTTATTAGGGACATTCGGAATGTACCCTCTTAATAGAAAGAATTTCCATTTATTTATTCCTTAGTGATTTATATTATCCTGAGGGTACATGAGCTAGTTTATAATCTGTACACCTCCGAATCAAAGAAATTTTGCCGTTTGGGAAGGGACCAACTATATACCAGACGGAGATATTTGCACTCTAGGAGGCCAAACAATAATTAACCTTGGTATAAAAATGAAAAACACATTTTATAGCGATAACAAATAGACGGTATCGGACTTGAGTGAGTCTGTTAGCACCTTAAGGCTGTTACTGGACTGCCATTATAACATGATGAACACAGATCTATGTAACAATGGGAATGATTCCAATGAATTACGGCAGGACAGTGACTTTGGCAACGATATAGTCGATAGTCTGGCGAAATAGTTTGCGCGAAGGGTGCTCTACAAATCTGAGCCCTTTTTAAAATTTTCTATAACTGTCATTTTAGAACAAACAAAAGCTATCTCTCATCAAAAGTTCAGACGCAATTAATACATGATGAACTGCGAGGATAACTTTAAATTATCCAGACACGAGTACTAAAATACAGTACCTGAGGCTAAGTAGAAGCGATGTACAACTATAACAATAGGTATTCTGATTGGGCATTGCCAGCTAAGAAAATTTATGCATCGTATATGTAGTACAACAGTTTTATTTGAAACTTTGCAAAAGCACCTCAGAGAGGGTCATTTTGCAGATGATAATCATTCGACAGAGAAGCTCATTTTGAAGGCCAACATAAATAATCTTTTCTTATAGAATATGTTAATGTCGTTTCACGCTAGATGGAGCAAGTGCATTGGAAGTAAAGGGAGTTTATATTGAAAAATTAAATTATCGTGCTAAGTAGAATACTTTTCTAGGTTCCCTCGTAATACACTCATATACAATTTATACTACTCACAGTAAACTTTTTTACATTTCCGAATGAACCTGACAGTAACTTCAACAACTTTAATAATTGTTATGTTTGGAATTACACATGACGTCTATAATGTGTATATTAATTGTGGGAGATGTCTTCTAATTCTGCGGTTTAATCAAGAGACTTATTTAAGGCAGAATAATTTAAATCAGGGTACGGAACTTAAAGTTTTAAATAGCTAAAGTTCGTGTGTTCGAGAAATTGAACAATACAGAGAAAACACTACGTATTTTGTAGGAATCAGTGTGGGAATTCCTGTGTGTAATTTGTCAAGGTAAAACGATTTCGTTACGTTGGAAGATATTGATTTTCGAGAATGTTAAGATAATATTAGAGAATAAAAATGGTTTATTACAATTTCAGCGGGTTCGTTGCTTCAGCATTCGCGATTTTTGTCAATAATGTATTGTTAATCTGGCTCGTAGACTACCGCCGTCCTTGTCCATATTTTCTTCATTTTGGCTTCCGGTCTAAAAGCGCGTCTTCGTCAATACTGTCACCGACGTTTTATCATCACTTGTATAGCACATTTTCAGAATTTAACAGCTGCTACTTCTTTCGTTGTAGCACCGAGACCGGTGTAAGTCTGTTTTGGATGGATTTATATAGGGATATTGGTCATGGGTTCATGGAGCGTTACGGTTACGGCTAAGTAGTTTGGAGATTGCGATGTGTAGGGGATAGCCATCAACATGGATGTTTACGGATAAAGACCGTTTTTCTTTAGAATCACCTGGTGTATACAGGATTCCCTGCTTATGCGCCAGTGTATATTGGTGTTTCAAGCATGAGCGCAGAACCGGGCTGCTGCGTGTAGATGGTTCTACACTTGCTGAGCATACACCTGAATCCGGGAATCATATTCAGTTCGAATCGACTAAAATTCTGTCCCGCAACAGTCATTACTATGACACGATGATGATTATCCCCTTCACAATTCTTAGCAATCTTAAACCGTCTCAGTGCGATGACGAAAGCAGTAGTTAATCTGAAGATGTGCAAATAACTGGTGATGAAACGTCGGTAGCACAATTGTCGAAGACGCGGCTCTAGCCTGGAGATGAAGAACGTTAATTGGCAAAAATGAATACATATTTATTAAAGAACAGTTGAAAATATTCAGATATTTTATAATTTATTTCTGTCCAACAGAAAAAATCCAAATAGGACAAAGAAATTTTACATTACTATATAACAATACACTATTGAAAAAGATATACATATTAATCCCATAAAAAAGAAAAACATCAATATTCTCTGATGCGCGAAACACCGGAAGTTCGACACAAAATGTTAGTTCTCGATGTCGAATGGTATAATGCATTTTGTCGAGATAATAACATTGGTGAATCGATCTTGTTATTCAGTAGATTTGTCACCAGCAATGTAATCCTCTTTCGCCTCCAAGCCGCAAGTATTTCCACACCGTGTCTCGGAATTAAATCTGCATTGTCCACATTTCTACAGGGATAGACGGCGTCCAACTTGTAACACTTGTATTTCAAAAATTTCCTCCGGTTCAGTTCAATTTTATTTATACATAGCTCATAGACTGGATACGATACAATCGCTGCATATTCAGGCTTGCTGAAAGTACAAATTGCTGGCCATAAATCAATTCCCGGAATCGCATATTTACAATTTCTACTAAATGATACTAAGAAAGGGAGAAACGGCCTAAATGAAACCGCATGCAAACCTACTATAATACTAGAAATTTAACGTAGGCATCAGTTTAAAGTTTACCGTTAGCTAGAACATATGCAAATTTAGCTTCATGTATCGTAATTTTAAGTTTTTTATTTGAAATTAGATAAAGATTTTATTGTGAATCCAGTTATGGACTCTGTTCCTAGATGTATGTAAGTACTTATATATTTACCGAAAGTCAAAGACCAATTACAGGATAAAAGTAAATAAAAATACATTGAAAAAATACAGATAATAACTAGGTAACTACAAAGTAATATATATAAGGAAAAATAAAATTAAATATATACATCAGGACCGCATAAGAATCGACCACCTTCACTGAGACTATCGGAAAGGATTCGCAAATAAAGCATTGGCATTCCTACTCATATGCGTCAGAGGATATTTATACAACATATTTGTTTTAGCTCTAGGGACTGAAAACGTGTCATTAGAACTACTCGATCCCCGAGGCACACGAAAATTTACCTGCGACAAAATGGAAGAGGCGTCAATAGAATTAGTAACAAGTTTCATTAAGAACTTGGCACTAAGAACCTCACGCCTCTCTGCAAGTGACTGAAACTGAAAAGCAAGCTGATGTAGTCAACACTACGAGGAGGATACATGCCACTCACTTTGAATGCCAGATATTTTAAAAACCTCTTCTGGACTCTCTTCTCAAGCTGCAGATGTAAATATACATAGTGTGGGTACCAAACAATAGCACCATATTCAAGTTTGGAGCGAACAAACGTGTAAAATAATAGTCGGTGGGTAGAGGGGTTAACGAATCGTCGGCAAGAACGTGTGATGAAACTCAAAAAACGAGAAGCAGAATTACATATGAAGTGGATATGTCAACTTACCGTGAGATTTCAAAAATCAAAATGAGGGATAGCTAAAATGAAAGAAATTGTTCCTTTTACGAAATCTCAGACTTCTTCGGATTCAGGCTGCGATCGTGGTGAGCTGAGTTTTCTAATAAGCAGCGATCGAACAAAGTGCGTGAAACTGCATCTTTGCGTTCAGAAATATCTGTTGATGAGCTTGCGTATGCAACGAAAATCTGCTGGCAAATCTAATGCAGCTTCTGTACTTAAAGATATGACAAATACGTCACCAAAAAGGACATTGACGTATCATTAAGATTTTAGAACTGCTGATGAACGTATTGATAAAAAACTTACACCTGAGCAAGCACTACCACTTTTTACGGGAGCAAAATTGACACGACAGCAATATAATTTAAATAGTGAAACTGTAAAGGATAGACAGCCACTTCATAAGGTTGTTCGATGCGCCAGGAAAGAGTATTATCCAACTAATACCACTGTGTTCGAAGATTCTGTTCAAGTACCATTACAGCAACTGTTCGACTATACAACAAAAGGACTTGTAGGGTTACAAAAAAAATTCTAAATTTGAATGCCGAAAAGTACAGCCAACTGACATTTACTTCAAAATGACGATGCAATAGAACAAAAATTTAAAAAGGTAGATGCTTCTGATGCTCATATGTTTTTAACATCGTTAGTAGCTTTCGTATCTTGTAATAAACACATCTGCTAATAATATAGTTGTATAGACAAATGTAAGACAATCGTCGCCCAATTTTTGTCGGCTTATACATTTACAACAGAAGCACCAAACCATAGAAATTATTTTAGTATGAACTGATCACATTAAATAATATATATAACCTGCTCATTGAACGGCAATATAGTAAACATAACGCATACATTACTATTTACTATGACTGATGGAAAGATCTGCAATACGGTCACGGAAACGAGTTTAACCTTATCGAAGTAAGTAGTAAGGAACACATTTAACGGTAAGATGATTAAGAAAATTCTTCTCTTTCATGCAGAGGGTCTACGGAAAAGATCCGCAAATGGTCTACGAGGCAAAAAATTGGAAATATCTGATTTAAAATATTAAATTTAATTATCATCATATACAAGGTTGTACATAAAACAACAGTGTATCGATATCTCCAGAGTTGTGTGTTATTAAATCATTAATAATTAATGGGTTAAAAAATACTGTTCTGTTATATTGATAAACAAGGTTATACATTAAGTAACGGAAGGTATCGAAATTCCCGGTGTTCTGTTTTCAACCTGTACTTTTAAATAGACTTATCAGTAGAATTAAGCTAAGTCTATATTTAATCTGACGAAGACTTTTAAGTACAAAATATTTACATTATATAAGACCATTGATTCACACTTGTAGGGTAATGGAATTCCTTAGTATGACAGGTAATTCTACATATTTATTTTTGTGAACTCATGAATATGAGTAATTAGAACTTAAAAAATTTTACGAATATAATTTTTAACATATAATATACAGGATGTTTTAAAAAGAATGTACGTATTTCGAATGCATATATTCACGCACTTGGCGACTCCAGTGAGGGGGTGCCCCGTCTTGTTGAAAATGAAGTTGTCTTCGTGCAGTCTTGGAAACAACCAGTTTTGTAACATAGCGAGATACTGCTGACCGTTAACCGTGTTTCCATCACAGAAGAATGAGCCGTAAACAGATGATCGGGATATCGCACAAAACACATTGATTTTAGGCGAATCTCGTACATGTTCAATGGCTGCATGTGGGTTCTGTAGACTCCAAACTCGAACATCATGTTTGTTTACCAGACTACTAACATGGAAAGTCGCTTCATCGCTGAACACGATGCATTGTGCGCAAGCGTTATCATTGTCAATAGCATCATGAATCGCGTTACAAAATGCCACACGTTTCCGTTTGTCATCAGAACGCTGAGCTTGTAAACTGTAACTTGTACGCCTTCATAACCAACTGACGTCTCAAAACACGCCAAATTGTTGTTGTAGGCAGTTGTAATTCCCGATTGGCACAAAGAGTTGATTTTGAAGAATTACGTTCTAAAGCAGTTTGAATTCGTGCAACATTTTCTTCAGAAACACGAGGGCGGCCAGGTTTCTTTCCTTTACATACACATCCTGTATCTACAAACTGTCGATATCATCGTTCGGAGGATCAATTTGGTTGCTCAACCTGAAACATCTTTGCACTGTAATCACCGAATTGCACTTCGCAAACTCGAGAATACAAAATGATTTCTGCTGCGGAGTAGTCATTTTAAATATATGACGGTTACCAAGAAAAACAGAAGACAATTGACATCTAGCGGCTACTACATAAACTAAACTAAGTATTCGTTTCTCCAATAGCCGAGCCGAGGCGCAGCGATCGATAGTTTGGACAAAATAATACTTTGTAATACGTATATTCTTTTTTAACACCCTGTATTACATGTAATTGTTTTATATTAATAAATTAAGAATTTCGTTTTAAATTTTATTATTTATTCCGAAAATATCTAATCTGTTAGATGCTAGTTCTTGTTAGGTAACAAATCTTTGAAGGAGATAAGTACTAATTCCAGGGATTGTAGGAATCTAGGTAAGTATATGCTTGAGAAAGCTGTAAGAATTGTTCTCAAAGTTTGTTTACCTTATAGTGTATATAATTTTGCATCTTAATTTTTTTCTCATTTGTTCTAATCTCGTTTAAAAAGACCTAGTTTTGATATTCTCCACAAATTTTGTACAGTAAAACAGGAGTTTACTCCATTGTACTGCTTCCTCTCATTGCAATATTTACATTTAATTTACTAGAATAAATATTTGCCCAATGTCTACATACATACACTCATATTCGACCAAATACATGAGCATATGTAAATACGCCGTCGCTTAACTTATCTGCGTTTTAGCATTATACGTAGTCTGTGTTCATTAATGTAACTTTTCTTTGGACAAGCTTTCAAGCGTCTTCGGTGGTAATGTATTTTAACCCAATTAGATTTTTAATAAACCAAAGCATTAACGAGTGCCTGCAGTTGCGTTTTAATAAACATAATGATGATACGCTATAAAGGATTTCGTCTTTAATTTTGTTCAAATTATACAAATTATTTAATTGAAGTTGAACTGTAAAAATATTATTTTTAACAATTTTCAATTGTTTACTAGACTGGCCATTCACTAGACGTGTAATAATAGTAAAACTAATGTTATATTATCATTGGATCAGCAAAATATTCTACAATATATATCTGGAATCGATACATAATAAGTTATGCCTTAAAAAACTGTCTTCTACTAACTAGGCATGAAGATAGTATTTTTAATAATCCCAAAGGATAAAATTTGAATAAATTGTAATGATTCGGTCGAAATTGGTGTAGATGATGTACAATTACCATCTTTTACATGCTCCTCGATAAAGAGTGGACGTTAAATCAGTTTTTTACAGTAATCCAGCTGTCACATTTGGCATCCCTTCTTATCTACTACACGGATAACGGCCTAAAAGAATAGCAGGTCTATTACATTGCCCAGTGGGATCGCGTAAAAGCATTAAACACAATAGACGCAGCCGATGTATTTGAACGTTAAATGTGACGTTCGAAATAAAAGCATGTAACAGTTAATAAAACAATTTTATTAATGGAAGGTATTCAATTGAATATACACATTCGTTTGGTACGTAGACTTCCGCGGTCGTGATCCATATCTTCTTCTGGGCTTCTGGACTGGAATCGCGTCACTGGTATAACTGTCGACGTTTCGTACCCACTCGTATGGGACATTTCAGGGCTCAACTACTGCTACTGTCTGTCGCACTGAAACAGTTTCAGTGCGACAGAGGTACTACAGTCAAAATATTCTAATACAAGAAATACGTTTAATGGGTTTAGTTAACATATCAGAAATAAACAGAAGAAGACATATCAAATATCTGATGATGACGATAACCTAGTTGTCGAAATAAATGTACAGAGTACGGATATTGATGTGGTAAGGGTTTTTTGTCTTTTTTTGATTAATTCAATTAAGCGTAGTCTCCAACAATACTTACTTTATTAAATAAGTAGCTTGAAGTTTTAGAACTACTTTAGAGGAACTATGCGCTTTCTCTACAATTCCAAGTATATTTCCGATTTACATAGTCTTGACAATAGTGTGGTTTAACGCAGAGTACGAAGTATGGCAATTAAATAACGAGTCTGCGCTCCTTCCATCGCGCAGCTGCATCGGGGAGGCTGTAAGTGGAATGGAAATGGATTTTGATACTTCTCAAGCAACAATCCGTAGTATCGTCTCTATGTCTGCTTTAGTTTACTTTCGAGCTTTAATTGTAGAGGACGCTATTACATAGCAGTGCCGTGATAATGGTCGATATAAAAATCGACCAGCGAATTAACCTGACATTCCTTGCCAAATCGAAAAAATCGCCAACAGAATGTTTATAAATGTTAAAGGAGGTGTTTAGTGATAACGCTATGTCACTTGTCGGATCGCCAAGATAAATAAAAGCACGAATGAGCAAGTCGAAACTGAAGGCAATGCTGATCGTACTTTTCGATATCAAGGGTGTTAGCGTGACTGATTGGGTACCTGAGGGTCGAACCTATAATCAAAAATACTATAAAGAAATCGTAATGAAGCTGAGGGAAAGAGTAAGAAAGAAAGGACCGGATTTGTGGAAGAATAACTCGTGAATTCTCCGCCAGGACAACGCCCCAGCTCACAATACCCTATCTGTGAAACAGTTTTTAGCGGACAAGCTCATTATTGTGCTTGATCATCCTCCGTATTCGCTGGATCTCGCACCATGTGAATTCTATCTGTTCCCAAAAGTGAAGACTTCATTAGAGGGAACACATTTTCACTCTGTCGAACGCAAAAACGGCAGAATTATTGAAAAGGCTGACAACTGATGAACTACAGCATTGATCTAAACAATGGAAGACGCATATACAGCGGTGTAAAGTTAGGGAAGGAGAGTATGTTGAAGGGGATATAAGTTAAATATAAATTTATTTGCAATAAATAACATTTTTCACATATTTTTGCTTTATTTGTTTAAACACTTATTCCTTGTAATTACCACATTGAGGGCTTTATGCAAATTTACCTCACGCCCATTCTCGCTATCTAAACGCCCGATTAAATAAGCCAATTCAGTTTCGATAATTCTGTTGATGATACGGGTAACGCAATTATAGGACAAGCACGTTCGTATGAAATAATCACAATTTCGATTTGGAAAATGCCATTCAATGCTACAGCGTTGATATTAAAAGTCTGGACATATATACTATGGTTATTTATCGAATAACGATAATAATAAATTAGTTATTTTACTGTCGGAATAAATTCCAGCTCATTTACTCCCGGCTGACATAAACCTCTTTACGTAATCACAAACATTGATCCATTGTTAAATATTCAGGTTGATTACAGGAACGGCAGAGTTATGTATGTTAATATATTAAGTGGATTTTGTATAAAGCAATTGTAATGAATTGTCCTTTAAACATAACGAGATTGTAGTCTTTGATAAAATTAACTCTATGTTCTTTCTTCTGATGGAAGCGTGTAATTTAAATCCAGTTATTGTCGGTGTAATGAATATTTCAGAATTAAATTTTCTAAACAAATACATAGCGTGTTACAATTTTCACAAATTCTATTTCTGTTTTCATTACTATGCATAATAATTATTTCACAACGCAGAGGCTTCGTCAGATGTCTAAATTCTTAAAAAAATATTTGGATGGTGGCAATGAATTATCTTAATTTTTAGAGTATTGAAAATTTAAATTCTATTTGACCAAATTGATTATATTTTGTTATTGTTGTTGAGCATGTAATGGTACGCGTAATTTTTGGAATATAATATTTTTATTTTTAATTTCATTCAAATAAAGACTACCTATTTTGTATTTCCAATTGTAAAGGTATTATGATAAATCTCAGACTTAATACTTTATGAAATTTATTTTATGTGTATTTTCCCTTAATGTATTATTAATGTATATTATCAGAAAGGGTCTAGTTAAACGATATAAATGCATTGTATAGTCGAAATACATTTAGATTTGTGTTCCAGATATTACTTTAATATTGTAATAAACGTTAATCTTTAAAATACAGTTGAATTTGATGGAGCCTGTGGTTGATTAACTTAATCACTAAGGTTGATATATAACCCCTTTCCACATTAAGTTTTGTAATTCTGTATACGCATTTCGACAAGTAAGTTGTCATCATCAGCAGACAATTGCAAAGTGTCGCACCTGGTAAAACACCTGTACGAAAAACAAACTCCGTACGCGATCTGCACCGCTAAGAATCAAGATGTACACTGTGTACATCTTGGTTCATCAACAGGCGAAGAAAGAAGGACTACGGAGAAGAGAAACTAACTAACAAAGTTCCCAGAGCATGTATAGACAAACACGCTATCTCAACGATTTGCTAAACAGATGAATGTTAAAAGAAGTCATTTAAATATTAATAACACCTTATTTCTTGTTTACTACATGTTTCAGGGATTCACTTATCGTCAGGTAGACTTATGTTATTAACGAGCGATTCTTTTGTACACTGTATCGACCTTTTCGATATAGAAAATACATTTTTTTGTTTAATATGGTAAAATTTACAATCATGCAAACATTTTTAAATTAACATTTTTTTAAAATTGCATTCTTGCCAAAAGACATTCATTTTAAATGTCTAGTTGATACTTTGTAAAAGCAACATCTGATATTTTCCTTTGCTTTATAGTTCGTATTACGTGTATCTGTATGTGCATTTGTAAATTCTCGTTGTTGGATGCTTGTGTATACAGAGAGATGTAGACAATTTATTTTTAAAATTTTTTATAAGATATTGAGTTATTGTAAATATCATTGAGTCCCTCACAAGACATAAGATAAGAAGCCGGCGATTAAGATGGTTAGGACACATGACTAGGATGAAAGAAGAAAGACGAGCAAAACGAGCCCTTCAAGACAAGAAAAGACAAGGGCAGTCCCCGATTTTAGGCGGTAAAATAATATCTGGATTTGATGAGAATCCCACACTATGAAAAGTTAACAGGAGACAAAAAGAAGTGGAAATAAGTATGTAACCAAGCCATGGGCCTCTAAGGGCTCTCGAGCTATATGAAGTACCAGGCCGGCTGAAAAGTCCCCGGTCTGACACATAGATGGCGTTACTGTTATTAAATCCATACGTGTTTTAGATAGTACTAATCTTCAAACGAAACGTGTCAAAATTTGACAGCAATCCGACCAGTAGTTACTGAGAAATTGCGTTAAGAGTGAAGCTACTTTTGTTATTTAAAAAAACGGAGAAAAAAGAAATTCGTCTGCTGATAAAGTACTGCTTTTTGAAGGGAAAAAATACCGTTGAAGCAAAAGCATGGCTTGATGAGGAGTTTCCGGACTCTGCGCCAGGAAAATCAACCATAATTGATTGGTATGCTAAGTTTAAACGTGGTGAAATGAGCACCGAAGACGGCGAACGCAGTGGAAGACCAAAAGAGGCTGTCACCGACGAAAACATCAAAAAAGTTCGCAAAATCATTTTAAATGACCGTAAAGTAAAGTTGATCGAGATAGCTGACATCCTAAAGATATCAAAGGAACGTGTTGGACACATCGCGCGTGAATATTTGGGCATGCGGAAGCTCTGTGCAAAATGGGTGCCGCGCGAGCTCACATTCGATCAAAAACAACAACGAGTTGATGATTCTGAGCTGTGTTTGAAGCTGTTAAATCGTAATAAAACCGAGTTTTTGCGTCGATATGTGACAATGGATGAAACATGGATTAATTACTACACTCCAGAGTCCAATCGACAGTCAGCCGAGAGGACTGCACGCGATGAACCGTCTCCAAAGCGTGGAAAGACGCAACAGTCAGCTGGAAAAGTTATGGCGTCAGTTTTTTGGGATGCGCATGGAATAATTTTCATAGATTATCTTAAAAAGGGCCAGTCCATCAACAGCGACTATTATACAGTGTTATTGGACCGTTTGAAGAACGAAATCGCAAAAAACGGCCCCATATGAAGAAAAAGAAAGTGCTGTTTCACCAAGACAATGCACCGTGTCACAAATCAATGAAAACAATGGCCAAATTAAGTGAATTGGGTTTCGAATTACTTTCCCATCCACCGTACTCTCCAGATGTGGCCCCCAGCGACTATTTTCTGTTTGCAGACCTCAAGAGAATGCTCGCCGGGAAGAAATTTAGCAGGGATGAGGAGGTGATCGCCGAAACTGAGGCCTATTTCGAGGCTAAAGACAATTCGTACTACAAAAATGGTATCGAAAAGTTGGAAGAACACTATAATCGGTGTATCGCCCTCGAAGGCAACTACGTTGAATAATAAAATCGAATTTTGCCAAAAAACTGTGTTTTTCTATTGTAGACTGGGGACTTTCCAGTTCGACTGTTAGTATAGATTTCGGTGGTGCATAATGAAAATGTGACCGAGTGGGAAATCACCGATGATATTCATTAACTGCCGGTCGTCCATTTCCATTACACAATCCATAAACAAAGTGAATATCGGTGTATTTTTCATTTGAAAAAATTAGCATACTTTTAAGAGTAACTTAATGTAACACGAAAAAATAAACACTCTAAATTAACAAGGAATAATAACCGATAGATCACAGCCATCCGACTTTTTAATAACAACGAAATCAACAGAAGTATGTAATATCTGCATTAGCAGGGCTGTCTGAATCTTGTAGTTCAATTACGATAGAGTTTTGGGCATATGTTCATTAAGCCTTTTTAATTCAAAATTGTTTCAGTAACACATCCTTAAGTTGTTGTTAATTGTTTCTTAAAAATGAGTGTGGAATGAAATGAATGCATTGTCTAAATTTTAATATAGCTTCGAGAATGTTTCATAAAAGCCGATGTGAAATGAACCCCCGGTGTCGACTTCCATTTACACGAATTCTACAGAAAGTATTAAGAATCGTATGTCTTGCTTGACTACATTTCTCTAACAATGTTCTTAAAATAACATTCGCGCGATTTGCCATTGTCTGCTCTTTATGAAATTTTCCGGACTTTCCTCGTCGTTTCCAAACATTTCGAATTCCACAAAGAGACATGTACGTTGTAGATAATCGCGCTGTGAGGTAATTCTTCGGAATTTTATATTACATCGTTCCTCTTTTGTACCTCCGTAATGAAGTGCATTCAAGTGCAATCACGTAAAATGTTGCAACACATAAGATCTACCTGTGATGCTAATGACATTTTTTGGAGTTCACTGAAGTAAATGCGGTAAAAATTCGTTTATTTGTTGACAGAGTTCGCACAAGACATAAGAATGATTTGGCGGTAGGGGAGATTCTAGCATCATCTTTCGGAGAAATTTAGTGTTATATTTTCCTATCTTTTTTCATGGCGATAGGTGGAAGTTGTTAATTTCAGAGACTTTAATTCAAATGGAAAATCGTAATCTAAAATTCTAAAATACGTAAATTCCCAATTCGTAGTAAAATTGTTATTTTTAAGGGGCTAAATGTCTCTGAAGTTTTAAATAACAAGAAACAAACATTGAGTGACAATGTCCTTCGAAAGCCATAACTTGTTGTCGGGCTTTTGCAAGTTAAACGAGATGATACGAGTATTGAAGATGACATCAAACCAAGACCATTGAAAGCTACAACAATTTCGAAAATAATCGCCATCTATTCGTCATGATATGCACTTTTAATCCAACCCTCGTGTCATTACGGAATATACGTCTTTGTTCAGCGTGCTAATATTGATTAAACACAATTTTTTATACTTATAAGATTAAGTAGAAGGGCTGCTTAGGTTAAATGTTTGTTTACGACCACTTCAACGTTATTAATAGATGATCGGTTTTGCCTGTACAAATTCAATCGGTGGTATTATATATCTGAATCGGTTCGCTCGTATTGCTTGCTGATTGTATATTCATATTGTTGAGAATGGTTTAAAATGTGTAGATGAAAATTCACTTTATAAACGACATACGAAATTAAGAAGTATGTCTATATATATATATATATATATATATATATACACATTAGTATGTGTCTACTGGCGAAGTTATAAAGAGTGTTTCAAATTGCGCGGCTTTTTTTAAGAATAAATAAAATATAGATGGCGCACTGAATTTGTCTGAGTATGTGGGTATTTAAAAAGTGTGATGTATGACATTTATAAAAACGGCTTCGAACACGGTACAACAACGCGTTCAAATTGTTGAATTATTTTATGAAAACCAGCGTTCTGTGAAAAGAGTTTTTAGAAACTTACGTGAATTTTATGGTTTACATAATCGTCCATCTGAAAGCACTATTGGTCGAATTATTATAAAATTTCAAGAAACTGGTTCCGTGGAAGATCAAAAAAGTGAAAAATACAGTCGTAGTGGTCGTTCACTAGAAAATATTGGTTTAGTTCGTGAAAGTGTTGCTGAAGATCCTGAAATGTCCATTAGACGACGTTCACAACAATTTGGACTTAGTGAATCAACAACACGGCGTATTTTACACAAGGATTTAGCTCTGAAGGCATATAAGGTTCAAATAACACAGGACCTGTAGCCATTAGATCATTTAAAACGTCGTTTATTTGTCAATTCCATCAATGAGCAATCAGCTGATTTTTCTCAGAAAATAACGTTTTCCAATGAGGCACATTTTGAACTTGGTGGCTATGTTAATAAATAAAATTGCCATGTCTGGGGCGAGGAAAATCCACGAATTATTCAAGAGAAACCTATGCATCCTAAACGAGTCACTGTTTGGTGTGCATTATGGTCAGGTGGTGTAATTGGATCTTACTTCTTTCAATGGTCAATGATAATCGATATACTCGGCTGATAACAGAATTTTTGTGGCCTGAATTAATGAATATTGATCTAGAGGATATGTAGTTTCAACAGGATGACGCTACACCTCACTTTGCACACGAATCAATTGATTTATTGAGAGAAAAATTTCCAGGACGTGTAATCTCAATAAACGGTGATGTTAATTGACCACCGATATCATGTGATTTGACAGCGTTAGACAATTTTCTTTGGGGTTATGTGAAAAGTCAGGTTTATAAAAACAATTCACAACCAATTCCTGCTTCGAAAGATGAAATTATTCGTGTCATTGGTGAGATGGAGCCTCAATTACGTTAAAATGTCATTGAAAATTTTAACAAAAGAGAGGACACCTGTGGTTCTGCATGAGAAAGCCATTTGGCAGATATTATTTTTCGCATATAAATGTCAGCTGATACTTCAATCACCAATAAAAAAGTGTTTGAAAGTGAATGCAAATTATGTATTTTATTCATTCTTTAAAAAATCCGTGAAATTTAAAACACGCTTTACATAATTGTAACTAATCAAGACATAAAAATTCAGTGGGGCATGCTATTTTTTAAATTTTGTCTGCGTCTTACTTATTTTACGTTCCACAACAAATTGTGTGTAAAAATTAGTTTCTCGTTGGATACCACATCTGTTGATAGAAGAACAGAAAGCAGTTAGGGTGAAATGGCGTCAAAAAACTCTAGATCGCTTCAGCTCTCAGTCGTTAGAAGGAGCAGTCGATACCTTCAGAAACGCAATTTGACTGCACCAACGAACGAGTGTAACTGTTTCCAGAGTTGGTTCGAGCGCATGCAAAAATGCATTAATCTTCGTGGAGAATATTTGGTAAAACAATGAAGTCCTTTAAAGCTATCTACTGGGTTATCCCAGTTTTATATGCAAAACTTAAAAGACAACCCACGTATTGTCCACAAATTGTCTTTTTACGTATTTCAATAAAAAGAAATTGCAAGTTATTTTCTGTATCTAAAAAATTATTTTGCCGGAGGCAATTATGTACATACTTCACATACAAGCAATCATACATATTGTACTACTTATATCAATACTTACTGGAATTTGCTGACGGTATCGGTAACAAAACTAGGCAGGTGAATAGTAGCAGGTATATCGAAATCTTCAGGGTATGACTCTGAGCCATTCTTCGCTATTACTGCTGTTCATTCACCTCCGGTAACATACTAGATAATCGACCACATGTGTTTAACAAAAAACCACTATTTACACTAATAGTCTTTCCCTGTCTTTCTTATTGCAAAGAATTTTCGCACGAACGAACTACGGGTCAATAATTTCGAAGCACTTCATTTAAAATTCTCAGTCTGTCTTGATTTTGTTTGTTCTGGAACGAAACACATATTATAGTAGTTGGATTTTCGTTTAACTAACTCCGCCGAGATCAAAGCAGGGGATTAAACAGCTAAGTGAATAAAGGAAAACGAGGTCTAAAACACAATTTATTCAGATTGATAATCTTCTTCCCCTAATATACTTCGTCATGTTAAATTATATAATACCAAAAACGTTAAGCGTATTAAATGAAAGGAATAAATGTATCACAAAAGAATAAATAAAACACTGTCTCAATTTTACATATATATTTACTGCGACTAGTTTCATTTGATAGGACATGATCGAGCCACGGAATTATTAAGTGATAACATTTATATATAAATTATAATATGTGTTTTCACTACTTCAAGAAGAACATTCTGATAAAATTACTTTTAAAAGTAATAATCATTAAAAATATAATGTGTGTTAATTCCATTCTTTTTTCAATTCCCTTATAAATTGTGCCAAGTGTTGCTACTTGCTAACATATTAATTCTAAAGCAGAGGTTCCATGGGGTAGTGCACTAGGCCAAGTACTCCATCTACCAGGTTTTCCAATAAGAGTGATATGATTTCTTTAAAAAAAACACACTTATTGTTAAGAAAATTCAAAAGTTTTTTAATTAATGTGAAGCATAATCGATACAATTAAGTTATAAATAAAACGTCATTCAAATGGCCTCCACGACTTCTTCTGCAGGAACGAATTCGATGAACTCAATTTTCCAGCACTTTTTCCACTAAATCTAGTCGTACGTTATGAATGGCACGTTCAATATTGACTTGTAAAGCTTGAAGAGAGTCTGGTTTATTTCGATAGACCAATGACTTCAAATAACCCCACAAGAAATAGTCTAATAGTGTTAAATCACAACTTCTTGGAGGCCATTCAATATCACAATTTCTTGAAATAATCGAATCTCCAAACTTTTCATGCAATAATTCTATTGTTGCATTTGCTGTGTGGCACGTAGCCCCGTCTTGTTGGAACCAAATGTTGTGAAGATCAACCTCTTCCAATGTCGGCCATAAAAAGTTGGTTATCATCAAACTATACCGCTCTCCATTGACAGCAACATTTTGAAAGAAGTATGGACTGATGATTCCACCATACCAAAAACCACACCAAACTGTCAATTTAGGTGAATGTAATGGTTTTTCATAAATAATTTGTGGATTTTCTTCGCACCAGAATCGACTGTTTTGTTTATTTACCACACCATCCAGATGAAAGTGGGCCTCATCAGAGAAGATGATTTTCTTAAAAAAATCGTTATCGTTTTCAAGTTGTTCCAAGGCAAAATCAGCAAATTCACGACATTTACGGTGGTCCAATGGCTTCAGTTCTTAAGTGAGAACAATTTTATAGGGATGCAAACCCAAATCCTTTCTCAAAATCCGCCAGGTTGTGGTTTGAGACAGTCGCAATTGTTAAGAACGTCTTGGAATCGACAAATTACGATCTCAGTAACACTTGCCTGAACGGCAGCAATATTTGCATTACTTGGAGCGGTTCTTTGTTTTATTGGCACTTGAAAATTATGTAAAGAAAACGTAACCTCAAATTTTTAACAATTCGACGAATAGCGAGCACACTTGGACGATTATTACGACCATAAAACGGCAAAAGTCCACGAAAAGTTGCAATTGGAGAACGATTATTTTGATAATAAAACTGAATAATTTGTAAACGTTGTTCTTGCGTATATCTCTCCATGATGAAATTGTAAACACTACTGAATACAATGAAAAACAAATGACAGATCATGACATATTACAAATGGCCGAAATGTCACTTCAAAATCATATCATCCCTATTGGAAAACCTTATATTATACACAAGTGATATTCCAAAACTTGAACATGAAACGACAACATTAACCGATGACATTTCAGTCATTGCTGTAGGAAGAGATTGTCAAAAGGCTGAAGGGAAACTACGAACTTATATCGATAAAATCAACACGTGAATTTGACATATTAAGCTAAATGAAGACTTTACTAAACAACGAAGGCAATACCCACGTATTAGAATCAACGAGACTCGGGTTCCCTATATCGACAACTAAATATTTAGAAATTACCTTAGATGTTAGATTCCGCCGGAGAGTCCATGTTAAAACGCAACGTGAACAGATGGGAATCAAATTGAAAATATGTATTGAATATTTGGAAGAAAGTCCAAGTTGTCTACATATAACAAAACTGATTATATATAAGCAAGTAATAAAACTAGTTTGGACCTATGGCATTCAACTTTGGGGTTGTGCCACTAAAACCGACATATAGGTGATACAAAGTTTTCAGAACGAAGTACTAAGGAACATTGTTGATGCACCCTGGATAGGCATCGGAACCTTCATATGGATACTGTTAATCAAACCATTAGCAAATTTCTCAGTAGCTATGAACAAAGACTACTCAACCATGTAAACATCGTGGCTATCTGGTTCTAGACAACTCAAACTTGAAACGAACACTCAACAGGAAGAAATTTTTTGAACTTGTGATAGTGCAAAGCAGAGTATTTTGCGCGTTGTGCTACACGATAAGTTTATCGTAGTTGAATGATCAGAACACAAGCAAACTAGTGAGTAAAATCGTTGTTTTAGAAACACCAAACGTACTTACTTAGGTTAAAATAACATTGTTTATTGATGTTCATAAAAGATCAGATTGTAAGGATCTTGTAACGTGTATCCTTCTTAAAAAAATATATTAATCTGAAAATATGTTAATTGCAGGACATGCATGGGACAACGAGTGTGTTTTACTCCCTAGTGAAACTCGGCAGAACTGGTTTAAAGATTGGTTTCGGAGGATGGAAAGGTTTATTGAGTGTAGAGGAAATTACCGTGAAAAAATTAAATAAACAAAGCTGTATTGCAAAACTTTCCAAGTACCCTTTTAGAAATACTGTTTCACGTACGGCAATGGTAAAACTTATTATTTTGACGAAAATATTTTTTTAAATATATTTTTCGATCAACAATTGAGAATAAAAAAAGTGTATTTATTCTATCAGGCTTAAGAATAACTAACACTGCTACTAATGAAGTAAATTATTTGCACGTGAAATAACATTTGAGTAAATTACCTTGTGAAATTTAAAAAAAAGCATATTACATTTAATGTAGGCAATTTATTGAAGGCTTGGGCGTAATAAAATACAATTACGATATATAATTTATAAATCAAATAAAACAAACTTTAAGGTAAAGCCAATTATACATTAATAGTTTCTTGCATTAGTCCTTCATTTGTAACCACAGTTATATATATATATATATATACAGTGTGTATCAGCCAAATGGAATAAATTCGATAATAATTAAATGGAAGGGTGTTCGAAAAAACGCTCGGATACGTCGATTGGGATTTTTAGTTGCGTATTTTTTTAAATAAAAAGTTTATATACAGGATGTGTCATGTAAAAGTGGTCAATACCAACTTTCTTATTTTAAAGGCAACACCCTGTCTTCGACCATTTCGGAAATATTAAATGTTTTCAGATTAATAATTTTGTTTACAATTAAAATAAGATTTTCACATAATAGTTTGTTTACCGAACTATTAAGTGAAAATCTTTAATTGTACTTGTATTTCGTTTTAAAATACCTTGCCTTAGCAAAGTGTTGTCAGTGTCATAACTGTTTGAATTTCGTTAACTACATTTCAGCAAAATGGTTCATTTAACAGAAATGCACAAAGTAACAATTCTGCAGATGATTGGTTATGGAGATAACACACGGACACAAATGGAAGTTGCTCACTTATTTCATAAGAAATTTCCAAATTTGCCGCCTATATCCCAAGAAACAATTAGTAAAATAGAAAAGCAGTTTCGCCAGTTTGGACATGTAAGGCAAATAAAAAAAGCAGCTGCGAATGTAAACTGGATATTGTGCTTCAGTTTGAAGAAAATCCGCATACTTCTAGTAGACGAGCAGCGTCAATGTTCGATGTTTGCCATTCATCGATTACTCGCACATTAAAAGAAAATAGAATGCATCCCTATAAAATTATACCAACTCAGGAGCTCATGGAAGACGACTTTGATAGGAGAACGTATTTTTGTGAACAAATGATGACAATGTTAGATAACAATGTGATCCAATTAGAACATATTTTATTTTCTGATGAGTGTACCTTTACGCTTCACGGTCATGCTAATCGTCAAAATTGCCGCTATTGGTCCAGGGAAAATCCTCACTGGATGAGGAAAGAACATACGCAATACCCTGAGAAGGTTAATGTTTGGGCAGGAATTGTTGGAGATCATATCGTAGGTCCTTTTTTCATTGATGGAAATTTGAATGGCGACAATTATTTAGCATTGCTTCAAAATAATCTCGTGCCAGCTTTGACAAACTTATATCCTGATCTAGCAAACCCTCAAGTTCCAGCAAATACGATGTGGTTCCAGCAAGATGGAGCACCACCCCATTACCAAATCAATGTCTGGCAGTACCTCAACCAAATATTCCCGAATCGGTAGATAGGTAGGCGAGGATCGATGGAATGGCCAGCACGATCCCCTGATCTAACGCCATTAGACTTCTTCTTATGCGGATATGTCAAGAGTATAGTATACAAAACTAAACCCCTCGACTTAGCTGACTTAAGAAGACGAATAATAGTTGCGATTAGATCGGTCACACCTTAGATGTTGAGCAACGTTAGAAAAAATTTTTATTTAAGATTAGGATGTTGTCAAGACGTTTGCGGCGAACACTTTGAACATCTCCTACAGTGACATTAATGTTTTTCTTGTTATTTTTTACATTATCAAAAATTTTTCAAATTAATCTGAAAACATTTAATATTTCCGAAACAGTCGAAGATAGGTATAGGACATTGTACATGAAATATGTCTGGAATCTTCTAAAGAATCCAAAATTTTAATATTTGACAGGGTGTTGCATTTAAAATAAGAAAGTTGGTATTGACCACTTTTACATGACACATCCTGTATATAAACTTTTTATTTAAAAAAATACGCAACTAAAAATCCCAATCGAAGTGTCCGAGCGTTTTTTCGAACACCCTTCCATTTAATTATTATCGAATTTATTCCATTTGGTTGATACACACTGTATATATATATATATATATATATATATATATATATATATATATATATATATGTAACACGAAGAAAGTAGTACAGAAGAAAACGAAGTTAGCAATGACAAATATCAACAGTGGATACTAATAAACGAACAATTTAATGTTTCAATTGTCAGGAGATGGGTATAAAAAGCAGAATAAACACAACATAATAATTTACCGAAAATCTAGGTTGCATGTGAACAGCTTGGTAAAATGTAGCATAATAGAACAATTCTTCCTATATTTAAGCGTGACCTTGTTAAAAGTGAATTGCATAACATAGAAATTACGTGTATGTTAATTATCGTATATAGTAGTATTACATTTATAGAATTTGTAGGTTTATAGGTCTGTCTGTATGTGTGTACAAGTCTACATGTACATATGTATAACACATAAAAGAGTTGCTTGTAAAAAAACAACGTAATAATTAACATAAAAAGGTATGATGCATAGAGAAAAAAGGTAAGAAATTATCTCTAATAACGTAACGGAGTGACGGAGGATGTAATATTATTGTCAAATATACTGTGTGATAAAAAGTGGATCACCCAATTAAAATACATACATTACCGGCCATAAATGGGTGATCACTATAGGTAAAATACAAAAAAATGGTACACTTTTGGTGAAACAATATAAAAGGTGTTTCAAATTTCGCGTTTGTTTTTTGAAGAATAAAACACATAATTTGCATTCACTTTCAAAAACTCTTTATTTGTAATTGAGGTATCAGTTATGACATTTATATGCGAAAAATATCTGCCAAATGGCCTCCTCTTGCAGCTCCACAAACGTCCACTCTTTTGTTAAAATTTTCAATGACATTTTGACGTAATTGAGGCTCTATCTCACCAATGACAAGAATAATGTCATCTTTCAAAGCAGGAATTGATTGTGGATTGTTTTTATAAACCTGACTTTTCACATAACCCCAAAGAAAATAGTCTAACGTTGTCAAATTACATGATCTTGGTGGCCAATTAACATAGTTGGTGGATATTTTGACGAAAGTCGTTTAAAATAAGAAGTGCCAATTCTTGTTCATAGAACTAATGATATTATTTTGTTTTATAAGAATATATAGTATATTTTTGTTCGTATATATAAAAGGTGTTTCAAATTGCGCGGTTTTTTTTTTAGAATAAATAAAATATAGATGGCGCACTGAATTTGTCTGGGTATGTGGGCATTTGAAAAATGTGATATATGACATTTATAAAAATGGTTTCGTACACGGTACAACAACGCGTTCAAATTGTTGAATTATTTTATGAAAATCAGCGTTCTGTGAAAAGAGTTTTAGAAAATTACGTGAATTTTATGGTTTACATAATCGTCCATCTGAAAGCACTATTGGTCGAATCATTAAAAAATTTCAAGAGATCGGTTCCGTGGAAGATCGAAAAAGTGAAAAATACAGTCGTAGTAGTCGTTCACAAGAAAATATTTATTTGGTTCTTGAAAGTGTTGCTAAAGATCCTGAAATGTCCATTAGACGACGTTCACAACAACTTGGACTTAATGGATTAACAACATGGTATATTTTACACAAGGATTTAGCTCTCAAGGCATATAAGGTTCAAATAACACAGGAACTGAAGCCATTAGATCATTTAAAACGTCGTTCATTTGTCAATTTCATCAATGAACGACTAGCTGATATTTCTCAAAAAATAATGTTTTCCGATGAGGCATATTTTGAACTTGGTGGCTATGTTAATAAATAAAATTGCCGTATCTGGGGTGAGGAAAATCCGAGAATTATTCATGAGAAACCTTTGCATCCCAAACGAGTTACTGTTTGGTGTGCATTATGGTCAGGTGGTGTAATTGGTGGTTGTAATTCTTTGAAAATGCTGCTGGTGAAGCTGTAACTGTCAATGGTGATCGATATCGTCGGTTGATAACCGAATTTTTGTGGCTTGAATTAATGAATATTGATCTAGAGGATATGTGGTTTCAACAGGATGGCGCTATACCTCACTTTGCACACGAATCAATTGATTTATTGAGAGAAAAATTTCTTGGATGTGTAATCTCAAGAAATGGTGATGTTAATTGGCCACCAAGATCATGTGATTCGACACCGTTAGACTATTTTCTTTGGGGTTATGCGAAAAGTCAGGTTTATAAAAACAATCCACAATCAATTCCTGCTTTGAAAGATGAAATTATTCGTGTCATTGGTGAGATAGAGCCTCAATTATGTCAAAATGTCATTGAAAATTTTAACAAAAGAGTGGACGTCTGTGGAGCTGCAAGAGGAGGCCATTTGGAAGATATTATTTTTAGCATATAAATGTCATAATCAGGATACTTCAATTACCAATAAAAGTTTTTGAAAACGAATGCAAATTATGTATTTTATTTATTCTTTAGAAAAAAAACGTGAAATTTGAAACACCCTTTAGAATAAGGAATTATCCCCGTACATGTATTATCGAAACTCCTACATCTACGCTCCGAAAACCAAAATTCTGCAATACTTTGTTATATTCTAAAAATTCGTTTATGAGTGCATTTTCTTATGGTACGATCAATCAGTCATCGCTAATTAAATACTAACCTCATATCAACCATATTACTGAAGTATTCAATGAGAATAACTCTTCCTTGGACCAAGTAAAGTGTAATCTTCAAAGCATCTACAATTCTGACACAATTTGAAACTAATAATACATCTTCCTATCAGTGATATTCAAAATTACAACTTCCGCAATAGTATAAAGAACGTAACACGCGTAACAATATAACACATGTCTGTATGACGTATAACTTTCACTATTTACCTTTGAACAAAATTCCTGATTCATACTATGAACAATTGTTTAAATACACTAAGAAAGTTTGTTATGAACATTTCAGTTATCTTCATTCTAATCGCCTTATCTTCGTACAATAAATATTTGTAAACTGCTGGTTGTAAAAACGATCAAATGCTTTTGTGTATTCATCTTACTCCTTATAGCAAATAAAAAGATAAGGGTTTTAAATGTAAAGTTAGACTGCGTTGGAATTTCGGTCGCTTAAAATATCAACGATAGTGGAAATGATAAAAATTTGCAAGCCGTACATGAATTATCCTTTTTACAATTTAATATTAGATTAAAAAAGTCTGGATTAGTGGAGAAAATGTTTTAAAAATAACTTGTGGTTGTTACATACAATTATATACAGTCAGTCACAAAAGTGTTGATGATACATGTATAGTTCTATTTAATAGCGTTTAAAAAGTCTAAAACCCTCTATCAACAATATAAAAACTGATATTATTCACAACTGCAAAAGAATTTGCTAATTATTCTGACATAGAATGTCCCTAAGGGTTTGTACCCTTCATCCCTTCATTTTTATAATATATTCCTCTATTGTATGCCTGCAAAAACGAGTGCTCACTCACTGGCGGCGTTGATATATTTCGAAAGCGGTCTTGTATACCCGAAGTCGAGATTCATATGCGTATGGTATGTGTATGAATGCCGGATTAGATTGACGATGGCGAATGGACGGGGTTCTTTGTTATGTTTGACGAGTGTTAATAGATTTCTTAACTGATTTTCGACGTTAGAATGCACTGGCACTATTATTAAATGTGTCGTTTGCAATATCAACATTTTACCATACAGTATTTTTGTGTGTAAAACACATATTAATAGCATAAAGCACCGTTTAAATGCGCATCGTGATGTACCATATTATAAATTTCTATATGACTTTATTTTTATGTTAAGTGTGTGCAACATTCCACAAAATATTATAGACAATGAAGAATTTCGAAAATTTTGGGGGAAATTCGTTCCGGAATGGAGATTGTTAACAAGAGGTCAATTACAGTATAATTTTCCTCGGGTAAAAAATACGATTACGGATCAAATAAAAGCAGAGTTAAAAGATCAAATGGACGGACGGTAGATGAAAAAACGGATGCAAGAAAGAATAGTATTTTAAATGTGTTAGCGCGCACTTTAAAGAGCGGTGAGATTTCCTTGGCTCTTCTTTCACGTAGTAGAATATTACAGAAGACAAACGCGGAAAGGATAGTAGAAACTACAAAACGTACCTTTTGGGAAGTTCAATATATCGGCAACCCAGCTTGTAATGTTGGTTACAGATGGGGGTTCGAATATGGTTAAAGCTGGAAAGTTACAGAAACAATCTTATCCTCAATTGCTTCATGTAACCTGTTTCCTCCATGCATGTCATCTTGTAGCTGAATTTATTAGAAACAATTATCCGAAAGTAGACCAATTTATAGTTTCTACCAAAAAAATTTTTATTAAGTCTCCAAAACGCATTCGTGGGTTTAAATAGGCTTGTCTGACCATTCCTCAGCCATCGCGGCCGGTATTGACAAGATGGGGAACGTGGCTTAAAGCTGTTTTATATTATGAGAAATTTTTACACATTATTAAACTTTGTATCTTAAATTTAAATCCGCAAGATGCTCAAGCAATTTCAGTAAGTTAGCAGCTGGTTTCAGATACCGAAATCCATACTCAAATAGAGCAAATTTCAATTCAATACTTTTAGATACTATTTCCAAATTAGAGAACACCAAGCTGTCATTACATGAAGCGCTAAATATAGTATATTACCTCAAAGTCTCGTTAGGAAATCTAACAGATAGAATAGGAAGATTAACAACCAATAAATTGTGTGCAGTTATAAACAGAATCCAGATTTTAAACTATAGTGCGTATAGACGAGAGCTTAACTGAAAACCAAGAGTACGAATATGATGCAAACGTCCTCTTCAAATTCGCGAACATCACATCATCATTAGACGCAGAACGCTCCTTTTCCAAACACACCAACATATTTTCACCTCGCCGTAGGAGTATGACTGAGTCAGCACTGGAAGGCATACTAATGACACAAAACTACAGCGACTTTTTACGTCACTCTCATCAATAACACAAAAAAAGTAAAATAGTAAGTAATTACATTTACTATTTTTAATATTGATAGTAACTGAGCTGTACGCTACTGCGAAAGCAGTTTCTGCAGCCTTAATACAGGCTGACCACGGGAAGTATTAACATTTTGAAAACAGCAAAACGGTGTTACTTTTTTAAACAAAAAATATATTTACTTTTCTGACATGTTTGTTAGGATATGCCATTTAATTTAACTTGCAAAAATAAGGTCAGGAAGGTGACGGCCGTCTTCTCTGATGCAGTTTTAAATTCTGTTGAGGAAGCTCTGCCATACTAGCTGTAGTGTCTCCTTGGTGATTAGTGCCACCTCTTCACGAATTGCCTCTTTCAAATCTTCCAAATTACGAGGTTTACGTTGAAAAACTTTCTCCTTCAAATGTCCCCACAAAAAAAAATCGCAGATGTTGAGGTCGGGAGAACGAGGAGGCCAGGGCACATCTCCAAATCTTGAAATGACATGACCTGGGAACAAGTTTCGCAGCAACGTCATCGAAACTCTTGCTGTGTGTGCAGTAGCTCCATCTTGCTGAAACCATATGTACTGTTGCAAGTTGAGCATCTGCAGTTGTAAAAAAAAAAACCGTTGATCATACGCACGTACCGATTCGCGTTCACTGTCACCGCCACTCCATCCTCTTCAAAAAAGAAGGGGCCAATAACATGCTGTCTCGACACAGCACACCATACAGTCACACGAGGCGAATGGAGAGGTTTCGCATGAAGCTGTCTTGGGTTTTCCTCTGCCCAGTATCTGCAGTTCTGTTGGTTCACTGTCCCATATAGGTAAAAGTGCGCTTCATCGCTCATGAAAATCAGAACGTCAGGCTCATCGTGAAGGAGAACTTGCATTTGAGTAGCGAAGTCCAACCGTTGGGGGTAGTCAGTTTCTTTTAACTCCTGTACACACACAATCTTGTAAGGATGAAACTTGAGATCCCGTTTCAAAATTTTTCGGACCGACTCATGTCCCATCTGTAATGAAGATGCGTGCCGTCGAGCTGAACGACCAGGACTCCTAATCATTGCTGTTCTCACTCTGTCAATATTCTCCGGAGTCCTCACTGTTCGTGTAGCGCCTGATGGTTTCTTCCCCATAATGTTGCCTGTGGACCGAAAACTTGCAACCCAGTTCATAATCGTTGGTCGGGTAGGTACGGCTCCATCCCGTCCAACGTTAAAATGAATGCGAAAATCACGCTGAGCCGCTACCACTGAATCATTGTTTCTTACATAAGAATCGTACGTAAACACGCGATGTTGAACTGTCCACGGCTCCATTGCGACTGGAATACCTAAATGGCCACTGCTTGGGGGGTGAATGACCGCCCGCCCCTCCCCCCATGATTTGCCGAGGCCGAGTACAGTCGCATCAAAAATGTAAATACATCCCGCGGTCACCCTGTATATAGTACCCTCATAATAATAATAACAATGAAGAAGTGCGTAGAAAGACGAGACATGACAAAATCAGTCTTTATTTACAAAAGTATTTGAAAGAAGAAAAATCAGATTTAAACGCTTTAAATTACTTTAGAAATGACGTTGTATAATCTCGAATCAGTAAAAAATACGAAGTCGAGCCATGTTCAACGTACGAGTAGTAGAATTAAAGCTGCTGTGGACATTTATTTTAACGAATTTGAGTGTTTATGAATTTTATGGAGACACAGAGACTGTGGATCGTTGCCCATCCAAATGTATCAAGGCAGGGGATTACGAACAGAGATAAACGCAATTCCAAACCGTTCAAAAGTTCGTTTTCATATGTTAATTCCACGGACTTCTCAGCCCATACTCGATGAATTCCTGTTCCTTCCACATAATCTACTATTCAATCACACCATTCGCGTTATTATGCAAATTTAAGTACAGTTTTGTTTGTAAATTCACATTGTCTAGGCTAATATTTGCACAAGATGTCCGCCGTTCTATTCCGAACAGTGCCCTTGAGAAAACGTGCGTCTAAATTTTAACCAATTACTCCGTTATTTGCATATATATATATGTATGTTGTTATAAAGACGGCATTTAGACCCTCTAATTTATTTTCATGGCTGGCGAAACAGGTAATTAATTGGTAAAATTTGTCGGTTTAATCGACTACTGTGGAAATACGCATTCATTGCTTCTGTGGTATTTGATGTTTGTTTTTACAATGTTTTGCTAATCTAATAAATACAACGATGTCGTCATTAAATGTGTACATACGAGGGAAACCAGAAACGCTTTTCACTTAGCAATTAAACAAAAGAACTACGAATTTTTTAATAATATTATGGTATTTTTGAACGTAACTTCAAGACACTTGCGCCGTCTATCCTGCAGGGACTTTATTCCGCCAGGGAAAAGTTATTTGTCTTGGTCTTTAAGGGAGGAATCAATTCCCTCTTATGCAATTTCGCTACCTACTTTACTACGACTTTATTTCATCTTCGAAATAATCATCAATTCCTTCTTTCAACTGATTGTAGTCTGCAAAATGACGTCCTCTGTCGTGTTTTTTCAAATTTCCAAAGAAAAAGACGTCAGATGGAGACAAATCCTGGCTATATTGTGGATAGTTTAGTTCAAAGAAATTGCATTCGTGGATGAATTGGACTTTGGCCGCCTTATGTAAGTACGCATTGTCATGAAGAAGGACGACTTCTTCGTCTTTGTTAAAATCTGGACGTTCTTGGTCGATAGCCGTACTTAATTTAGTTAACATATTATCGTAGATAACAGCTGTTATTATAGTACATTTTGACATGTAACAAAAATACTTCCTGCTTGCTGAAGTATCTCAGGAGACTCTGGGGTGGCTCAGGAGCTTGCTGGACTAACTCAGGAGGCTCTGGGTTTTCTTAGGAGCTTGCTAGACTGTATAGGAGAGCTTAAGTTAGCTCAGGAGTTTGCTGAACAGGCTCAGGGGGCTCTGGGTTAGCTGACGAGCTCAATGGACTATCTCAGAAGGCTCTAGGTTGATTCAAGAGCTTGCTAGATTATCTCAGGAGGTTCTGAGTTGGTTCAGCAGCTTGCTGGGTTGGCAATATTAGGTTGGAAGGAAATTTCTGCTATATTTTAAATAGTAAGTCCAACATCGATAATGTTTTGCGGTTCATATTGGAGAATAATCCACATTTAGCAACTCGAGAAATTTCAGAAAAGTTCATCCATCGTACAACTGCTAGAGACCACTTGGGTTTGAATAAAGCTTGACGGAGCTACAGCGAAGCGTGGCCGGATTTAGTTAGTTCCGAATAAATTACAAAGTTTTAAATTCACCAAAAACAAAATAAATTTCACAATATATTATTAAAACACTTTGTAATACGATCACATACAAATATCAACTAAAACTAGATATTATTCCTAGTGCTTTTACATATTTTATTGTCTGTATTTAGACCCTAATAGCTTTTATCTGTGTTTATATCCAAAACCGATAATAAGGGTTTTTCTAATATGCGTATTTTTTTCTGTGGGAATATTAGCGCTGCACTGTGACTAATAGTCTACTGATGATGACAATTTAGTTGTCGAAATTACAGAGCACAAGCAATGAGATGGTAAAAGGTTTTTTTTGCCCTTTTTTTTATTAATTCAATTAACAACAAGCTTCATAAATATTTACCTTACATTTATTTTCCTATTTAAAAAAGAAGGAGTACTAGAAGATGTTGCTTTCATAAAGATATTGAGAGTATACAATAGAATCATTAATTAATAGTTGTAATAAATGGAAAGTATAGTAGAAAATAAGAATTCTATACTTTTTAAAATTTTATTTTTTCTGCTAGTCAAGAATATATGACTCATATGAGCGATTACTTAGTAAAACATCAAAAAATATTAAAAGAAAAACATTCCGTTTTTAATTCCTGTACATTTTTGGAAGATTAAATCACTTTGCTTGAAATATTATTTCTGTGTAAGTAGCTGTTATCATTAAATCTTATCACGACATTTCCTGCAAGTTGTTCACTTTCGCCTAACTTCAAATAATAAATATTATCAAGAAAATTAAGTCATCACGAACATAACTAAGTGTAAGCGTACATAATATTAATATAAACGTATACCTACGAGGGAAAGTTAAAAAAAAATCTAGTTAGACACTATAAAAAACAATTAATTGTGTAGTTGCGTTGCATGGTAACGTTCAATAACATTTTTTCTGATTATATGTCAAATTTTACTTTAATTCCTTTATTATTTTGTGTTTCTAATGTTTCTCAACGAAAAATGAGTTTCGTGACGTTAAAACAAGGCGGGGAACTCCGCCATAGCTCGTCACAAGCGCAGTTGAGAAAAGAGGAAGGAAAGAAAAAGGTTGGTAAGGTCGTAGTAGGGTGTGGTGATGCCGATAAAAACAGTTTAAAAAGCACTGTGGACAGCCAACTGACTAATCAACCATCCATCAGCTCTACCAGTGAATACTGTTCCAGAATGGGAAAATATGAGTTTCCAGCGTTTCTAAACTGTTTTTCTTTTTCGGCTCAGGGTAGAAGGCTTCTACAGAAAATTTCCCGGTCCCCCAGGATGGGGGTTGGAACGATAGGTTTGCACTCTGTTCTCCGTTAAATTTTTCGTTGCAAAAAAATTCAAATGCCTCGGATATTGGATGAAACTCATAACGAACGCGGCTTAGAAAAAGGTATATGCATTTTGATTTGACCATGAATAGTACTGTTATTCCATCTTACGGATCAATCAGAAAATTGGCCGATCAAAAGACGTGTGCGTTTAATCTTCTTAAATGTCCGTCAGATAACACTGCTATCAACATACGTGCAAGCAAAGACGTTGCGTCCACGGCAATTTGTAAACTACCAATAAATAAAATCAATCCACTATTGTCGACAAAGTACTGATTAAGACGCGTTTCGTGTAATTCCAACACTCGTCAGTCGATTTGACTCTGTCGACAAACATAGTAACTCGATCGATATCACAGGCCAACACACATTTTGGTGCCTGCGATTTTTCAACTGTTCCTAGGTAATTTTTGGATGCAGAATGTAAAAAAGTTCTCAGATTTGGTCTATCGGATCTAGTTTTTGAGATTTTTTTAGAAAATTGTGTATATATTTTACGTTATAACTGTTATAATATATAATATTACTATTGACAGTTAAAAAAACAAAGACACATGGATTTAAGTATTTATTGCAAAAACTTAATTTACATAATTAAAATTAAAATTTCGTACACATATTTTTTTACAATAAAAAAATCTGGTTTTTAAATGCACACATAAAGAAAAATAAAGTAATTAATAAACTAGTTTATATCTTACACTTCAGCAGGATCAACTTCTAGTAAAATCATAAAAACTGAAAACTTGAAATCAGTAAATCATACGAATTTCTTTGTTATAAAGAAAAATAAACAAACACATATGCTTAATATAGGTACTATCATACTATTAAGTATTTGAACAAACATAAACAAACACACGCGACAACACTGAATACTACCAACTCTATAATACATAAAGTTCAAAATGTGAAAAAAGCTTATTTACATGTTCATGATAAAAATTAATTGATATATGTGATTAATAACACAGGCCAACACACATTTTGGTGCCTGCGATTTTTTAACTGTTCCTGGGTAATTTTTGGATGCAAAATGTAAAAAAGTTCTCAGATTTGGTCTATCGGATCTAGTTTTTGAGATTTTTTTAAAAAATTGTGTATATATTTTACGTTATGACTGTTATAATATATAATATTACTATTGACAGTTAAAAAAACAAAGACGCATGGATTTAAGTATTTATTGCAAAAACTTAATTTACATAATTACATTAATCACTAATCACATAAAAATTTTCTTTTATACGACTTTCTAGAATGGAGTTTACTAGGGCAGTCTCGCTGAAGGCTCCAGCAGTAGTCCGCCATCATGTGGCTATCCCACATCCCACGATCTTCCATAGTTTTAATATCCTGATGGAATCTTTCCCCCTGTTCTTCACTACAATCACCTAAGTTTTCTGGAAAACGATCTAGGTGGTTGTGGAGGTAGTGAACTTTTATATTCATGTTACAGCCGAGAATATTAAAATTTGAAAGCATAGTTTCCCCTAATTCTACGTAATTCTCTGCTTTATGATTGCCAAGAAAATTTTGTACTACTTGAACAAATGAACACCAAACGTTAGATTCAGTCTCGTTCATTGATGTGGTGAATTGTGGATCTTTAACAAGTTGCCTTATTTGAGGACCATCAAATATACCAGCTTTTAGTTTTTCCGTGCTAATGCCAGGAAATTTACGTGATAAATACCCAAAACAATTTCCATCTCGATTTAAAGCCTTCACAAATTGCTTCATTAAGCCTAGCTTGATATGCAAGGGCGGAAGTAAGATTTTTCTCTTGCAACCAAAGGTTCGTTGATCAGGTTTTGTTTTCCTTGAATTATGACATCTCTTGAAGGCCATTTTTTTTAACCCAGTGCTCATTTTTATCTCTGCTGTCCCAAAGGCACAAAAAACAAGAATATTTTGTATAACCATTTCTATTTTGACGACTAAATACATATTTATCTCTTTATTTGTTGTCCTTTATCAGAAAAAAATGTCAATTAACCTGTAACCTGTATCTCAAAAACTAGAGCTGATAGAAAAAATCTGGTGGCATTTTTGGAATCAGCACATTAAAAACATCTAAAATCAGATGTTAGATTTCCGGCACCAAATTTTTTTTTTCATTTTGTTACCCTGTGTATTCAATCAAAATGACATAACAAAAAACAGTGAACGGCAATGTAATTCCATCTTACGGATCAATCAAAAACTGGTCGGTCGAAAGATGTGTGCGCTTAATCTTCTTGAATGTCCGTCAGATAAAATCTAATATTTTTTTCTTCTGTATTGTCGAAAAACAAAGTGGTATGTACACACCAATTGTACATAATTAATGGTTATTTAATTTTTTCTTTCTGTAATTTTAATAATGTCTATAAATGCTTAATTTACATGTAAATCTATCGCATTTAAATTGTTCTCACAGTTTCACATTAATTAATAGTGCCATTTATAAAAACATGGCCAATTCAATATTAATTAACAGTGGCATGAAAATCACCTTCTTGGATAAACGATTATAATTAGATTGACTTTATATTCAATGACATTTTAACTAGTTTGATGTGGGTTTTTATACGCCATCTTACAAAATATAAAAGCAAACATTTCTTTTATTAAACAAAGCCAATGCATAAAAAATAGCACGCGTAAAAGTTTCTAGGGCATTTACCTTGAAAATATTTTTTGGAATTTGAAATGCTCAAAATAAAACAATAAGTTGCTGCAAGAGTGTTCTCCAGATTTTAAAATACACTTCTATTAATACATGTACGAGGGTAACAGTTTATAAAGGGTTTTCCAATAAGGACTTGACAACTTTTTTTCAAAATAAAATGCAGACCATTTGAGATATTTCAAAAACTTTATTATCGGGTTGAAGTACAATCAAAACATTTATGAATGGAACTCGACTTCGTTCATATGGCCACCGCGGGCACGTTTGCAGCCGTCAATTCGTTGGACCCAATTTTCGATGACTCGGCCACACAATTCGGCCGAAACGGCTGCTATTTCGCGTTCAATGTTGGCTCTGAGCTCTTCCAACGTTGTCGGCTTGTTGGCATAGACCAATGACTTGACGTAGCCCCAAAGAAAAAAGTCTAGAGGCGTTAAATCGCACGAACGAGGCGGCCAATCGACTGGTCCATTTCTTGAGATAACACGCTCATCAAACTCACTCTTCAATAAATCGATTGTAACGTGTACTGTGTGGCTTGTGGCACCGTCCTGCTGAAACCACATGTTGTCCAAGTCCATATCTTCCAATTCGGGCCAAAAATAATCGGTAATCATGGCGCGATAACGATTACCATTCACAGTAACGTGACGATCATTATCGTCGACGAAAAAATATGACCCTATGACGCCGCCGGGATGCAAACCGCACCAAACAGTTATTTTTTGTGGATGAAGTGGTGTTTCATGAAGCACATGTGGATTTTCACTCGACCAATAACGCATGATTTTGCGATGAAATTGATCACCTTGGCGCATCTTTTCCAGAGCCCAATCGGCGAACGTACGTCGCTTCAAATGGTCCATCGGCTTCAATTCTTGAGTCAGCTTGATCTTGTATGGGTGTAAACCAAGATCCTTACGCAAAATTCGCCATAAAGTGGTCTGGGCGATGCCCAACTCTTGAGAAAGCCGTGGAATTGACTGATTTGGATCATTTGCTACGGACGTTTCAACGGCAGCGATATTTTCGACACTTCGACCAACCCGTTGTCTCACTGGCACGGCAACATCACACAACGAATATGTGGACTCAAATTTTTGCACTAAACTTGTTACTGCCTGTCTACTAGGGCGAGAATTACGACCGAAAATCGGAGTTAACGCTCTTAAAGTAGCGGTCACCGACTCCGAATTTCTGTAGTAAATTTTTATAATTTGCAGACGTTGTTCGTTCGTGTACTTTACCATGATGAAAATGTTATGTTTACTGAATAAATTGACAGTGACAGTTCGATGATTAGTGAAAGGGTGCGTTCACAAATTGAATTAAAAGTTGTCAAGTCCCTATTGGAAAACCCTTTATATTGAATTTTCCAACATATCTGAGTTTTATCATATATACGTTGAATAAATATGTCAAGCTATTTTTTTGTTTAATGTTAATTTCTATTAGACATATACACAGGGTCCTAGATAGTGTACTTAACTTAGGTCCTGGCGTCAGGCACATTTTGTCACATTTAACCAACTCTCTATCTCTTACTGTTCACTAGATTCCCTCCCTATTTGGGACAGCTTGTATTTGTGTACTTTGTCTTGTTTTTCAAGTAACTTTTGCCATATCATTCCAAGAACAATAAAATATTTTCATAAACATATAATTATTATCATTAACGATTAAATAAATTAGATCTATGAATCTGTTTGTTAAAATTGTTGTTTTTATTGAGTTCATTTGGCGATAGGTAAGATGTACTTGTGTTTGGTATATCGTAGTAGACTTATATCTAATCTTTTATTAATTTAATGAAAACACACACGTTAAAAAAGAATAACAATTAATCATGCAAGTCATACTGTCGAAAAAGGTAATTTCACCGAAACGTATGTACAATGCTAACAATAATTTAAACAATTTCGAAATAAATGGGATAAAACAGACAGATAAAAAATTAACGAGCACGCGAACCTATTAAAAAATCTAACAAATTAAATTGTCCGTGTATCTACATATTCTTAAGAATGAAGATCACATTAAAAACGCATAAAGGCGAACAAGAATGAAGTATATTGTTTGCACGGCTGTAAAATTACACTGTTAAAGTGGAAATAAAGAAGAAATTTCGTAAGAATATTGCTCCAATAATTAAACGAATTATGTACACTACCGGTCATATTTATTTGCCCACCCCAATTTTATGTGTTTCCTGAAATACGGATTATCTTTCGAAAAATCTGTATTATAATTATTCAACAATATTATTGGTAGAAGTAATTCCATATGAATTTCTACGAAACGCTTAAATTGTTTATGATATATCGTAAAGGTGTCAGAAATTGGAAAAATACCATAAATATTATATAGGCTAATCCCTACAGTATTAACAGTTTTACCTGCATTTCCGAAAGGTATTACCAATATTGTGTTAGTGTACTAACTAACTACAATATTAGGATGTGTTATTCAAAAAGGGAAATAAATTTTATGTCAGTCATCGTTCATCTTTTGTTGCGAAAACAGTAAAATAGAGAGTTATTGTGCATATTTTAATGCAATGCCGAAGACGAAGGAATTATCTGTTGAAGTGCGTGCTACGATAATTACTTATCATCGTACGGGTAAAAGTAATCGCGAAATTGCAAAAGAATTACGATTAAATCGCAGAACCGTTGATTATAACGTTAAACAAATTTGAAGAAAGTGGTACATTTTCCAACAAAAGAAGATCTGACCGGCATCTAATACGGATAAGTAGACGCAATAGATGAAAAACAGCACCAGAAATTGCTGCTGAAATGAATAGAGCGCGTGCTAAACCAATTAGTGTGTCCACTGTACAGAGAAGGTTAAGGCGAGCGGGTTTATACGGAAGAATTGCTCTGCGAAAACCACTACTACGAAAGCAAAACAAGATAAAATGACTAAATTGGGCTAAAGAACATAAGAATTGGACGATTGATCAGTGGAATAATGTGTTGTGGACAGGCGAATCGAAGTTTGAACTTTTCGGTAGTAAAAGGCGAATATTCATAAGAAGATCCGCAGGAGAAAGAGTACTGCCAGAATGTATTGCGCCTACCGTAAAATATGGAGGAGGTTCAGTAATGATTTGGGGGTGTTTTGGTGGAAGATCTGTAGGCGATCTCGTCAAAATTGAGGGAATCCTAAGAAAAGAAGGCTACAAGGAAATTTTAGAAAATAACGTTGTTCCTTCAGGACTAAGGATTCTTGGCGAAAACTTTGTATTTCAACAGGACGACGATCCGAAACACACTTCTAGATTGTGTGGCGATTACTTGCGTCAACTAGAAGAGCAAGGGCAAATCTCTATAATGGTATGGCCAGCTCAAAGTCCCGATCTGAACCCAATAGAGCTTCTTTGGGAAGAATTGGACAGGAAGGTTCGAGAACGTGCTCTATCATCCACCACTGTACTGTGGGAACAACTTCAAGAAGCCTGGGCACAAATTACAGAAGATACACTGCAAAAATTAATTGAAAGGATGCCGCGGTTATGTGCCGCAATTATCAAAAATAAAGGTGGGCACATTGATGAGAGCAAAATTTAATAATAATTAATGATAAAGTTTTTATATAAGAAAAATATAACTATTTTATGTTTATTTTACACTATTGTATTGGTACAATAAATAAATTTTCAGTACACATTTGATAGTTTAATAATTTTGGCTAAAACTAAGGGTGGGCCAATAAATATGACCGGTAGTGTATATGTATATATAACAAGAAGAATTCACTTATAATGAACTCGTTCATAACGGAAATTCGGTTATAAAGTACCGTATACAACAAGAGGACAATTTTACGACAATACTTTTAATCGGGAGAAAATTGTGCCAGTGGCGTTCGCTCTGTTATGTCAATAAAAAGTTCCTTTGTTCAAGCGTTCAATATTTCCCTTTTTATTTACAGCACCTTCAAGAGGTATTAATATAAAATCTCAATATAAAAACAGATTCATATACACTTCACTTATTTCTACCTACTTACAACAAAATTTAATTAATTTGACTCACAAGCAAACATTAAATTTTTTTAAAGACGATAAAAATGAATACGACGTAAAGCAAACAAGCAAAAACATGGACCAGATTTTTATGGCATATTAAATTCAAAGTGTGTACACAGTTATGGTTCAGTAAACAAGGTATTACCACAGGTAACGTAAATATTACCATAAATAGTACTCAATTAACTAGTATCTGTCTTAAAATTTATAACATTTTCATGTTTAATCACTAAAAGGTTAATATAACCAGTTTCCATAATAATTTTCATATTCTGTATACGTATTTTGACTACTAAGTTGTCATCATCAACAGATAATTGATGACGATGTTGCACCTTTCACCGTCTAAACCCAAATACAAACTGTAGATTCGTTTCTCATATTTTAAATTATATTCTCGTCTAAAGAATTAATCATTTATCTTAAAATACACCCCCTACTTACACATGCAAATCTTTTTACGGTCGTATAATACTTTCCAATGAACTGAAGAAGGATGAAATCGGACCACCATCAGCGTTTAACATATGATTTCTGTTGAAATATATATGCTTTTGTAGATATCTAATTCATGGTAATTAAACACATTCTTAACCAAATGTAAACAATCCGTGGTTACGTTATGATTATTTTCTAGCACATGGTTTGCTAAACTAGATTTCTCAGGTCGATTGAATTTGATGTATTTGTCTTTGTTTCTATAGAACGTTTTTTACTGACCTATGTGCAGTTTGTTGCAATCTGAACACTTAATTTCGTAATTCCCCGATTTCGTATTGACCTTGACTTTGTCTTACGCATTTCCTAAGAGGGATTTAATAAAGTTAGTAGACTTAAATGTAACTCGAAAACCGTGCTCTTTAAAAGCACTTAATTTTTTGTCAAAGGGCGAAATGGTAAACGTATAAATTGCATGTCCCGTTTTGAGGTGACAGCCTTATGGTATCTCAGATTATCTTTTTTATGTTAGCCTTCCTAATTAGTCCATTGATTGTTTCCGAATCAAAACCATTGTATCTAACAATGTTCGTAATAAAACTCAACTCAACTTTCGTATCTCAATTTTGTTACTGGGAAACTAAGAAAACGATTGATTGGAAAACTGAAAGAGGCCATCTTTTGTTGCATGCTGTGATTTGAACCCACCGTGATCAATCTATTGACATCTTTTCGGACAATATCAATTTCTATTTTACGATTATTTCCAACTACTTTTCATGTTTGTTAATATATACCATTTCCAAAAACAATCTTTTTTCATAGTTTGTTTCTTTTTCTAAAATTATTGTGTTTTTACATTGAAAATCATGTCCCAACTTTTGAAAATACAGACGTTTCCCTTGTATGGAGATCATGATGACCCCTGCCACTTTCTATACTTTGGGGACATATTTCTATCTGAAGGATGTATTAATAAGATTGGGGAAGTTTCAGAACGACTTTTTTTTGCAAGTTATTTTAAGACTTTGCCAGTAATTAGGTCATAGCCAGGGGTTTTCTTCGTGTTAATATTTGTTTGGATTTCATCTGGGACTTGGCGAAGTACGTTTGATAATAATATCTTCCTTTCCAGTTCAGTACAGACCCGAAGGTCTTTACTATCATTTGGGTGGAATATACTCTCTAGATGTTCCGCAGTCCTGTTTGCTTTTTGGAAATTGTTTCGGGCCCAGATTTCATCTGTATTTCGGATTGGAGAATTATGTGTCTTTTTAATCGCTTGGTAGCCTTCCAACGTGAGTAATCTATTTTGTTGTCTTCCATTAGTTCATTCAAGTAGTCTGTAATCGAGTCGTTTTTAATGCGTCAAATTTCTTACTGCTTCTGTTAACGCTTGCTTCAATGATTCCAGGTTGCGATGGGGTCTTCTACAGACCATGCTCTCTAATATTGACCACAGTTTGTAGTCGAGCGGATGTAGGTCTGGGCATGCCGACGGCCAATAGTCAGTACTAATAAACTCAGGTACATGATTTTCAAGCCATTGCTGAGTTGTTTTGGCCTTGTGAGCGGGCGCAGTTTTGTTGGAATATCCATGGTTGGTTTTGGAACATGGTGTAGTTCAGGGGCTCCACTATATTGCTTAAAATGTCTCGTTGATAGTTTTTGGCCGCTGTTTTAACACCTTTTCCACAAAAATGCAAGGAAGTGACACCGTCATAGGATACTCTCCACCAAACCATCACTGAAGCAGGAAAATGACCTCGCTGAATCCTTGGCACCACTTCACTGGCTTTCTTGGAGGACTGTGCATACACCCTATCATTCTGCTTGTTAAAAGTTTCTTCCACGGTAAAAATTTTTTCATCAGGAAACAGAATTTTTTTGTAACGCTCTTTGCCGCACAGCGATATCAGGTGTCTGCATTTTTTCTTCCTATTCTTTTTTAATTCAACGTTAAGGCGCTGTCATGTTTGTCGTTTGAAAGCTCCAAGTCCTAGGTCTTGTTTAATGATACGGCTCATGGTTCTCGGAGCAATACCCATTTCACGAGCCACGATTTTCTGTTTGCGGACAGGATGTCGATTGATGCGGGGCCTCACCGCATTGATGGCCTGTGGTGTACGAACTATGCGAGGCCTGCCATATCTTTTACGGTCGATTACATTTCCAGTATCAATGAATAACTTAACAGTACGATACACAAACACACGCGTAATATTTAACGGTTTCAATAAATCAAGAATACGGGCTCTTTCTATTCCACACTTATGAAGTGCAAAAACCGCAATACGGCTCTCTTTATCCGACCATTCCATAATGACAACTCACGCTATAGTGAAATTGTTCGGCACTTTTGTAAAGCATATATCAAATGTCAGAACTGCCAACATAAAATTTTTGTGCTTTCAAGTTATCATCTGCAAAAAGGTGCATTTACACTTGTATCAATACTTATGGCAGGACTAGGTATATACATATATATATACTCTTATTGTATATATACATATGTACATATATTTATTGTTAAGACAAAAAAACAAGCCAGTAAATTGCTGGAATGATTAACATCAATAATAACAACACAATGAATTATGAATCTTTAGTCTGACAGTAATAACTTCAACAATTTATTCGTATGTATTAAGTTTAAATAAAAAGAACAATAACAAAATAAATAAGGTGATTTAATATGGACTTTATAATTAATTAACAGTTAGCCTGCGCGTAAATTTTTAACTTCTGCTCGTCCTTCAGTATCTCTCGCTTCTTTTAATTTCTTCATGACCTCACGTTTTTTTACTTGATTTAACACAACTGTCATTAATAATGCATTAACAGTTGAACTACGCCTATATATAGATATGTAGATTAAGTATGGGTTTTGGTTTGTCTCCATCTCAAGGGATCGTCATGGTTATTTTACGAACTGCAAAATAGTAACGGTCGACCTTCCGTTGGCCTTGAATCATTTCCGCGAAGTCGATTGCATTATTCTTATGTACTTATACAACATACACTACAGGCCATAAGTGAGGGATCACTTATCATAAATAACAAAACACTTGTATTGTATTTTAGACACATCCCTTAGACTTTTACCTGTTTTGGTGAGAATAATTGAAATAACAGTTGTAAATGTAATTCTGAGAAGGATTATTCGGATTATTATTATAAATTAGATAAATATATTTGTTTCTGAAAAATATTGTAAATCCTTTTAATAGTTTTATGGCGTCTATTTAATAGAAATATTTTATATACCCCCATAAATTTAATACGGTTTACAACGCAATATTATTATAGTGGTATTAGGAATTCATAGTAAACTATTTAGCAATTTAAAAATTAGTTTTCGTGCAGCATTTGTCCAAGTAAGTTGCAATACGAGTATTTGAGAACAGACGTAAAAGTAACTTATAAAAATGCCGAAAAGAAAGGAACTTAGCGCAGAAACTCGTAGTTCTATAATAAAGCTACATGGTGAAAA